>CM022298.1:23862723-24381590 GCA_011799875.1 Thinopyrum elongatum
TGATTTTTGTCCCATTATATTTGGTAGACCTTTCTTGAATACTATTAATGCTAAGATAGACTGTGAGAAAGAAATTGTTACTGTAAGTTTTGGGGATGTGTCTCATGAATTTAATTTCTCTAAATTTCGTAGACAACCCCATGATAAAGAATTGCCTAGTAAGGATGAAATTATTGGTCTTGCTTCTATTGCCGTGCCTCCTACTGATCCTTTAGAACAATATTTGCTAGACCATGAAAATGATATGTTTACGAATGAAAGAAAAGAATTAGATGAAATATTCTTTAATCAAATGCCTATTTTGAAACACAATTTGCCTGTTGAAATCCTTGGAGATCCTCCTCCACCCAAGGGTGATCCCGTGTTCGAGCTTAAACAATTACCTGATACTTTGAAATATGCTTATCTTGATGAAAAGAAGATATATCCTGTTATTATTAGTGCTAACCTTTCAGAGCATGAAGAAAAGAGATTATTGAAAACTCTGAGGAAGCACCGTGCCGCTATTGGATATACTCTTGATGATCTTAAGGGCATTAGTCCCACTCTATGTCAGCACAAAATTAATATGGAGCCTGATGCTAAACCAGTTGTTGATCATCAACGACGGTTAAATCCTAAGATGTAGGAAGTGGTAAGAAATGAAATACTAAAGCTCCTAGAGGCAGGTATAATTTATCCTATTGCTGATAGTAGATGGGTAAGTCCTGTTCATTGTGTCCCTAAGAAGGGGGGTATTATTGTTGTTCCTAATGATAAGAATGAATTGATCCCACAGAGAATTGTTACCGGTTATAGAATGGTAATTGATTTCCGCAAATTAAACAAAGCTACTAGGAAAGATCATTACCCTCTACCTTTTATTGATCAAATGCTAGAAAGACTATCTAAACATACACATTTCTGCTTTCTAGATGGTTATTCTGGTTTCTCTCAAATACCTGTGTCAAAAGAGGACCAAGAAAATACCACTTTTACTTGCCCTTTCGGTACTTTTGCTTATAGACGTATGCCTTTTGGTTTATGCAATGCACCTACTACCTTTCAAAGATGTATGACTGCTATATTCTCTGACTTTTGTGAAAAGATTGTTGAGGTTTTTATGGATGATTTCTCCATTTACGGAACTTCTCTTGATGATTGCTTGAGCAACCTTGATCGAGTTTTGCAGAGATGTGAAGAAACTAATCTTGTTCTGAATTGGGAGAAGTGCCACTTTATGGTTAATGAAGGTATTGTCTTGGGGCATAAAATCTTCGAAAGAGGTATTGAAGTTGATAAAGCTAAAGTTGATGCTATTGAAAAAATGCCGTGTCCTACAGATATCAAAGGTATAAGAAGTTTCCTTGGTCATGCTGGTTTCTATAGAAGGTTTATTAAAGACTTCTCTAAAATTTCTAGGCCTCTCACTAATCTCTTGCAAAAAGATGTCCCAGTTGTTTTTGATGATGATTGTGTAGAAGCATTTGAAATCCTTAAGAAAACCATGATTTCTGCACCTATTGTTCAACCACCTGATTGGAACCTACCCTTTGAAATTATGCGTGATGCTAGTGATTATGCTGTTGGTGTTGTTCTAGGACAAAGAGTTGATAAGAAATTAAATGTTATTCATTATGCTAGTAAAACTTTAGACAGTGCTCAAACAAATTATGCTACTACTGAAAAAGAATTCTTAGCAGTTGTATTTGCTTGTGATAAGTTCAGGTCATATATTATTGATTCCAAAGTAACTGTTCACACTGATCATGCTGCTATTAAATATCTTATGGAAAAGAAAGATGCTAAACCTAGACTTATTAGATGGGTTCTCTTGTTGCAAGAATTTGATTTGCATATTATTGATAGAAAGGGAGCTGAGAACCCCGTTGCAGACAACTTATCTATGTTAGAAAATGTTCTTGATGACCCAGTGCCTATTGATGAAAGTTTTCCTGATGAGCAATTAGCTGTCATAAATGCTTCTCGTAATACTCCATGGTATGCTGATTATGCTAATTACATTGTTGCTAAATTTATACCACCCAGTTTCACATACCAGCAAAAGAAAAAGGTTTTCTATGATTTAAGACATTACTTTTGGGATGACACACACCTTTATAAAGAAGGAGTAGATGGTGTTATTAGACATTGCGTACCTGAGCATGAACAGGAACAGATCCTACGCAAGTGTCACTCCGAGGCTTACGGAGGACACCATGCTGGAGATAGAACTGCACAGAAGGTATTACAATCTGGTTTTTGTTAGCCTACTCTCTTCAAGGATGCTCATAAGTATGTTTTGTCTTGTGATGAATGCCAGAGAATTGGCAATATTAGTAGACATCAGGAAATGCCTATGAATTATTCCCTTGTCATTGAACCTTTTGATGTTTGGGGCTTTGATTATATGGGACCTTTTCCTTCCTCTAATGGGTATACACATATTCAAGTTATTGTTGATTATGTTACTAAGTGGGTAGAAGCTATTCAAACTAGTAGTGTTGATCATAACACTTCTATTAAAATGCTTAAAGAGGTTATTTTTCTGAGGTTTGGAGTCCCTAGATATTTAATGACTCATGGTGGTTCACATTTTATTCATGGTGCTTTCCGTAAATTGTTTGCTAAGTATGATGTCAACCATAGAATTGCATCTCCATATCATCCTCAGTCTAGTGGTCAAGTACAATTGAGCAATAGAGAAATTAAATTGATCTTGCAAAAGACTGTTAATAGATCTAGAAAGAATTGTTCTAAGAAACTTGATGATGCATTATGGGCTTATAGAACTGCTTATAAAAAACCTATGGGTATGTCTCCGTATAAAATGGTTTATGGAAAAGCATGTCACTTACCTCTCGAACTAGAACATAAAGCTTATTGGGCAATCAAAGAGCTCAACTATGATTTCAAACTTGCTGGTGAGAAGAGGTTATTTGACATTAGCTCACTTGATGAATGGAGAACCCAAGCCTATGAGAATGCCATATTGTTTAAAGAAAAAGTTAAAAGATGGCATGATAAAAGGATACAAAAGCGTGAGTTTAATGTAGGTGATCATGTTTTGCTACACAACACTCGTTTAAGATTTTTTGCAGGAAAGCTTCTCTCTAAATGGGAAGGTCCTTACATTATCGAGGAGGTCTATCATTCCGGTGCCATCAAAATCAACAACGCCGAAGGCACAAATCCGAAGGTGGTAAACGGTCAAAGAATCAAACATTATATTTCAGGTACTCCCATAAATGTTGAAACAAATATTATTAATACCATAACACTGGAGGAGTACATAAGGGATACTTTCCAGAACGTTTCAGACTCTGAAAAGGAGTAGGTATGTGGTATGGTAAGTAAACCGACTCCAAAACGTTTCCAATAGTAATTTTTCTCTGTTTTGGAATATTTAAAAATTTAGGAAAATTAAAAGTAGTCCGAAAGGTGCACGAGGAGACCACAAGGGTGGAGGGTGCGCCCCCCTACCTTGTGGCCACCTCGTGTGCCCTCCAGACTCCGTTTTCTTGTGGAATACTCCTTTTGGTTGGTAAATATTTATTATATAATCTCCTGAAGGTTTTGACCACCGTACCACGGCAATATCTCCTGTTTGTGGTTCGAGCTATTTTTTTAGGCAGATCTAGGTCGCCATGACGTCCCCAAGTGCTCCAAAGGACAAGTTCTTCGAGAAGGTCATCAACCCGTTCCTTGCGAAGGTGCTGCAACACCCTCAAACCATTGAGATGCGTGAGGGGGTGCTGCAAATCCGTGATGTTGAGGGGCCAAAGAAGACCGGAAGCATGGAGACAAGGCTCGAGGATATGGAGCAGCAAGTCTTCAAGTGCCAGGGGATGGTGGAACGTGGACTCAACGCCAATCACTTGATGATCACGGAATTTACTCGTGACCACAAGCTGGATGCCAAGAACATCGGGGAGGCCATCTTCAAGGTTCATGAGAAAATCGAGCATCTCCAAGCCCAGATCTATGACCTGCAAAACCAAAACTGTGAGTATGAATTCAGATTTAAGAGGATGAGTTTGGCTGCAGGTTTGAGGATCCTAGAGACTCGTTCATCTTTTTACGATGGTGAACCTATGCCTTGGAAGATGGCGGACAAGCCTACATCATCAACAACTCCATCATCACCACCTCCGAAGAAAGAGATTTAAATACATGGGTATGGACACCCCCTTGGCTTGTGCCAAGCTTGGGGGAGGTGTCCCGGCATCGTATCACCACCACATCTTTACCTTTATCATTTTTCTTAGTTCGATCCTTTTGGTTATATCCTGGCTTAGTAGAATAAAGTTTTTAGTATAATCTAGCTTTGAGTTTTGCTTTATGTTTCCCCTATGTAATCAAGTCCGTGAGTTATATATAATAAAGAGTAGTTTTGAGTTGAGGGCTTTGCTTTCTTGATATGATCTTAAGAAAAAGAAATAAAAAGAAGAATAGAATAAAAGGATTATATAATGATCTTATGGGAAGTGATGACTTCACATATAAGAAGTATGTCGCATGAAACTTATTGTTAATTGACAAACATAGTTTTGGTCATTGTTGCAATTAATAGGAAGTAATAAAGAAAGAGAAGTCTCACATATAAATATACTATCTTGGACATCTTTTGTGATTGTGAGCACTCATTAAAATATTATATGCTAAAGAGTTGATGTTGGACAAGGAAGACAACGTAATGGGTTATGTTTCTTTATATCCGAATAGAAGTTATATTATTATGGATCCTCTAACATGTTGGGCTTGCTTCCACCTCATACTAGCCAAATCTTTCTGCACTAAGTAGAGATACTACTTGTGCATCCAAACATCCCTAAACCCAGTTTCGCCATGAGAGTCCACCATACCTACCTATGGATTGAGTAAGATCCTTCAAGTAAGTTGTCATCGGTGCAAGCAATAAAAATTGCTCTCTAAATATGTATGATCTATTAGTGTGAAGAAAATAAGCTTTATACGAACTTGTGATATGGAAGAAATAAAAGCGACGGACTACATAATAAAGTTCTTTATCAGAAGCGGCAATATAAAGTGACGTTCTTTTACATTAAGATTTTGTGCATCCAACCATAAAAGCGCATGACAACCTCTGCTTCCCTCTGCGAAGGGCCTATCTTTTACTTTTTTGCCTTCTACCCTTATAAGAGTCAAGGTGATCTTCACCTATTCCTTTTCATACTTTTTCTTTTCGGGCAAGCACCTTATGTTGGAGGGAGATCCAAATATATATATCCACTCGGATGTAGAAATTCATGAGCTATTATTGTTGACATTACCCTTGAGGTAAAAGGTTGGGAGGCGAATCCATAAGCCCATATCTTTCTCTGTGTCCGATTGAAACTTTGATCTCATGAGTATCGCGTGAATGTTAGCAATTGTTAAAGACTAAATGATAGTTGAGTATGTGATCTTGCTGAAAACCTCTTATATTGACTGTTTCCTACGTTATGATAAATTGCAATTGCTTCAATGACTGAGATCATAGTTTGTTAGTTTCCAGTAAAGTTCTTGTTCCATACTTTACCTTGTGAACGAATTGTTACTTCAGCATGAGAAGTTATATAACAATATGTTGTTGTTCTAAAGATGATCATGACGCCCTCATGTCCGTATTTTATTTTATCGACACCTCTATCTCTAAACATGTGGACATATTTTTCGATTTCGGCTTTGGCTTGAGGACAAGCGAGGTCTAAGCTTGGGGGAGTTGATACGTCCATTTTGCATCATGCTTTTATATTGATATTTATTGCATTATGGGCTGTTATTACACATTATAGTACAATACGTATGCCTTTTCTCTCTTATTTTACAAGGTTTACATGAAGAGGGAGAATGTCGGCAGCTGGAATTCTGGGCTGGAAAAGGAGCAAATATTATAGACCTATTCTGCACAACTCCAAAAGTCCTGAAACTTTATGGAGAGTCATTTTGGAATTAATAAAAAATACTGGGTGAAGAAAATACCAGAGGGGACCCACCAGGCAACCACAAGGGTGGGGGGCGCGCCCTACCCCCTGGGCGCGCCCCCCTGCCGTGTGGCCCACCTGGAAGGCCCCCTGGTGCCCATCTACTTCTATATGGTGTCTTTTGACCTGGAAAAAATAAGGAGGAAGCTTTTGGGACGAAGCGCCGCGGTCTCGAGGCGGAAACTGGGCAGAAGCAATCTAGGGCTCCGGCGGAGCTGTTCTGCTGGGGAAACTTCCCTCCCGGAGGGGGAAATCGAAGCCATCGTCATCACCATCGATCCTCTCATCGAGAGGGAATCAATCTCCATCAACATCTTCATCAGCACCATCTCCTCTCAAACCCTAGTTCATCTCTTGTATCCGATCTTTGTCTCAAAACCTCAGATTGGTACATGTGGGTTGCTAGTAGTGTTGATTACTCCTTGTAGTTGATGCTAGTTGGTTTATCCGATGGAAGATTATATTTTCAGATCCTTAATGATAATTATTACTCCTCTGATTATGAACATGAACATGCTTTATGAGTAGTTACGTTTGTTCCTGAGGACATGGGAGAAGTCTTGTTATAAGTAATCATGTGAATTTGGTATTCGTTCGATATTTTGATGAGATGTATGTTGTCTTTCCTCTAGTGGTGTTATGTGAACGTCGACTACATGACACTTCACCATTATTTGGGCCTAGGGGAAGGCATTGGGATGTAATAAGTAGATGATGGGTTGCTAGAGTGACAGAAGCTTAAACCCTAGTTTGTGCGTTGCTTCATAAGGGGCTGATTTGGATCCATATGTTTCATGCTATGGTTAGATTTATCTTAATTCTTCTTTCGTAGTTGCAGATGCTTGCGAGAGGGGTTAATCATAAGTGGGAGGCTTGTCCAAGGAAGGACAGCACCCAAGCACCGGTCCACCCACATATCAAATTATCAAAGTAACGAACGTGAATCATATGAGCATGATGAAAACTAGCTTGACAGTAATTCCCATGTGTCCTCAGGAGTGCTTTGCTTTATATAAGAGTTTGTCCAGGCTTGTCCTTTGCTACAAAAAAGATTGGGCCACCTTGCTGCACCTTAGTTACTTTAGTTACTTGTTGCCTGTTACGAATTATCCTATCACACAACTATCTGTTACCGATAATTTCAGTGCTTTGCAGAGAATACCTTGCTGAAAACCGCTTGTCATTTCCTTCTGCTCCTCGTTGGGTTCGACACTCTTACTTATCGAAAGGACCACGATAGATCCCCTATACTTGTGGGTCATCATCAATGCACACGATTAGTCCGCAAATGTATTGTCATCAATCACCAAAACCACTTAGAGAGAGACATGCCCTAACAATCTCCCCCTTTTTGGTGGATTGATGACAACACGAGATTTGCATAGAGATAAAACAAGAAAATAAGCAAACCCCAGAGACTACAAAATATAGACGGGCTCCCCCTAGATGTGTGCACTTAATTGGGAGTGCCTTTGGAATGCAAAGTACACACATTAGGATCAACACTCCCCCTATATTTTATAGCCTGACAACACTTGCATCTAAAATAAGAGACATAAAAGCTAGGATGCAAGGAGTAGTAAGTGAGCATAATAGGATCAAGATAAGCATGCAACTCACAAACTACCAAAGTACTAGACATACATTAAATAAGCATAAGATAGGATAGCATATGTCTCACACCATATGACAAGGTAACCAGGTCTCACAGACACAAACCAAACCAAAGCAAACGACGAAAAGAGAGTTTGAGAGAGAGAAATACAAGGCAAATAAGACACACTCGCAACTCGACAAATCCCTAAACTCTCTCCCCCTTTGGCATCAAGACACCAAAAGGGCAAAGAGTGCTGCTACGATCACAGGTGATTGCAAAGCTGAAGATCTCCATCATCACATCCCCGCGTGATCGCCCGCGCCTCCATCATCGGCAGAAGGCTGCTCAGTGTCTGAATCTGTCCATGGGCAGTGCCGAGAGACCTACTCCTCCTTGTCAGTGATCTTGTCCTCTAACCCACTAGCAATCTCTGCACCCAGCTGGCGCATAAGGATCTTGTGACGGCTGTGAGACTTCTTCTCAGACACATGAGCCATATACTGCCTATGAGACTCCATGCAGAATAATTTCTTTATCTTGCGCTTGATCTTCTTAGACCATGAAGGCTCTACTCCAAAGGGCTCATAGTCCTCATCATCATCAGCCACAGCCTTAGCCTCGTCAACACCTGACGGAATCCCAGACTCCGGAATAGGAGTGCCCCAGTGCTCCTTCTGTCTCAGATGCTTAACCTCGTGAGAGACCAACTCACCGGTCTCCATCAAGATACCAGGATAAGAGTGCGCCCATGCCTTCTCAATGAGTAACATAAGGTAAGGGGCATAGATGGGGCACTTGCGCTCAGAGATGGCGGAGAGGAGCTCGGACCACATGACATGAGAAATATCCAAGGTATCTCCCGTGTTGTTGTCCTTCTCATGCTGGCAAAATAGTAACATATCCACGAGGTACGAATGAACCATATCCAAGTTCCCAATGAGAGAGAAAAGAGTCTCCCTGAAGATGTATTGAAGGATGTCCAAAAAAGGAGACAGCTCATAAGTCTTTTTCTTTGTCTCGGGGTTAACCTTCACTGAGCAGTAGGGCCAGAGAGCTTGCTTGTGAGTAGAAGTTTCATTCTTGTGAGGACGAAAGCCAACCGGGTTGTCAAGCCCTTGATCTTCAATTTCCAACAGTTCCATGAACGCCTTCCATTTGACTGAGAGAAGTCTGCCATTTGTCATCCAAGTCAAAGTCCTTTCTTCATCAGTGCCAAGGTGGACTGTGGCATAAAACTGAGCCACCAAATCCGCATCAAAGTCCTTGTTGAACTGTATGAGCTTGAGAATGTTCAACTGAGCACACATCTCCAGTGACTCACCAAAGTAGGCACGATCCTTCTCCAGATGAGCAATGTCGATGGAGCGGACATCAACATAGAGATTCTTCTTTGCTTTGAGCACATCAAAGTAGACAGCCCACTGAAATCGATTCCAGAAAGGGCGGTTGACAAGAGTTGGTTCTTGATCTTGATCATACGGGTTGCGCCGACGCTTCACCCAGAATTCCTTAGCAGTCATCTCTGTCACAGACTTGGCCTTCGGCTTGGGCTTGTTCGCAACTTGCTTGGAAGGAGGCTTGGGCTGAGCTGGAGGAGCACTTGAAGAAGCAACAGCTGCCTCAGAAGTGCGATAGTGCTTGGACCCTCCAGGACGCCCGGGGTTAACACGACGGACGGGTTGCTCTGAAGTGCCATCACCTGGAACCACACACACAGGCAAAGAAAACCAACAGAAAAACAAGCATAAGCCAGCAGAAAAGGCAACATGAATCAACGTTTGGTATGAGAAAAATGGAGGCCGGCACCCCGAGCGGTAGTACCGTTCCCAGCAAGCGGTAGTACCGCTCCAGGGGAGCGGTAGTACCGCCTGAGGCGAAGAACAATGGTCATGTCACATCCGCTGCAAGACCCGGTACTACCGGAGGTGCCAAATTCAAAAATACTCCTACCAAACATCAATCCAACTAGTCTAGCAGCCTTCAACTTCCTACTCAAGCCTCTATTTGGCCAAAAATCGATACATGCTAAGACTATTGCCCCAAAATCCTAGATCTAAAAAAGAGAAGCAACAAGGAGAAGAACGAGGGCAATACCAGCATCCATGGCAAGAGGAAGGGGTGGGGATCCATTCCACCGGACGAAAATGCGAAGGATGGCCCGGAGAAGGCGGCCCGGCGGCGGCCTTCCGCGGCGAGTTCGTCGCTTGAGAGAGAGGAACGGATGGGGAGAAACGTGAATGGGTATGGAGGAGTGAAACTCCCCCTGCCCGATTCAATAACCCCCAGACCCGCCCCGCAGTGGTAGTACCGCTCGGGCGGGCGGTAGTACCGCTTGATGCCACTCAGCGGTAGTACCACCCGTCCACAGCGGTAGTACCGCCCAGCACAAACTCGACGAGACAGGACAGAAAAGGCCTAGCTCCAACACAAAGAAACACCAAAACGAGCCAAGGGAACACCTTAAAGAGCAAAACACCACCAAAAACCAGAGATGCACCCACAAAGAGACAAGAGGCAAAACACCAAACAACACAACTCAAAACAAGAGAAAAACCACACAGCTCTCAAAGAGAGGGCGGTGGCTGAGGCCACCTATGTTTGAGTCAAGAGGTATGGCACCGTGAAGATTTTAACCTTGGGCCCATGACCTAAACTCATCTTTGAAGAACAAGTACCATCAAAAATGGCTAATGTGAAAGACGTGATTGATTTATGCATAATGGGGGGAGGGAGAATTCATTGAGAGAACAACACTCCCCCTATGTCCATGCCTACATCTAGAACAAGATATGATGATGAGTGTGGTGGGGTGTGCCTAGATTCAAGCCACATTGCTCAAATCAATGATATTTAGCTCATGCCTTAACTCGCGAAATCTTGCTTCATCTAGAGGCTTGGTGAAGATATCCGCTAGTTGCTCTTGAGTGTTGATGTAGATGAGATCTCAATATCTCCATGCTTGATGTGATCCCTAATGAAATGATGACGAGTCTCAATATGCTTTGTCTTGCTATGTTGCACCGGATTGTGAGAGATCTTGATAGCACTTTCATTGTCACATAGAAGAGGCACTTTGTCACAAGTGACACCGTAATCCTTTAAAGTTTGCCTCATCCATAGCAATTGTGCACAACAACTTGCGGCGGCTACATATTCGGCCTCGGTGGACGAGAGAGACACACAATTTTGCGTCTTCGAAGACCAACTCACCAAAGAGCAACCAAGGAATTGGCACCCTTCGGAAGTTGACTTCCTCTCCACAGAATCTCCCGCCCAATCCGAGTTCGAGTAACCCATGAGATCGAAGCTTGCTCCTTTGGGGTACCATAAGCCAAAGTTTGGGGTATGAGCCAAATATCGAAAGATTCACTTGACCGCCACATAGTGGCTTTCCTTAGGCGCGGCTTGAAACCGTGCACAAATTCCCACACTCAACATGATATCCGGTCTAGATGCACAAAGGTAATGCAAGGATCCAATCATGGAACGATATACCTTTTGATCCACCGCTTTACCATTGGGATCACTGTCAAGCTTGCATTTGGTTGGCATGGGGAACTTGACCGGCTTGACATCATCTAGCTTGAATCTCTTGAGCATGTCTTGGGTATACTTGGCTTGGTTGATGAATGTTCCTTCTCTTCTTTGCTTGACTTCGAACCCGAGAAAGAACTTCAACTCTCCCATCATAGACATCTCAAACGTCTCGGTCATTAGTGCAGCAAACTCATCATTGAAAGATTTGTTAGGAGAACCAAAAATAATATCATCAACATATAGTTGGCATATGAACAAATCCCCTTTGACCCTCTTAGTAAAAAGAGTGGGATCGATTTTCCCAATTTCAAACCCACGATCTTGTAACAACTCGGTAAGGTTCTCATACCACGCACGCAGGGCTTGTTTAAGGCCATAGAGCGCCTTTTTGAGTTTGTATACATGAGTGGGGAGCTTGGGATCCTCGAATCCCGGAGGTTGTTTGACATACACCAACTCATTCAACGGACCATTAAGAAATGCACTCTTCACATCCATTTGTTGCAATTTAAAATCATGATGAGATGCATATGCAAGCAACATGCGAATAGATTCAAGACGTGCAATAGGGGCAAAGGTTTCACCGTAGTCGATGCCCTCGACTTGGGGGTAGCCTTGTGCCACCAATCTTGCCGTGTTTCGAACAACCACACCGTTCGCATCTTGCTTGTTCTTGAAGATCCATTTGGTCCCAATGACATTATGTTCCTCCGTTGGCCTTAGCACTAATTCCCAAACTTGATTGCACTCGAAGTTGTTGAGTTCATCGTGCATAGCTTCAAGCCAATCCACATCATCAAGCGCCTCATGTACCTTTTGGGGTTCAACACACGAAACAAACGCGTGATGCTCACAAAAGTTTGACAATTGTTTACGAGTAGTTACCCCTTTTCTCAAGCATCCAAGCACATTCTCCATGACATGTTGTTGATGCTTGAGCTTGGAAGCCACCTTAGCGGCACGGCGCTCCAAAAGTTCCTCGATGGGCATTTAAGGATCATCTTGCACATCTTGAGCACCTTCTTGAGTTTGCTCTTGATTTTGAGTTTGCTCTTGATTTTGAGTTTGCTCTTGAGCTTGAGCACCGTCTTGAGTTTGCTCTTGATCTTGAGCTTGCTCTTGAGCACTGTCTAGATCTTGCTCTTGACCTTGATTTTGCTCTTGATCTTGAGCGAGCTCGGAGGCATGAACTTGATCTTGGGCATCATTTGGTTCATCACCATATCCATGGAGTTGATCTTGCCCTTGATCTTGTTCAATGGGTTGAGGGCCTTCATTTTGTTCTTCGGAAGCGTGTGGGTCTAGCGTAGGTGATGGCTCCACTTGAGTAGAGCATTGTCCTTCTCCTTCGGCCACAAGGGGTTCCTCAATGGGGAGTATTTGACCAATCCCCATTCTTCTTATGGCTTGGGGAGGAATTTCATCACCTACATCACAAAGATCACTTTGCTCCACTTGGGAGCCGTTATTTTCATCAAACTCCATGTTACACGTCTCCTCAATGAGTCCGGTGGACTTGTTGAGAACACGGTAAGCATGAGGGTTTGTAGCATAACCAACAAATATGCCCTCTTGAGCTCTAGGTTCGAATTTAGACAAACGAACACCTTTCTTGAGAATGAAACACTTACAACCGAACACCCGGAAGTACTTGAGGTTGGGCTTGTTGCCGGTAAGTATCTCATATGGAGTCTTGTTCAAGCCTTTGCGGAGGTAGAGCCTATTGGAAGCATGACATGCGGTGTTGATGGCTTCGGCCCAAAAGTTGTACGGAGATTTGAATTCCGCCATCATGGTCCTTGCCGCATCCATCAACGTCCGGTTCTTCCTCTCCGCCACACCATTTTGTTGAGGGGTATAGGGTGCGGCATATTGGTGCTTGATCCCCTCGTCACTAAGAAACTCATCCAAGGTGTAGTTATTGAACTCGGTGCTGTTGTCACTTCTAATCATCAAGATCATTGCTTCATGTTGACATTGAGCTTCATTTGCAAAGTTGATGACGGTTTGTTGAGTCTCACTCTTCCTCTTCAAGAAGTATACCCATGTGTATCTTGAGTAGTCATCCACAATCACCAAGCAAACTTTCTTCCACCAAGACTATCAAAGGATGGAGGACCAAAGAGATCCATGTGAAGGAGCTCCAAGGGCCTCTTTGAGTAGATGATAGTCGATGGTCGGTGAGCCGTTTCATGAAGCTTTTCTTCGATACAAGCACTGCAAGCACGGTCTTTGGCAAAACTCACATTTGTTAGTCCACGCACATGGTCCCCTTTGAGGAGACTTTGCAAAGATCTCATATTGACGTGGGCTAGATGGCGATGCCAAAGCCAACCCACATCAACTTTAGCCATTAGGCAAGTCGCGGTCTTAGTAGGTAGCTCCGAAAAGTTCACCACATAGAGACCGTTCTCGACATGCCCAACAAAGGCTACTTTAAGAGTCTTGCTCCACAAAAGGGCCACGGTATCAAGATCAAAGAATGTTGCAAAGCCCATAAGTGCAAGTTGATGAACGAAAAGTAAATTGTATGTAAGGGACTCAACAAGCATGACCTTCTCAATAGATAAATCTTGAGAGATGACCACTTTGCCAAGCCCCAATACCTTAGAAGTGGAAGCATCACCGAATTGGACATGGGTGGGCATAGATGGAATTGGATGCACGTCCACCACCAAGTCCTTGCTCCCAGTCATATGATTTGTTGCTCCACTATCGAGCAACCATGACACCCCACCGGAAGCAAACTCCTACAAGAGATCAATGCTTGGATTTAGGTACCCACTTTTGAATGGGTCCTTTGATGTTAGTAACAAGGGTCTTAGGAGCCCAAATAGACCATTCAATGTACTCATAAGAAGAACCAACAAATTTAGCATAAACATGCCCATCACTAACATGGCACAAAACATAAGAGGGGTTAAAGTCGCCGGCTTCATTGCTAGGGGCGGTTTCGCCCTTCATGGCATTACCACTCACTTCCTTGTTCTTCTTCTTCTCATGAGCACCCTCACCCGCCTTGACAAAGGTGTCCTTGAGCAGGAGAGATTGCTTGGTCTTGTTCTTCTTCTTCTTCTTCTTCTTTGACTTGGGTACAAACCCAAGTCCTTCCTTTCCTACAACTTCCTTTTGATTGCTCAAAAGGTCATTGAGGTTCTTCTTGCCTTGTATGCAAGTCACAAGGCCCTTCTCAAGTTACTCTTTCAACTTAGCATTTTCCTCCACAAGATGCACATGCTCGCAACAAGGGTTAGTAGCATGGGCATTATCAATTAGAACGAAGGGAGGACAAGTGGAAATCTCCTTGGTTAGCTTCACTTGGAGTTGATAATGAGACTCTTTGAGAGAAGCATGAACACCCTTCAAGACCTTGTGAACCTTGTCAAGTGTATCAAATTCTTCCTTGAGTCTATCATGGCCAACACCAAGTGCGGCTTTCTTGGATTTAAGCACACGAGTAAGAACAATAGCATGATCAAGATCTTTTTGCAATTTAGCATGATCAACATTGTGTGACTCCTCAAGAGTCAAACGAAGATCTTGCTCTTCCTCTAGAGCAATGGAAAGATCCGCAATCTCATCGCCATAGTCATGACTATGCCCCTCCAACTTGGAGATAGTATCCTCATGCGACTCAATGATATCATTGGCCTCACCAAGCTGTTCCAAGAGAGCAACAAGTGCTTCTTGGACTCACCCTTGAGCTTGCTCACAAACTTGGTGAACTCATTCCCATCAACTTTCTCCACCTCACTATCATCTACACAATCTAACAATGAAGGAGTAGTAATGATGGTGGTTTTGATGTTAGGAGTTACCTTGTTGATACCTTTGGCCATGAGACACTTGGCAATGGTGTTTTCATTGGGGGCGCCGAAGAGAGACACCTTGGAGGGAGAAGATGTAGCAATGGCAATGGTTGCCGTTGCCATTCCTTCACCACTTGTATCTTTCTCATCATCATCGGAGGGGTACTAGTCATGTGCCACCAAGCCCTTTGGAGGAGTCTTCTTGGTGAAGTTGTTCTTGCTAGGGAAGGACTTGGCTTTATCTTTGCGAATGAGTTTGCCACCATTGTCTTCCCTCTTCTCGTAGGGGCAATCCACCACAAAGTGACTCACCTTGCCACAATTGTAGCAAGTTCTTACACGTTGCTTGTTCTTTGACCCACTTGAGTTGTTCTTGATGAAGTTGGGCCTTGAGTTCTTCTTGTTGCTCCAAAATTGCCTTGACGCAAGAGCCATGTGCTCATGGTAAGCATATTTGGTGTCTTCGGGGCCACACTCCTCTTCTTCTTCCTCTTCTTCTTCCGGAATGGCCTTGGCCTTCAAAGCAAGGGTGGGAGTGCTTTTCTTTGACCGGACACGAGCAAGAGCATTATCGGCGGTCTTGTTCATGATGTTCATGGCAATAAACTCATCCAACACTTCACTCGAGGTTAAGGTGTGAAAGTCTGGCCTTTGTCGAATCACGGAAGACATGGCTTTGTTGAATGGCATGATGGCCTTGAGGAACTTGTGCTTGATCCAAGTGTCATCCGTATCCTTACTTCCATGGTCTTGGAGAGCAACCGCAAGAGTAGTCACCCTCCGGTAAAGATCACGCGGATCCTCATCTTCAACCATCACAAATTCATCGGCCTCATCAAGGACCACTTCAAAGTTGGATCGTTGGATGCTTGAGCTCCCCTTGTACATAGAAACAATGTGCTCCCAACAATCCTTTGCACAAGTAAAAGGTCGTAGGTGCGCTAGGTCTTCGGGAGGGACCGCTTCTTGAAGGATGAACAAAGCGGAGTGATTGTATTGATTGTCCACTTCTTCTCTTGGGGTGAAGTTGTTTGGATCATGCAGGTAGAAGCCTTGCTCAATGATTCTCCAAAGGTTAGTTGAGCAATGATTCAAATGAGGCTTAATGCAGAAAACCCAACTAGCAAAATCACCCTTAACAAGCTTGGGAGGAGGGCCATGAATATTAATGCGAGCTGTGGGGACCGGTCCTCCATAGACCGGGGGAGGGGGAACCGAGGCAAAGGTTCCTGTCCCATTCTTGTCATGAGGGGAAGGAACATGAGTACCTTTAGCCGCTTCCTTGGCGGAATTGGCCTCCGACTCCGATGCCGTGGGATTAACCACAAGCAAGGGATCGGGAGTGGATTTCATCCCCTCAAGTAATTCTTTAATCATGGGCTTGACTTTTGTCGTCATAGACGTCTTAAGTGAAGCCATAGCTTCATTTAAGTCATCTTGAGTGATCGAAGTCAACTCCACGGCCTCGGGCACTTCCTCCTCAGTGTCAACCATACTCTTCGGGTGGTGAAACCCTTAAAAAGAGACGAGGCTCTGATACCAATTGAAAGGATCGATATGGTTGACTAGAGGGGGGGTGAATAGGTAACTACCAATTTTTAGCTTTTCTTAATAAATTAGGTTTAGCAACAAATAGGTTGTCTAGATGTGTAACTAGGTGAACAACATATATGATGCTAACAACAACAACAACAACAACAACAACAACAACAACAAGTGCAAGCAAAGGATACAACACAATAATAGCTTGCACAAAGTAAAGGGAAGAGATAACCACAAGTGGAGCCGGTGGAGACGAGGATGTGTTACCGAAGTTCCTTCCCTTTGGGGGAAGTACGTCTCCGTTGGAGTGGTGTGGAGGCACAATGCTCCCCAAGAAGCCACTAGGGCCACCGTATTCTCCTCACGCCCTCACACAATGCGAGATGCCGTGATTCCACTAGTGGTTCCCTTGAAGGCGGCAACCGAACCTTTACAAACAAGGTTGGGGCTATCTCCACAACTTGATTGGAGGCTCTCAACGAAACCACGGAGCTTCACCACAATGGAATATGGCTCCGAGGTGACCTCAACCGTCTAGGGTGCTCAAACACCCAAGAGTAACAAGATCCGCAAGGGATTAGTGGGGGGATCAAATTTCTCTTGGTGGAAGTGTAGATCCGGGCCTTCTCAACCAATCCCTAGAAAATCAACAAGTTTGATTGGCTAGGGAGAGAGATCGGGCGAAAATGAGCTTTGGAGCAACAATGGAGTTTGGGGGAAAAGAATTAGGTCTTCTTGGGGAAGAAGACCTCCTTTTATAGTGGGGAATCAAATCCAACTGTTATCCCACATCTCAGCCCGCAGATAGCGGTACTACCGCTCAGGGGAGCGGTACTATCGCACTAGGCAGCGGTACTGCCACTTGGCCTAGCGGTAGTACCGCTGGGGCTGCGCACAGAGAGTGGAGAGAAGGCGCAGGAGAGAGAGAGGGCCCCCGAGCGGCACTAGAAGCGGTGGTAGGACGGTACTACCACTTGCAAGCGGTACTACCGCGCCTACTGCCGCTCCTACTGCCGCCTAACCCGACATGAGGCGCGACGTCCTCGAATCGAGGCGGTACCAGCGCGGAGCAGGAGCCGTACTACCGCTGATGGCCACGAGCGGTACTACAGCTTAGAACAGCGATACTACCGCTTGAGGCTGTCAGCGGTACTGCCGCTCCGGCCCGGTGGTACTGCCGCTGGCTCCTCCCAAGTGCCACTTCCGCGATATCGGTAAACTCCAAGGAAGAGGAAAGGAGCTGGGGGTGCGAGATAGATGTGTACATGTTGATTCCACCCTAGCCTTTCCGATACGGACCCCCTCTTGATTGTACGGTGTCTCCTACGACTCAAGTCCACCAAAACCAAAACGAAAGAGACTACACCGTCTTCACTTTGAGCTCCGAGGGGAAAGAATCGTCTCGTGTCTATGAATGAGTATCTGAAACGCTCAATGCACACGATTAGTCCGCAAATGTATTGTCATCAATCACCAAAACGACTTAGAGAGAGACATGCCCTAACACACACCTACATAATCTCCCGTTGCAACGCACGGGCATATTTGCTAGTAATAACAAAGGGGCTATTGCTTCTGGCGGTACGTCACGAAAATTTCCCCAAAGTTGCAAAATATTACCCATCAATGCCACAAGTGATAAGCAAACGTTTCACAAAGGGAATCCACCGCATGGGCCGGTCCATGCAGTAGGGACCTCCTATACTTCACTCTGTACGCTGGGAGAGACGCAATGCACCCGTTTAGGCCAGCCCATGTCTGAGCGGCATTTTTTCTAATTTCATTTTTCATTTTTTACTTTTCTTTTCCATTTTCGTTTTGTTCTACTCTAAATGATTTAGGGCTTGAAAAAAATTCAGAAAACTAAAAAAAATGAGAATTTTGAAATAAAATATTTAATAAACCATAAAATGTTTGTGGATTCGAAAAATGTTCATGACTTTGTAAAAAAATGTTTGCTTACTCGTAAAATGTTCAAAATTTTGAAAACAAATGTTTGGAAAATCAAAAAATGTTCATGATTTTTAAACAAGTCGTGTGCTAAAAAAATGTTGATGAAATTGAACAAAATTTTGCCAATTAAAAAAATCTCCATGAATGGAAACATATCCTAAAAATTCCAAAACTCTTCGTGACTTACAAAATAGTTTATTCATTAATAGAATGTTCGCTGATTCAAAAAATGTTCGTTAAATAAAAAAATGTGAATTTCAAAAAACATTCCACCAATTTCCATAAAAATATTCGTTGATTCTAGAAATGTACGATTGAAGAAAATTGTTTTAAGAAATGTTCACAATTTTGAAAAATGTTTGCGAATAGTACAAAATGTTCATTATTCAAAAAATGTTCTTCATTTTAGAAAGTTTTCAAAAATTTATAAAAGTGTTCACGAATTTGAAAAATAATCACGATTTCAAATATGTGCATGAGTTTAAGAAAATCATGATTTCATTTAATTGAGAGTGATAGTGTATCTCGGTGATGCAGCAAAATGTAGTCATGACCATTGGAGATTATGATTTTTTTTTCTTCCGTTGCAACGCATGGGCCCTTTTGCTAGGTAATTTAAAAGCAAACCCTTCTATCACAGGCAAGGTTTTGGAATGGAAGGAATGGGTGTGGTTTTTTTATTCCATGCAGGAGCAATATCTTATGGCAAGCCCATTAAAATATGAGTTGGCCCACTTTGTTGGGATAGAACTGGCCACGGCCCAGGCGTCCGATCCAGGCAGCTTGGGACTTGGGCAGCTCCAGCTTGGGACTTCCTCGAGAGAAGAAAGGAGCGAAATCACTAGTTGAGGAGTACTCGTTGCAAAGATCACTCTAATTTCTCAGGTTGTGACAAGTGACGCACTGGGAGTTTTCTTTTTTTCGTAGATTCGTTTATTCAAAACGTTTTATCTCTCAAACCGTGCGTCCAAATCTCAAACTGCTTTCACCGTTGGATTCCTCGCGTCGAGATCTTCAAAACTATCTCCCATGTTGATAGGTTTTGATGAACTTTTTTTTTCACGAAAAAAACCGGACGAAAAAAACCAACGAAAAAACCATACCGGGGGCACGGGTTTTTTCCTTTTCCGAAAGAGGCACGCCCGTGCTTCTCACGAAATCACAACCGTGCCTCTCGCGGAAGCAAAACCGTGACTCTCGTGAAGGAAAAGAAAAAAGAAAAAACGCGTTTTTTTTTTTGTTTCCGAAGATGCACGGCCGTGACTGTCGCGAAAGCACAACCGTGCCTCTCGCGGAAGGAAAACCGTGACTCTCGCGAAAGGAAAAAAACAGAAAACGCGTTTTTTTCCGTTTCCGAGAGGCACGGCTGTGACTCTCGCGAAAGCACAACCGTGCCTCTCGCAGAAGCAAAACCGTGACTCTCGCGAAAGGAAAAAAAACAGAAAACGTGTTTTTTTTCGTTTCCGAGAGGCACGGCCGTGACTCTCGCGAAAGCACACCCGTGCCTCTCGCGGAAGCAAAACCGTGACTCTCGCGAAAGGAAAAAACAGAAAACGTGTTTTTTTTACGTTTCCGAGAGGCACGGCCGTGACTCCCGTGAAAACACACCCGTGCCTCTCGCGGAAGCAAAACCGTGACTCTCGTGAAAGGAAAAAAGAAATAGAAAATGCATTTTTTTCCGTTTCCGAGAGGCACGGCCGTGACTCTCGCGAAAACAAAATCGTGCCTCTCGCGGAAGCAAAACCATGACTCTCGCGAAAGGGAAAAAAACAGAAAACACGTTTTTTTTTCGTTTCCTAGAGGCACGGCCGTGACTCTCGCGAAAGCAAAATTGTGCCTCTCGCGGAAGCAAAACCGTAACTCTCGCGAAAGAAAAAAAAGAAAACACGTTTTTTCGCGCAAAAAAAAAAAATTTCAAAATTTTTTTTGATCGAAAAGCTAAGGAAGACCGGTGGAAAACCATAACGTAAAAAAAACCCGGAAAAAACCGTTTAAAAAGCCGAAAACGCGTGCGGGAAAAAAAATAAAATCCGGAGGGAGCGTCCAGAGCGCGACACGTGGCGAATGGCTGAGAGCACGCCAAGTGGCGCTGATCGTTGCGAGGCTCCCGAAGGAGCGCTCGTTAACTAGTTGTTCTCTTTGAGGAGGTTGGGACGCTTCGCTCGGGGAAAAGATAGAACAAAGGGAGGAAAATAAGGCTTTGTCTAAATCGTTTTTCTCAACCATCAAAATGTTTTTTTTTTTTGAACTCACTTAATCCTAAATGGACGAGCTGAAGCATTAGTGCTCTTATTAGTAGGTATAGGTATATGGATTTTGCGGAAGGCAATCGTTCGCTAGGAATAAGGTGGCATACGAACCCTTTGATGGCAATTTTAGTTCATGTTCGCCAGCTAAGGGGGTCCTTTTGCGGAACGAGTTTCGTTTCCTGTTACGTGAAATCAGGAGAAATTCGTGTTTCTTTTCATGGAGGCGAGTCGGCGAGGCGAGGACATGGAAATAGGTTGATGGTGTCCTGGACTAGGGGTATTCACTATGTCCTCTTCCAGTCAGGAGGGCCGGGCTGAGGGCCCCCGTGGCTGTTCATTAGCGGATCATTTTAAGCGACCCAAGACGCATACGAGAAAGATTCCAGAAGCCTTGCCATTCAATACAAGGACTCCTTTCCACCGACATAACCAACTAGGAATACTGTTATCCTAGGCCTCCGGTAACTTATATAAATCGAGGCTCGGCTAGTCGATGGAACAATCTCAATACATCTTAGAGATGAGACACAACGATCTCATGGTAGATCAACCTGTACTCTGTACTCCACCGCAAATCAATACAATCAGAAGCAGAATGTAGAGTATTATCTCTTCGAGAGAGCTCGAACCTGGATAAATCTTTGTGTCCATTGTTATCAATTATCATCGCATCAAGGCTACTAGCTCAGGACCCCTACCCGAGATCTGTCGGAATCGTCTCCGACATTGGTGACCCGTACAGGTCCGACTACATAGTCGTCACGGTGCGATGGGAAATCAGATCGGTTCTGGCGTGATCTACGCGCCGGAACGAATCTTCATCTTCAGCGCTGACATCTTTGTCGCCGTCACGACTAGTTACCATGGCCAGGTCGAGGACTACACCCATGTCGGATCTGTCGGAGATCGATAGGCGTCCTCATCAATATCTACTTTGATCTCAACCGAGATCATAGAAATTTTCAAACATGAAACTCGGGAGCTCAACGTCAATCTTGCCCTCGCGCGACCATGCGGAATTTATTGGAAAACATATTCATTTTTGTTGTTCCTGCTTCCTCGAGCATTACTTCGACAATTCCTTCGGTGGGATTGTGCGAAATTGAGTCTACACAACCCTGTGAAATTTCATCGCGTTCCCATGGAGGAATCTCCGGTGTCGTCCGATATACCGAGACCCTGACGGATCTGGACAGAAATCCATGCGAGTTTGGAAGAATGGGTCTAGTAGCCAACTCCGACATCTTTCTGAAGATCCAACCGTTCAAATCATGCGGAATTTCCTTATCGACAACCCCTCAAAATACGAGGATGATCCAACTGTGCAAACACCGGGGGGAGCCCGAGGAGTGCATCAATTTGGAATATGTTTTCTGCACGAAACGATTCCAACCCGAGTTCATCCTTCTTCATGAAGGGGTTATTGGACGTCCTTTTTTGGAGAAAGTCACCTCAATTAGTAGTCGGCATCGCCACGACCACATCGTCGCCCTTTGGATTACGCGGATCAGGCGTGTCGGCATCGCCACGCCTTCACTTCATCAAGCCGACATAAACCGCGTCACAAACGCCTACCTGCGTAGGCATTGCTGCACCGTCGCTTCATCAAGCCGACATCAACGGCGTCACAAACTCCGACCTGCATCGGCATAGCCGCGTCGTCGCTTCATCAAGCCGACGTCCACCATGTTGACCGCTCCGTCACGTCGGTTGATGTAGGGGCTCTACGTCACCTCACCAACTTGCCCACTTTGGTTGACTCGGGGGGCTTCAGTACCATCGCTTCATTGATCTGCTCCGGGGGCTTCGGCGTCACCCCCGCCGACCTGCTTCGTCACGCCAGCTGGACCAGGGGCTTCGCCTCCTCGATACCGGCTTGGGGGCTGGGACCTCGTCCAGGTCGAGGACTACGCACCATGTCGGATCTGTTAGAGATCGATGGGCGTCTTAGTCCCGCCGCAAGCCCGGATTGCATCATCAATGCCAAGAGCATTAACCGGCTAAGTCACTTTCAAGCTTAAAAAATTCAATTCTTTCTGTCTAGTTTGCCCATGTATTATGTTTGTGTAGAATAAAAACCATTCTAAAACACTTTTTTTTACCCAATTCAACTAGGGTCACTTAAATTTCTATGTGCCATTTTTTAAGTGTTTTCTTCTAAGTCGTTGCAAAGTCTTTGTTTCCTGCTCTTTATCGAAAAAGTCTTTTTCTGCTACTCCTTTTTTCAGCTAGAGTACTTGGCTAAATGAGGAGCCGGTGGCAGAGTGAGTGAGGAGGCTCGGATAACCGATCTGGGAGGGGGAAATGCCCGGAATGCTGGACTGAAACTTTTGAGATCGGGCGCTATGAACACCGCACTTAATTTGCTCATATTGCTATGCATTGTGCTATTTTCTTGAATTTTTTGAGTGCTGCGGAGGGTCGGGCATTCAGAGGACATGATTGAATGGCCAACTCCCGTATCAGTAGTCCACAGACGAGTCTGGATCAGTCCGCGGACAGATGATGTGTTCATTTTTTAGTGGCCCGCGTGGAAGATTCGCTTATACTACGTACATATGAACACATGTATGTTTATCGACAATCATGAATTCAATATTCCATGGAGAAAGATTCATACCAACAAACTGATTTCATGGGAAAATCAGTCGGGTTAAGCGACTGCCACGACATCAATCACGTGTATGCATTTCTGTGTCTGGTGTGTCCAATTTTGGTGTCGCGAGGGCGCCACCGGTGCAACATCTTTGAGCCGCACGGCCACTGCGATGTTGCGACAGCGGATGGCAACAACAAATCATGGCATAAGCAGGACATTGAGCTTGGGAGCGGTGTAATTGGATGGCCATCGTGTCATTGATCGGACGACAAAGAGCATCTCCAATAAAAGATGCAAATTTGGAGATGTATAAAACAAAAGATGTTTTTTACATCTCCGTAAAAAAAGGTAACTCCAACCGAAGATGTAAATTGATGATGTAAAAGTGCGGGAGATGTAAACTAGTTACGCGGTTATAGAACCAACCTAACCTTTGGTAGGTGAATTCCCATGATACTTTGAGTCACCCATCATGAATGTGAAAAAGCCAAGCCCCCCTCGCGCGTTTGCTGCGATAACGTATCCACCGTTCGTTCGCTGGTCGATCGCACGGTCCGCGCGAGTCCCCACCTCCCCTGGACGCCCGTTTCCCTGCTGCTGTATTTTAGATCTGGAGTACCAGGCAAACCCAGCTTCTCCTTCCTCGCTCGATCCCCAAATCAAATCGCTGTCCTCGTCCACCCAACCCTAACCCTAACCCTAGCCGCCACCATCGATCCCCAAATCCCTTCTCCTCCCTCCACTCAACCCTGACCCCAGCCCTAGCTAGCAAGCCGCCATGGCCCATTCGTTCGTTCTGCTCGAGCGCGAGGTTGATTTCTCCTTCCACGAGCCGGCGACCGGCGGAGGCGGCGGAGAGTCAATCCGCTCCGCGTGGGAAGGAATACAAGGACTAGCGAGCCCGCAAGAGTTGAGTGATGCAGTCACCAAGTACATGGGGACCTTCAAGGCCCGCGCAGTCATCGCCGACCCGCCGCAACTCTGCTCCCTCCGCATACTGGTGCCGACGGAATACTTGGCGGTCCCGCCGCCACTCCAAGACATGCACTCGGCCCGCATCTCCAGCGCGGACAGGCACCTGGTCGCCATCTGCGCCGGCGATTGCCGCCCTGGCAGCGGTATGATGGAGATAGGAGGCTACCTCATCTACGACGCCTGTAAGGACTCCCTCTCCGTGGTCCCCAAGCTTCTCGACGACCACTTTCATGCCTCCATCGGGTGCCAGTCGGCCGTCGTCATGTGCAACGACGGGGACGACGGCGGCTATTTTCTTGCCGAACTCGTCTGGCTCAGGCCGAAATACTCCGAAGCAGCCATCTGGCTGTGGAAGTCGTCCGCCCCAGGATGGTCCTTGAAGCCCACGCGCGTGCGCCTTCCGCCGAACTTCTGCTCCAACTTGTGTTTCTGTTATCGGGGATCTATCCTCTACTGGGTGGATCTGCTCGGAGGCATGGTCATGTGTGATCTGGGCAAAGATTGCAGCAACTTGGACCGCCCGGAGCTCCGTAAAATTCAGTTGCCCAAAGATTGTCCATCCTATGATAGCAGCGACCCCTGGAATCGATACCACCTCTGCCCTGAGAAGTTCCGTTCCATGGCATGTGTAGGCGACACCATCAAGTTCGTCTGCATGGATAGCAATGTTGAAGAACACGCGCCCGGCAAAGGCTTTGATCTGACCGTCTATTCTCTGTTGCCTGACCTGTCAGACTGGGAAATAAGCAGCAAGTACAATGTTGAAAACATATGGGCAAACGAGTCATACCAGTCTACTGGCATGGCAAAGATTCCTCCGTCGTTCCCTGTTCTGAGCATCCATGAAGACGGTGTCATCTACCTAGTCTTCACCGATCTCAGGGTGGTCGATGATACACCACACTGCACAGGCCAGCGTCGAGTAGTGTTCAACAGCCAGTATTTGGTTCGTGTCGACATTGAGAACAACAAGGTCCACTGCTATCCACCGACTACAGATTGTTCTATTGATGACCATCTCTTGTGCAGTGATTTCAGTGCGTACCGACAGTGTTTACAGGATCACCCGGTACGTACTACTGTCACTACTGAGCATAGTTTCATTTGCATACAACTGTCAATTTATTTATGTTCACTATTACTAAACATGCTCTCATTTGCATGCTATTGTAATTATGCTTAGGTTTTTAAATGATTAAAATGCCAATGCTTGTTTATAGAATCCAGTTTGTGTCGTGCTTGCTAATAGAAATCAAAATATTTGGCCACCTGCCTATATTTGATAGTCATCCGCAATCATGATTCTGAAATCATTTGTTACTACAAAGTTACTCTGCCCCCTTGTCATATTATGACCCAATATCTTGCACATCATGATGACATTCTTTTTGCATGTCTTAAGGGCTGTTTTTTCTTTTCCTTTTTTGCTTGATGGACATACAATGTTATCATAAGCTTCTTTGCTTCTGAACTCGGAATTGGTATGACCCAAGTCCATTCAAAAGATGCACATAGCAGATGGAGCATAATTTCAATCTAGAGCTGAAGGCTGACAAAGTGTCTGAAGTGACACATGTAGCTGTTTCAACAATTTTAATTCAGAGCATCTTGGACTGACCTTAGGCATCGTTTTGGTGTTCCCCAATACGTTAATTTCGCCGCATATGTACTCTGCCTTGCACTTTTTCCTTTTTAACTAAATTTGTTTTCATGGTAATTCTGACCTGGCATATATGGTCACATTATAAAAGTATTATATTTGACAGACAGCTCTATTTGTTTTTGCAGAGAGAGATAGAAGCAACTGAGATGGTGGCAAGTGGAAAGAGGATGAAGCTTTGAGATGTTGGTAACATGACATGTGGAACCGCCACTTAGGTCCACTGGAGACATTTCATGTTATCATTATCAGATGTTAGTAGTTAAAACTGAATGGTGGGTATTATGTGCTGTCAGCCATGCCTTTATATGTACTGAGTGGCTTGTTTTGGATTTGTAACTGGTCATGGCCGTTCCATGTGTACTTTGTCTTTTCTATAATAGTATTGTGCTTGTTGTGTTGATTCTGGTTATGTATTGTTCTTTCCTTGCGGGCATGTTTTCTCCTATTGTAGTGTGTGTGCACTTAGTTTCCGAGTGACGTATCAAACTATTTGATGTTTGCTTTGCTTGCCCCCATCATTTTGACTAATATGACATGAGAAACAAATGCAAAAAGGTTTGTTTTTTCAGTGGTTGAACAAACCAAAAACTAAATATTCCGATGGAGTGTTTTTTTCTTCTTCTTGAGAGAAGAAAAAAATGTCTTCACGGAACAAAATGCGTGCATGTTTTCGAGGCCGAAAGAGTGAAAAATTTCGCTTTGTTCTTGTAGTATGATTGCCTTCCGATGTTAATTGGATTACTAACTGACGTAGGTAGCATATGATTTTGTTTGGATCAAATCCATACATCACCTGAAATCAGGATTAAAGAGTTGATACATAAACCAATAAACCATCATACACAAAACAAAGCAAAGCAAAGCAATTTCCATCTTTTTATTGGGCGTGCTCTGCAGTCTGTACAGCCTGAAAACATGCACAACATGGCCGTGAATGATATGCATGAGGATGGAGTTCTCTCTCAAACAAATACTCCATCTGTCCCAAAATAAGTGTCTCAACTTTGTACTAGCTCTAGTACAAATTTGTACTAAGCTCAAGACACTAATTTTAGGACGGAGGGAGTAGTATATAATATGGCAATATAAATAATATATGCTATGCCAAAAAAGAGCCATACAAATACTCACAGAAATAATATGTTTGCGTACATCCAGCTACTTCAAGGTTAGAATAGTATCAAAAGGACAAGTGGCAATATTCAGAGTTACTACTTAGAAAAGCAAACAACTCCTGATACAACAACAACATTCATACAGGCCTTGCAAAGTTCCTAAAGGATAAGTAGCAATGTTCCTGATACAACAACAACATTCATCCAGCTATTCATGCTGGTCCTTTCACAGAATCCGCATTACTCCTTCCCCATGGTGCATCAGTGAAGAGAATAATCAATCTCTCTATTATCCTTGCAAAGTTCCTAAAAGAGAATCAAATATCATTATGTCAAAGGATATAAATAAAATGGTGCTACAAGCACAGATTTACTAACCAATTTAATAGTCACTAACTTGGAAGGCTAATCTGCTACTCTACCTACATGTTTCATTGGCAATTACCTCACCACAAAGCAAATACTTGTCAAACTTTAAAGAACGCTGCAAGTATTACAGTCACATATCAACACTGAGAAATTGCACGACCCAACAAACCTGCAATGCACCAGCGTGTGGTCTCACCAAACAATCTTGACACAACCAATAGTGACCTCACCCAACCTGCGAATCAAGACTTACAATGAATGAACTAACTTCTAAATATAGTGCCAGATTTTATAAACTTCTCAACTCACATTGTAGTAACTTCATTGATAAACTTTTCGACTACCAAAGGGCAAGGTGTTACATGGTACATGAAATCTATCACGCTGTCACGAAGAAGGTTGGGTATGAACGACCTCATCACGAGCGAGAAAGCAGCTTCAAGCTGCTCAGGAGACTGTTTCAAAATACTTAATTCTCGTCAAAATATACACAAAAGATACTATTGTATAAAGAAGATACAAAAAGAGATGTCACGTACGTAATCAGCATGCTTGAAGAAGTTGTTGGAGAAGTGTAGCAAGCTAACACTATTGTTCTTATATGGGATATAAATAATTCTGTTGAACTTGTCATACTCCGCATGATAAAGATAAACATCATTCATCACTGGGATAGATTTGATTGTATTTGTCCAGCGAGTATTACCAATGGAAGAGGCGAAGTTGTCATAATCATCTCCAACCAACATTCTGAGCAAAATATCAAGACTTTCGCTAACTTTAATGCGATCAGAGTAAGATAATAGGCAATAATGATTACAAAGGAAGGCTGTGACAGCCTCGCTTTGTGGATCAGCATTTTCAGGAGGATACGACAGAAAGTCAAGCAGATGAGAAGAATGCATTGGTAATAACCCGTTTGCTGTACGGAATGCTCGCTGAAAAATTTGAGAAATATTAGCATAGTCTAGGAGAGCTGATGTGCGATTATATCGCTTTATGGGAACGGAATTATCGAATGTAAAGTTCCCATCTTCGAACAGCAACTGGGCTGAAGTAAAATCACCATCAAAGCTGATTACACGGAAATGCTTTCGGCACAATCCAATTAGGACCTGCTTGGACCAGTACCGCAACTGTTTTGACAAATATTTCACTGAATTGATTAAATTGGCTCTGTTGAACGGGGCAAGTAGCTCGGGTGGCAAAGTAACTGTGTAATGCCGGTCACAAGCATTGATTTTGTCATCCCAAGTCTCAAAGTCAATTGTTTGCAACCTGCAGGAAACAATACAATTAGTGCATCATCCACTACTTTGCATCATTCGTTGTTTGAAACTACAAAATGCTATCAAGTAAACGGTTCTCTGCATAGTACATATTGTTACTACCTATACAGAAAAGTCAGTCTGGCTGTGGGCATGGTGTTTTGATGCCCAGGCTGAGACACAGCTGGTATCTAGCCCGTTGCATCTTTTATTGGGATTCGGAAAATGGGATGTCAAGTGTCAGGTCTGATGGGTGAGAAATTCCTGCATCTAACATATACATGTGTGAACAGTTACATCCGATGGGGCTTTAGCGTAGCGCCGTCAGGCGATTTGGGTTCGGGATAGACGGCATCGCCCATTGGTGGATTCTGTTCCATGGCTCCGACGCGTATGGATCCATCTGGTCCGTGGCGCGGTCTGCCAGCATATGACGTCTTTATCCAAAGCACATCATCATTCTTTTTGAGAGAAAGGCATACTTCGTTTCCAGTGACAAAAACTAAGGATTATAGCGTACAACGCCAATCTTGAGATGACCAGAAGGCCGAGATTTCGCGAGCATCATATTGTTAAGCAATATACCACAGCATAGAATGACCAAATAAATTACTGAAAAGCATTATTACTTACTTGCCACCTCTGATTCTCGGATTAACTCTGATTGTGCAGTCTCTCTTTATCTGATAATATGAGAGAAGTTGCTCAGGTTCCAATACCTTCCCAGCAAAAGTTGAGTAACAATCATTTGACTTTAATCCCGCCCTAGCACAAGCAGCCTCCATAAGCATGTTTACATTTGAAGTATTCAGATTTTTCTGAAGGGAAATGCTTGATCCACAAAGGTCAACAAACAGCTGAGATGTGAGAAGGAAAAGCTGAGTCAAATATTTAATATCAAATAGACTCTCCATAAAGTTGTTCTGGGTATTATATTTACCTGTGTTTCATCCCTTCTCTTCATATTTTTACATGACCCACACAGAGCACGGAAATATCCTTTGTGCTCAGTATAATAGTCACAGTCTATCTTCTGTCTGAGATGTGTAAGCCCCTTTGCATTGTTGGAGAAATTCTTAAAATCCTGCACATAACAGAACCAATTGATGAAAACATGCAACGGCTCACTGAAATAAACAGACCAACATAAAATGCAATAGTATCCAGAAACATGGCCCACCCACTGTCATTTATGGTAATGTTTCTAGAAATGTCACCTTTTCAAATTACCTATTCATGGGAAAATAATTGAACAGGTGCTATTAGTCTACCACACACCAATTGTGGACAGATAATAACACAAAACAAACAGTTGCCTTTTTCTACATATAGTTGCGGCAAATAAGTAGGACTAAATGAGTCCAAACAAAATCAGAAGTAGGACTCATTAAGCTATGCTGTAGCTTGAGTGCAAAGCGCTATTTCAGAATCTTGCCTTTAATTCTTCAAATCGAAGAGAATAATTATTTGATTCTTCTCCATCAGAAACTAGCATCACATCATCACTCATGGAACCAGCCCTGAGATAAAAATTCATCTACAAGCAATTATACAAAATATTATCAGCCAGAATGTAAAAGCATAGTAGAGAGCTGCTGCTTGATTCTCCAGCCCTCAAGTAATAGTTCATCTACAATATATGATCATCCAAAATGTAAAAAAAAAAAAAATCAGTACATTGATGCAAGCTCTCAGATAATTAGTGTGTCAAAGTACCTTCGAGATATAATTCCATTTTCCATTATCAGACCCAGGGCAGCCTCCCCTATCACTACAGACAAAATCTGGTACATCACTAAATGCCTGCAATGAACAGAAAGTATTAGTGCAAAACAATGCGTTTGTTTCATCTAAAAAGGGAACATTATTTGAGCAAGCCAAGAATATCTGATCAGCATGATTTCATACTTATCAATGTATTATGCGTCACATACCTCGTAATCTTGTGGTTTTAAGCTGTTATCCCTTGCTCTTTGGGCCAACTGCTTCACCTCCTCACTGATTGCACCAAGTCCCTTCTTGTCTGCATCCTGCAACACAAATAAAGAGTTAGAAAAGAGAGTTAAAATGCACAATAACTCTGAAAAACTACATCATTACAATTCCGTTCTTAATTATTGGACACGCACATGATTAGGATTGTAGAATAAATTCCGTTCTCAATTCCGTTCTTTGGGCAGTAAATGTATACCCAGCCAACTTTAATCCCTTTGGCAACCCTTCCACATGAGCGACTTAAAATACAACAATATACGTATAAGAACCAGTGATTACCTTTATAACAAGGTCTTTAGATATTTTCTTTCCACCAGATGCTTCCTGCAGTGGGTTCAGTTCCCCTCGCAACCTGTATCACAAAAAAATGAAGAACTCTTCTTTATACAAAAGTTCGGTACTTAAATGGTCAACTGCATGCTTTACAACATCAGGCCTGAAACATACTTGATAAGTTTGTCGACGTGTGTGTCAACTGTCAAGTAGTAATGTGGGATGGTTTGTTTAGAGGCTAAGAGGCGGTCTGCAGTAACCTGAAATGAACAGGACTTAAACCACTACAAGGCAGATAGGATCAACCAAAAAAATCCCATCTGCAATCTTCACAGTTGAAACATACCTTTCTTATCTGCGCATTTGGAATATCAGTGTAATCTAATCCTAAAGCTGCAAAAGACTCGCTCTTGCCACCCTTGGCTACAGAAGCTTTGTTAAGAAAAAATAGTCATTAGATGCAGGCTGGGTTCCATTTGATTCATATGATATAAGGAAAGCATAAGCCAAATGCATGACATAATGAGCTTAGAGGCAGGCACAAGCTTAGTGCAGAACTTTTACTTGGATCTCACAAGAATGCTGGTAAAAATGATTATTACGGAATTCGCGCACACATTTTGAAGTAGAGAACTAACATGAAAAGAAAAAGGAAACAATAAGGAATGGCACATAAAAAAGCATGGAGTTATTTTTTTATGAGACCGGGATAGAGGTCTGATTAGGATAAACAATCAAGAATGGCACATAAAAAAGCATGGAGTTATTTTTTTATGAGACCGGGATAGAGGTCTGATTAGGATAAACAATCAAGAATGGCATATAACAAGTGTTGTAACTTTGAAATAAGGTTGAACTAAGCATAGTTCAAAACTGTGACACTTATTTTGGATCGGAGGGAGTAATTCTCAAGAGCTCTAGAAAATCACATTTAACAAGAACACACAACTACATAGCAAGTCAACAACAAATAGAAGGGATTTACAACGAAATCTAGCCAGGAAGAGAATTCAGTTTGTAACATCTTCTGTAGAAGCTTAAGATGCTGAAGATTTACAAGCAAGAAGTAATGATTACACTAAAGAACCTTTCACCAATCTGGGGAATGCAATCAGAGAGAAAATAGCATACCCAAGCAATCTTCAATGTCTGCCTTCAGAATACGACCATCAGGACCTGTGCCTTTTACACTTGACAGTTGGACCACCTGTTTGACAAAACACACACACACGTCTTAATTGACTGCGCACTGCCTACAGCAACATTCTAGCTAGACTAGCTCAAATAAAGACTTGCATTGTTATCCCCTGCGAAATTTCTGGAAAAGGGACTTACATTCTTAGCCTTGGGAGGTTCGTGTGTAGACTTTGATTCTGAAGGAGCTGCAGGCGCATCTGCAACCGACGGTTTGTAATCTTTAGGCTTCTGGAGGTCACCTTCTTCCACGATGACACAGATTACCTAATGGCATAGGCCACACAATACAACCAATAGTACAATGTTAGCAAAACATGCAAGCAGTACTACTACAATATGAAACAATAGGTAGACGGTTATACGTTCTTTGGACAGTAGATGTATACCTCACCAACTTTAATCTCGTTGGCACCATCACCATGAACAATCTTAGCAAGATAGCCCTCTTCCATGCATTCTATCTCAGATGTGGCTTGATCCTAATTAAATGAAGTGCATATAGATGTTATTTAGCTTCTGCTGCAGAGCAATAATGTACGGCGACCCACAAAGCACAAGAATGTACGCAGCACAAGCATGAGAGAGAGAGAGAGAGAGAGATACCTTGGGCGCGAGATCGCTTGTGGGCGCGAGCTTGGAAGCCTGCGGCCTTGAGGTGCAGCCGTAGATGTACACGCCCCTATCGCCGCGACCCCCTCCGCCTCCTCGCCCTCCACTCGCCACCGGGACGCAGGACGCCGCGGGGCCCATCTGCGCGCACCTCAGCACGGCCTCCTCGGCGCCGGCTGCGGAGGTGTCCTCGCCGAACGGTCGAGGGCGTCGACGAGCGGGGTGGCGGCACAGCCCGCACATCGGGACGACGTCCTCCAGCACGACCCGCTTGCCCAAGCACCTGCTCCCGCCCTCGCCCGCCGTCGGCGCCGCCGGTGTATGACGGCGGGGAGCGGGGTTGGGGTAGTAGAGGCGCCTCGCCGCGGCCTCCTCCTCCTCCTCCTCCTCGACGCGGTCCGCGTCGCACTCGCCCGCCGTCGGCGCCGCGGCGGGCCTGTGGCCGAAGTAGTTGGTCGGGCCAATGCGGCTGGATCGGGAGGAGCGGGTGACGCTGGTCGACCCCTCCCCCGCCGCCGGGTCCCTCGGACGGCGCCATGCTAGACCCTCGTCGTCCGCCGCTAAACCCTAGGGGAGAGGGAGGGGATGGAAGAAATCGAGACGACGAAGGCCGCGTCTGTCGCTGCGCATTTCTCGCTGTGTGTTTGGGGAACGACGGTGTGGAGTGGCGCCGCGGCGCTGGGTGCGGGTGGGGGGTAGGCTAGGTGCGCGTGGTGCATGGACCCAGTAGAGGAGGGCAGCGTACGATCACCGTGGACACGCCACTCGGGTCAGCGGAGCATGGACCCGGTGCGCGGCGCGGGGTGCGCTCCTACCCGTCCGATCGCATTGGAGGCACAGGATGCTGTGCGCCGCCGGCGCGTGGACGCGGCCTAGGGTCTTCCCGCGCGGGGCGAAGCGTGGAGCCCACCAGCTGCTCTCTTGACGCCACATATCGAGCCCTACGCCTACATGCAGCCAGCGTACCCGCCAATCAGAGCCCGGCGCGTCGAGTGGGCCAGGGCTAGGCCTACACACAAGGGGTAGACGGGCACGTACATGTAGGCCTCTGTTGTTCCACCGGCTGCTGCAAACCCAAAATTCTACCCTTCCTTGCTCGTTCAAAGCATTCAAAACACAGGCCCCGAATGGCTTCTCCACCTACTGGATCAGTGTATCGAGACAAAACGACTGATCTCCCTCATGAAGTTTTTGCGCACGTGGCATTGCAGGAACGAAGTCACCTACCATAAGGCGGTGCCGCTAATGGAGAGCTCAAGGAGACTTTTGAATAGATGCATTGAGTCTCTCATGTGTATCAAGCAAAACCCTCATTACGACTTTGGTGAAGCAAGATGGTGGTCACCATCAACAACAAGTCAACGCAGGTGCGACCCGACCCATGGCCCATACGACACAAACAGGAGGCAGAAGAACATTGGGACAGGTGGGACTTGCTACCACGGTGGCGTGCCATGTAGGCAGAGTCAGCAAACTACTTGATGGCGAGTGACGAAAATCAGCCCAAGTGTTCCCGACACTTTTTTCAAGTTGTTCTATGACTATGTATCCACCGTGCAAGTTCATGTGCCATAGGTGCAATTACTCTTTTTAGCCTTCCTTCCACTTCTCACCGAGGTAGTTGTCGGCCTGGTCCTTGCTCTCACGGCGCGGAAAATTGGTGGCCTACATTGTCTCTAATGCCTTGTGTTGGGGAACGTAGTAATAATTCAAAAAAATTCCTACGTGGCACCAAGATCAATCTAGGAGATGCTAGCAACCAGAGAGAGGGAGTGCATCTTCATACCCTTGAAGATCGCTAAGCGGAAGCGTTACAAGAACGCGGTTGATGGAGTCGTACTCGCGGCGATTCAAATCGCGGAAGATCCGATCCAAGCGCCGAACGGACGGCGCCTCCGCGTTCAACACACGTACAGCCGGGGGACGTCTCCTCCTTCTTGATCCAGCAAGGGGAGAGGAGAAGTTGAGGGAGAACTCCGGCAGCACGACGGCGTGGTGGTGGAGCTCGTGGTTCTCCAGCAGAGCTTCGCCAAGCTTAACGGAGGAGGAGGAGGTGTAGGAGGGGGAAGGGCTGCGCCAGGGGCTGAGGTGCGGCTGCCCTCCCACCCCCCGACTATTTATAGGGTGAAGAGGAGAGGGGGACGGCCCCCCTAGATGCATCTAGAGGGGGGAGGGCAGCGGCCAAGGGGGGAGACTTGCCCCCCAAGCAGGTGGGAGGCGCCCCCACCCCCTAGGGTTTCCAACCCTAGGCGCCTTGGGCCCTTTGGGGAGGCGCACCAGCCCACTAGGGGGGCTGGTTCCCACCCATATTCAGCCCACTTGGTCCCCCGGGGTAGGTGGCCCCACCCGGTGGACCCCCGGACACCTTTCGGTGGTCCCGGTACAATACCGATAACCCCTAAACCTTCCGGCGACTGAAACTGGACTTCCCATATATAAATCTTCACCTCCGGATCATTTCGGAACTCCTCATGACGTCCGGGATCTCATCCGGGACTCCGAACAACCTTCGGTAACCACATACAATTTCCCATTACAACTCTAGCGTCACCGAACCTTAAGTGTGTAGACCCTACGGGTTCGGGAACCATGCAGTCATGACCGAGACACCTCTCCGGCCAATAACCAATAGCGGGATCTGGATACCCATATTGGCTCCCACATGTTCCACGATGATCTCATCGGATGAACCACGATGTCGGGGATTCAATCAATCCCGTATACAATTCCCTTTGTCCATCAGTATGTTACTTGCCCGAGATTCGATCGTCGGTATCCCTATACCTTGTTCAGTCTCGTTACCGGCAAGTCTCTTTACTCGTTACATAACACATGATCCCGTGGCTAACTCCTTAGTCACATTGAGCTCATCATGATGATGCATTACTGAGTGGGCCAAGAGATACCTCTCCGTCATACGGAGTGATAAATCCCAGTCTCGATTCGTGCCAACCCAACAGACACTTTCGGAGATACCTGTAGTGCACCTTTATAGTCACCCAGTTACGTTGTGATGTTTGATACACCCAAAGCATTCCTACGGTATCCGGGAGTTGCACAATCTCATGGTCTAAGGAAATGATACTTGACATTAGAAAAGCTCTAGCAAACGAACTACACGATCTTGTGCTATGCTTAGGATTATGTCTTGTCCATCACATCATTCTCCTAATGATGTGATCCCGTTATCAACGACATCCAATGTCCATGGTCAGGAAACCACAACCATCTATTGATCAACGAGCTAGTCAACTAGAGGCTCACTAGGGACATGTCGTGGTCTATGTACTCACACATGTATTACGGTTTCCGGTTAATACAATTATAGCATGAACAATAGACAATTATCATGAACAAGGAAATATAACAATAACCATTTTATTATTGCCTCTAGGCCATATTTCCAACAGTCTCCCACTTGCACTAGAGTCAATAATCTAGTTACATTGTGATGAATCGAACACCCATAGAGTTCTGGTGCTGATCATGTTTTGCTCGTGGAAGAGGTTTAGTCAACGGATCTGCGACATTCAGATCCGTATGTACTTTACAAATATCACATGTAGATGCCACCACGATGCTTTGCTTGCAACTACATCAGCTGACTGCCCCACCATTTAAAATATACACGTATCCGGTTTGTGACTTGGAGTCATCCGGATCTGTGTCGAAGCTAGCATTGACGTAACCCTTTACGACGAGCTCTTCGGCACGTCCATAAACGAGAAACATATCCTTAGTCCTTTTCAGGTACTTCAGGATATTCTTGACCGCTGTCCAGTGTTCCATTCCGGGATCACTTTGGTACCTCCCTACCAAACTTATGGCAAGGTTCACATCAGGTCTGGTACACAACATGGCATACATAATAGAGCCTATGGCTGAGGCATAGACGATGACACTCATCTTTTCTCTATCTTCTGCCGAGGTCGGGCATTGAGCTGCGCTCAATCTCACACCTTGCAATACAGGCAAGAACCCCTTCTTGGACTGATCCATATTGAACTTTTTCAATATCTTGTCAAGGTATGTGCTTTGTGAAAGACCAATGAGGCGTCTCGATCTATCTCTATAGATCTTGATGCCTAATATGTAAGCAACTTCTCCAAGGTCCTTCATTGAAAAACACTTATTCAAGTAGGCCTTTATGCTTTCCAAAAGTTCTATATCATTTCCCATCAACAATATGTCATCCACATATAATATGAGAAATGCTACAGAGCTCCTACTCACTTTCTTGTAAATATAGGCTTCTCCATAAGTCTGTATAAACTCAAACGCTTTGATCACTTCATCAAAGCGAATGTTCCAACTCCGAGATGCTTGCACCAGCCCATAGATGGAGCGCTGGAGCTTGCATACCTTGTCAGCATTCTTAGGATCGACAAAACCTTTCGGCTGCATCATATACAATTCTTCCTTAAGGAAACCGTTAAGGAATGCCGTTTTGACGTCCATTTGCCAGATCTCATAATCATAAAATGCGGCAATTGCTAACACGATTTGGACGGACTTCAGCTTCGCTACGGGTGAGAAAGTCTCATCGTAGTCAACTCCTTAAACTTGTCGATAACCCTTAACGATAAGCCGAGCCTTATAGACGGTCACATTACCATCCGCGTCAGTCTTCTTCTTAAAGATCCACTTATTTTCTATGGCTCGCCGATAATCGGGCAAGTCCACCAAAGTCCATACTTTGTTTTCATACATGGATCCTATCTCAGATTTCATGGCTTCAAGCCATTTGTTGGAATCCGGGCCCGCCATCGCTTCTTCATAGTTCGAAGGTTCACCGTTGTCTAACAACATGATTTCCAGGATAGGGTTGCCGTACCACTCTGGTGCGAAACGTGTCCTCGTGGACCTACGAAGTTCAGTAGCAAGTTGACCCGAAGTTTTATGATCATCATCATTAACTTCCTCTCTAGTCGGTGCAGGCACCACAGAAACATCTTCCTGAGCTGCGCTACTCTCCGGTTCAAGAGGGGGTACCTCAACAAGTTCTACTTTCCTCCCACTTACTTCTTTTGAGAGAAACTCTTTCTCCAGAAAGGATCCATTCTTGGCAACAAAGATCTTGCCTTCGGATCTGAGGTAGAAGGTATACCCAATAGTTTCCTTAGGGTATCCTATGAAGACGCATTTTTCCGATTTGGGTTCGAGCTTTTCAGGTTGAAGTTTCTTGACATAAGCTTCGCATCCCCAAACTTTCAGAAACGACAGCTTAGGTTTCTTCCCAAACCATAATTCATACGGTGTCGTCTCAATGGATTTAGACGGGGCCCTATTTAAAGTGAATGCGGCAGTCTCTAAAGCATAACCCCAAAATGATAGCGGTAGAGCGGTAAGAGACATCATAGATCGCACCATATCCAATAGAGTGCGATTACGACGTTCGGACACACCATTACGCTGAGGTGTTCCAGGCGGTGTGAGCTGTGAAACAATTCCACATTTCTTTAAGTGCGTGCTAAACTCGTGACTCAAATATTCTCCTCCATGATCTGATCGTAAGAACTTTATTTTCCTGTCACGTTGATTCTCTACCTCGCTCTGAAATTCCTTGAACTTTTCAAAGGTCTCAGACTTGTGTTTCATTAAGTAGACATACCCATATCTACTTAAGTCATCAGTGACGGTGAGAACATAACGATAGCCACCGCAAGCCTCGACGCTCATTGGACCGCATACATCAGTATGTATTATTTCCAACAAGTTGGTTGCTTGCTCCATTGTTCCGGAGAACGGAGTCTTGGTCATTTTGCCCATGAGGCATGGTTCGCACGTGTCAAATGATTCATAATCAAGAGACTCCAAAAGTCCATCTGCGTGGAGTTTCTTCATGCGTTTGACACCAATATGACCAAGGCGGCAGTGCCACAAGTATGTGGGACTATCATTATCAACCTTACATCTTTTGGCATTCACACTATGAATATGTGTAACATCACGTTCGAGATTCAATAAAAATAAACCATGGACCAGCGGGGCATGACCATAAAACATATCTCTCATATAAATAGAACAACCATTATTCTAGGATCTAAATGAGTAGCCATCTCGCATCAAACGAGATCCAGATACAATGTTCATGCTTAAAGCTGGCACTAAATAACAATTATTGAGGTTTAAAGCTAATCCCAAAGGTAGATGTAGAGGTAGCGTGCCGACGGCGATCACATCGACCTTGGAACCATTCCCGACGCGCATCGTCACCTCGTCCTTCGCCAGTCTCCGCTTATTCCGCAGCTCCTGTTTTGAGTTACAAATATGAGCAACCGCACCGATATCAAATACCCAGGAGCTACTACGAGCGCTGGTAAGGTACACATCAATAACATGTATATCGTATATACCTTTGGCGTTGCCGGCCTTCTTATCTGCTAAGTACTTGGGGCAGTTCCGCTTCTAGTGACCATTTCCCTTGCAATAAAAGCACTCAGTCTCAAGCTTGGGTCCATTCTTTGGCTTCTTTCCGGCAACTGACTTACCGGGCGCGGCAACTCCCTTGCCGTCCTTCTTGAAGTTCTTCTTACCCTTGCCTTTCTTGAAACTAGTGGTCTTATTCACCATCAACACTTGATGTTCCTTTTTGATCTCCACCTCCGCTGATTTCAGCATTGAATATAACTCAGGAATGGACTTCTCCATCCCTTGCATATTGTAGTTCATCACAAAGCTCTTGTAGCTAGGTGGAAGCGACTGGAGGATTCTGTCAATGACCGAGTCATCTGGAAGATTAACTCCCAGCTGAGACAAGCGGTTGTGCAACCCAGACATTTTGAGTATATGCTCGCTGACAGAACTGTTTTCCTCCATCTTACAACTGTAGAACTTGTTGGAGACTTCATATCTCTCGACCCGGGCATGAGCTTGGAAAACCATTTTCAGCTCTTGGAACATCTCATATGCTCCGTGTTGCTCAAAACGCTTTTGGAGCCCCGATTCTAAGCTGTAAAGCATGCCGCACTGAACCAGGGAGTAATCATCACTACGCGACTGCCAGGCGTTCATAACGTCTTGAATTGCTGGGAAAATGGGTGCGTCACCTAGCGGTGCTTCAAGGACACATGCTTTCTTGAAAGCTATGAGGATGATCCTCAAGTTACGGACCGAGTCCGTATAGTTGCTTCCATCGTCTTTCAGCTTGGTTTTCTCTAGGAACGCGTTGAAGTTGAGGGCAACATTAGCGTGGGCCATTGGATCTACAGGATAGATTGTAAAGACAATTTTAGACTAAGTTCATGATAATTAAGTTCATCTAATCAAATTATTTAATGAACTCCCACTCAGATAGACATCCCTCTAGTCATCTAAGTGATACATGATCCAAATCGACTAGGCCGTGTCCGATCATCACGTGAGACGGACTAGTCATCAATGGTGAACATCTTCATGTTGATCGCATCTACTATACGACTCATGTTCGATCTTTCGGTCTCTCGTGTTCCGAGGCCATGTCTGTACATGCTAGGCTCGTCAAGTCAACCTAAGTGTTTCGCATGTGTAAATCTGGCTTACACCCGTTGTATGCGAACGTTAGAATCTATCACACCCGATCATCACGTGGTGCTTCGAAACAACGAACCTTCGCAACGGTGCACACTTAGGGGGAACACATTTCTTGAAATTTTAGTGAGGGATCATCTTATTTATGCTACCGTCGTTCTAAGCAAATAAGATGTAAACATGATAAACATCACATGCAAATCATAAAGTGACATGATATGGCCAATATCATCTTGCGCCTTTGATCTCCATCTTCGAGGCACGGTATGATCACCATCTTCACCGGCATGACACCATGATCTCCATCATCGAGTCTTCATGAAGTTGTCTCGCCAACTATTACTTCTACTACTATGGCTAATGGTTAGCAATAAAGTAAAGTAATTACATGGCGTTTATATTGAATCGCACGTCATACAATAAATTAAGACAACTCCTATGGCTCATGCCGGTTGTCATACTCATCGACATGCAAGTCGTGGTTCCTATTACAAGAACATGATCAATCTCATACATCACATATATAATTCATCACATCCTTTTGGCCATATCACATCTCATAGCATACTCAGCAAAAACAAGTTAGACGTCCTCTAATTGTTGTTGCATGTTTTACGTGGCTGCTATAGGTTTCTAGCAAGAACGTTTCTTACCTACGCAAAAGCCACAACGGTGATATGCTAATTGCTATTTACCCTTCATAAGGACCCTCTTCATCGAATCCGATCCGACTAAAGTGGGAGAGACAGACACCCGCTAGCCACCTTATGCAACAAGTGCATGTCAGTCGGTGGAACCTGTCTCACGTAAGCGTACGTGTAAGGTTGGTCCAGGACGCTTCATCCCACAATGCCGCCGAATCAAGATAGGACTAGTAACAGCAAGCAAATGGACCAAATCATCTCCCACAACTACCTGTGTTCTACTCGTGCATAGAATCTATGCATAGACCTAGCTCATGATGCCACTGTTGAGGAACGTAGTAATAATTCAAAAAAATTCCTACGTGTCACCAAGATCAATCTAGGAGATGCTAGCAACGAGACAGAGGGAGTGCATCTTCATACCCTTGAAGATCGCTAAGCGGAAGCGTTACAAGAATGCGGTTGATGGAGTCGTACTCGCAGTGATTCAAATCGCGGAAGATCCGATCCAAGCGCCGAACGGACGGTGCCTCCGCGTTCAACACACGTACAGCCCGGGGATGTCTCCTCCTTCTTGATCCAGCAAGGGGAGAGGAGAAGTTGAGGGAGAACTCCGGCAGCACGAGGGCGTGGTGGTGGAGCTCGTGGTTCTCCGGCAGAGCTTCGCCAAGCTTAACGGAGGAGGAGGAGGAGGTGTAGGAGGGGGAAGGGCTACGCCAGGGGCTGAGGTGCGGCTGCCCTCCCACCCCCCACTATTTATAGGGTGAAGGGGAGAGGGGGACGGCCCCCCTAGATGCATCTAGAGGGGGGGCGGCCAAGGGGGGAGACTTGCCCCCCAAGCAGGTGAGAGGCGCCCCCACTGATACGTCTCCGATGTATCTATAATTTTTTATTGTTCCATGCTATTATATTATCTATCTTGGATGTTTTATATGCATTTATATGCTATTTTATATGATTTTTGGGACTAGCCTATTAACCTAGAGCCCAGTGCCAGTTTCTGTTTTTTCCTTGTTTTTGAGCTTCGCACAAAAGGAATATCAAACAGAGTCCAATTGACCTGAAAATTTACGGAGATTATTTTTGAAAAATATAAAAAATAATGGAACAAAAAGATACCGGAGAAGATTCCTGAGGCCACCACAAGGGTGGAGGGCACGCCCCCCATAGGGCGCGCCCCCTGACCTTGTGGCTGCCTCGTGGGTCCCCCTGACTTGTCCCCGACTCCAACACCTCCTATAAATCCCAAAACCTCCAGAACAGAACCTAGATCGGGAGTTCCGCCGCCGCAAGCCTCTGTAGCCACCAAAAACCAATCTAGACCCCGTTCCGGCACCCTGCCGGAGGGGGAAATCATCACCGGTGGCCATCTTCATCATCCCAGCGGTCTCCATCACGAGGAGGGAGTAGTTCACCCTCGGGGCTGAGGGTATGTACCAGTAGCTATGTGTTTGATCTCTCTCTCTCTCTCGCGTGTTCTTGATTTGGCACGATCTTGATGTACCGCAAGCTTTGCTATTATAGTTGGATCTTATGATGTTTCTCCCCCTCTACCTTCTTGTAATGGATTGAGTTTTCCCTTTGAAGTTATCTTATCGGATTGAGTCTTTAAGGATTTGAGAACACTTGATGTATGTCTTGCATGTGCTTATCTGTGGTGACAATGGGATATTCATGTGATCTACTTGATGTATGTTTTGGTGATCAACTTGCGGGTTCTGTGACCTTGTGAACTTATGCATAAGGGTTGGCACACGTTTTCGTCTTGACTCTCCGGTAGAAACTTTGGGGCACTCTTTGAAGTTCTTTGTGTTGGTTTGAATAGATGAATCTGAGATTGTGTGATGCATATCGTATAATCAAACCCACGGATACTTGTGGTGACATTGGAGTATCTAGGTGACATTAGGGTTTTGGTTGATGTGTGTCTTAAGGTGTTATTTTAGTACTAACTCTAGGGCTGTTTGTGACACTTATAGGAATAGCTCAATAGATCGATCAGAAAAAATAACTTTGAGGTGGTTTCGTACCCTACAATAATCTCTTCGTTTGTTCTTCGCTATTAGTGACTTTGGAGTGACTCTTTGTTGCATGTTGAGGGATTGTTATATGATCTAATTATGTTATCATTGTTGAGAGAACTTGCACTAGTGAAAGTATGAACCCTAGGCCTTGTTTCTAAGCATTGCAATACCATTTTCGCTCACTTTTACCACCTGCTACCTTGCTGTTTTTATATTTTCAGATTACAAAAACCTATATCTACTATCCATATTGCACTTGTATCATCATCTCTTCGCCGAACTAGTGCACCTATACAATTTACCATTGTATTGGTTGTGTTGGGGACACAAGAGACTCTTTGTTATTTGGTTGCAGGGTTGTTTGAGAGAGACCATCTTCATCCTACGCCTCCCACAGATTGATAAATCTTAGGTCATCCACTTGAGGGAAATTTGCTACTGTCCTACAAACCTCTACACTTGGAAGCCCAACAACGTCTACAAGAAGAAGGTTGCGTAGTAGACATCAAGCTAATTTCTGGCGCCGTTGCCGGGGAGGTTAGTGCTTGAAGGTATATCTTTAGATCTTGCAATCGAATCTTTTAGTTTCTTGTTTTATCACTAGTTTAGTTTATAAAAGAAAATAAAAAAAATGGAATTGAGGTTGCCTCATATGCTTCATCTTTATAAGGTCTTTCGTGGAAATGATGGAAAGGAAAATTGTGCTCAATTGTTAGAAGAAGAAGTCTATAAAATGTTTGGCAGTAAATTTTTGAATGATGAGCATGATTGCAATGTTGTTAGTATGAATTCCTTGAATATCCATGATGCTAATGATATGCAAAGCCATAAGCTTGGGGATGCTATGTTTGATGAAGATGATATTTTTAGTCCCCCAAGTTTTGATGAGAAAATTTATTATGATGAAAGCATGCCTCCTATCTATGATGATTATTGTGATGACATGTATGCTATAAAGAATAATGATAACCATGAAACTTGTCATCTTGATTTTAATTTTCAATCCCATGATAGTTATTTTGTTGAATTTGCTCCTCCCACTACTATTAATGAGAATAATTTTGCTTATGTGGAGAGTAGTAAAATTTCTATGCTTGTAGATCATGAAAGTAAGACTTTATGTGATAGCTATATTGTTGAATTCATTCATGATGCTACTGAAAATTATTATGAGGGAGGAATATATGCTTGTAGGAGTTGCAATAATATCAAGTTTCCTCTCTATGTGTTGAAAATATTGAAGTTATGCTTGTTTTGCCTTCATATGCTAGTTGATTCTTGCTCCCATAAGTTATTTGCTCACAAAATCCCTATCCATAGGAAGTGGGTTAGACTTAAAGGTACTAGTCATATGCTTCATGATGCTCCCTTTATGTTTCAATCTTATCTTTTATGTGAGCATCATTGAAACCATCATGCCTAGCTTAAAAAGGCATAAAAGAAAAGCGCTTGTTGGGAGACAACCCAATATTTACCCCTACTGTTTTTATGTGTTAACATGATTAAGCTACTGTAGTAATCATGTTTTATAGCTTTTGTTTCAATAAAGTGCCAATTAAAGCCTTTGGGATAGTGTGGTTGATAGTTGACTTGATTCTGTGCAAAAACAGAAACTTTTGCACCCAGTCCCAGAATTTTTTAAATTAACTGGAGCGTTGAAAAACCCAAAACATTTTACACAAGATTAATATACAAATGTTCTACGTTTTCCTAATTTTGCAGAATTTTTGGAGTTAGAGAAGTATGAATTCAATTCAGATCTTTACAGACTGTTCTGTTTTTGACAGATTCTGTTTTCGATGCATAGTTTGCTTGTTTACTAGTTTCTATGGCTTATATTGCTTAATATAAATTATAGAAATGATAGGGTACAGTAGACATAATTTGAGAAAAATTATGAATCTTGTCTTGACAGTACCAAAGTGAATGATTTGTATTATTATATACTAACGGAGCTTACGAGTTTTCCGTTGAGTTTTGTGTTGTCAAGTTTTCAAGTTTTGGGTAAAGTTTTGATGGACTACGGAATAAAGAGTGGCAAGAGCCTAAGCTTGGGGATTCCCAAGGCACCACAAGTTAATATTCAAGGACAACCAAGAGCCTAAGCTTTGGGATGCCCCGGAAGGCATCCCCTCTTTCGTCTTCGTTCATCGGTAACCTTACTTGGAGCTATATTTTTATTCACCACATGATATGTGTTTTGCTTGGAACGTCATTTTATTTTATTAGTATTTGCTTGCTGTTATTTATAGTAATGTTTTTCATCTTTTAGTTCAATAAAAGGTCAAGTATAGCCTTTACCATGCTTATTTTTCATGTCTATATGTTGCTGTTTTGAAAACAAAAAGTTTTCTATCATTATCTGAATTATTATGGAAAGTCAGAACATGGTAAAATCTTGAAATTTTTACACAATTAGTGACAACAAATTATATAAAGTGTGGTAATTTTTCAGAATTTTTGAAGTTAGGTAAATATCCGTACAATTTCACTCTTTAAAGACTGTCCTGTTTTGACAGATTGCTGTTATGTTTGCATTGTTTGCATATTTTTGCTTGTTTAATGATTCTATTTGAGGATAGGAGTGTTAAATATGCAGAGGCATTTAGTATGCAATGTCAAATAATAATTTTAGTGATTTTCTACATTAGAGAATGATAAGGTTTTGCATTTGTTTTGTACTAACTTTTCTCATGAGTTCTTGTTGAGTTTTGTGTGCTTGATGTTTTTAAGATTCCGGGAAACCGTGGTATAAGAGGAATTAAGGAGACACAATAGCTCAAGCTTGGGTATGCCCAAGGCATCCCTAATTAATATTTCAAGAAGTCTCAAGCATCTAAGCTTGGGGATGCCCCGGTAGGCATCCCACCTTTCTTCTTCAACAATGATCGGTTAGTATCGGTTGAGCCTAAGTTTTTACTTCTTCACATGATATGTGCTATCCTTGCAATGTCATTTTATTTTGTTTTGCTTGCTGTTTGAATAAAGTATTTAAGATCTAAAATTCTTTTATGAGAGAGAGTCTTCACATAGTTACATAATTATTCGACTACTCATAGATCTTCACTTATATCTTTTGGAGTAGTTTGTCTTTTGCTCTAGTGCTTCACTTATATCTTTTTAGAGCACGGCGGTAGTTTTGTTTTGAAGAAATTGTTGAACTCTCATGCTTCACTTATATTATTTTGAGAGTCTTAAACAGCATGGTAATTTGCTTTGGTTATGAATTTAGTCCTAAGATGATGGGCATCCAAGAGGGATATAATAAAAACTTTCATATAAAGTGCATTGAATACTACGTGAAGTTTGATTCCTTATGATTGTTTTGAGATATAAAGATGGTGATATTAGAGTCATGCTAGTGAGTAGTTGTGAATTTGAGAAATACTTGTGTTAAAGTTTGTGATTCCCGTAGCATGCACATATGGTGAACCGTTATGTGATGAAGTCGGAGCATGATTTATTTATTGATTGTCTTCCTTATGAGTGGCGGTCGGGGACGAGCGATGGTCTTTTCCTACCAATCTATCCCCCTAGGAGCATGCGCGTAGTACTTTGCTTCGATGACTAATATATTTTTGCAATAAGTATGTGAGTTCTTTATGACTAATGTTGAGTCCATGGATTATACGCACTCTCACCTTCCCGCCATTGCTAGTCCTTCTAGTACCGCGCAACTTTCCCGGTACCATAAACCCACCACATATCCTTCCTCAAAACAGCCACCATACCTACCTATTATGGCATTTCCATAGCCATTCTGAGATATATTGCCATGCAACTTTCCACCGTTCCGTTTATTATGACACGCTCCATCATTGTCATATTGCTTTGCATGATCATGTAGTTGACATCGTATTTGTGGCAAAGCCACCGTTCATCATTTTTTATACATGTCGCTCTTGATTCATTGCACATCCCGGTACACCGCCGGAGGCATTCACATAGAGTCATATTTTGTTCTAAGTATCGAGTTGTAATTCTTGAGTTGTAAAGTAAATAAAAGTGTGATGATCTTCATTATTAGAGCATTGTCCCATGTGAGGAAAGGATGATGGAGACTATGATTCCCCCACAAGTCGGGATGAGACTCCGGACGAAAAAAAAAAGAGGCCAAAAAAAAAAGAGAAGGCCCAAAAAAATGAGAGAAAAAGAGAGAAGGGGCAATGCTACTATCCTTTTACCACACTTGTGCTTCGAAGTAGCACCATGATCTTCATGATAGAGAGTCTCCTATGTTGTCACTTTCATATACTAGTGGGAAATTTTCATTATAGAACTTGGCTTGTATATTCCAATGATGGGCTTCCTCAATTTGCCCTAGGTCTTCGTGAGCAAGCGAGTTGGATGCACACCCACTTAGTTTTTTTTGAGCTTTCATAAACTTATAGCTCTAGTGCATCCGTTGCATGGCACTCCCTACTCACTCACATTGATATCTATTGATGGGCATCCCCATAGCCCGTTGATACGCCTAGTTGATGTGAGACTATCTCCTTCTTTTTGTCTTCTCCACAACCACCATATTCTATTCCACCTATAGTGCTATATCCATGGCTCACGCTCATGTTTTGCATGAAAGTTGAAAAGGTTTGAGAACATCAAAAGTATGAAACAATTGCTTGGCTTGTCATCGGGGTTGTGCATGATTTGAATACTTTGTGTGATGAAGATGGAGCATAGCCAGACTATATGATTTTGTAGGGAGAACTTTCTTTGGCCATGTTATTTTGAGAAGACATGATTGCTTTATTAGTATGCTTGAAGTATTATTGTTTTTATGTCAATATTAAACTTTTGTTTCGGATCTTATGGATCTGAATATTCTTGCCACAATAAAGAAATTACATGGATAAATATGTTAGGTAGCATTCCACATCAAAAATTCTGTTTTTATGATTTACCTACTCGAGGACGAGCAGGAATTAAGCTTGGGGATGCTTGATACGTCTCCAACGTATCTATAATTTTTTATTGTTCCATGCTATTATATTATCTATCTTGGATGTTTTGTATGCATTTATATGCTATTTTATATGATTTTTGGGACTAACCTATTAACCTAGAGCACAGTGCTGGTTTCTGTTTTTTTCCTTGTTTTTGAACTTCGCAGAAAAGAAATATCGAACGGAGTCCAATTGACCTGAAAATTTACGGAGATTATTTTTGGAAAATATAAAAAATACTGGAACAAAAAGATACCGGAGAAGATTCCCGAGGCCACCACATGGGTTGAGGGCGCACCCCCTGACCTTGTGGCTGCCTCGTGGGTCCCCCTGACTTGTCCCCGACTCCAACACCTCCTATAAATCCCAAAACCTCCAGAACAGAACCTAGATCGGGAGTTCCGCCGCCGCAAGCCTCTGTAGCCACCAAAAAGCAATTTGGACCCCATTCCGGCACCCTGACGGAGGGGGAAATCATCACCGGTGGCCATCTTCATCATCCCGGCGGTCTCCATCACGAGGAGGGAGTAGTTCACCCTCGGGGCTGAGGGTATGTACCAGTAGCTATGTGTTTGATCTCTCTCTTGCGTGTTCTTGATTTGGCACGATCTTGATGTACCGCGAGCTTTGCTATTATAGTTGGATCTTATGATGTTTCTCCCCCTCTACCTTCTTGTAATGGATTGAGTTTTCCCTTTGAAGTTATCTTATCGGATTGAGTCTTTAAGGATTTGAGAACAATTGATATATGTCTTGCATGTGCTTATCTGTGGTGACAATGGGATATTCATGTGATCTACTTGATGTATGTTTTGGTGATCAACTTGCGGGTTATGTGACCTTGTGAACTTATGCATAAGGGTTGGCACACGTTTTCGTCTTGACTCTCCGGTAGAAACTTTGGGGCACTCTTTGAAGTTCTTTGTGTTGGTTTGAATAGATGAATCTGAGATTATGTGATGCATATCGTATAATCAAACCCACGGATACTTGTGGTGACATTGGAGTATCTAGGTGACATTAGGGGTTTGGTTGATGTGTGTCTTAAGGTGTTATTTTAGTACGAACTCTAGGGCTGTTTGTGACACTTGTAGGAATAGCTCAATAGATCGATCAGAAAAAATAACTTTGAGGTGGTTTCGTACCCTACAATAATTTCTTTGTTTGTTCTTCACTATTAGTGACTTTGGAGTGACTGTTGGGGGTTTCGTGCGACATATGCCAGGGGATGTCTTATCATGGTGGGGGAGAGTAATGCGTCGCCGGGTTCTAGAAGCGGGAGTGAGCGAGATCGCATACGCCTGCGAATCTTACCCAGGTTTGGGGCTCTCCTCGGAGATAACACCCCTAGTCCTGCTCTGCGGGATCTCCGCATGATGACTATGATCACAAGGTAGCTACAAGCTTGCTCCTTGAGCTGTTTCGGCTAGAGGAGGAAGAAGGGCAAGGCTAGCCCTACTCTTTTCTCTAGGTGTATGTGTGTGCAGTTACTTGGGTGTTTTGGCCAGGGTTCTTCCCCGAGGTTCCAACCCCTTGCATGGGGTGACCTGGGGGGTTTATATAGGCCTACCCCCCAGGGGTACAATGGTAATCCGGCTGGGCGTAGGACCCGGCCGTCAGTGTCTCTGGTCGCCGGCTTCTCCGCCGACTGCAGGGGCCCGCCGCCTGGTGGGTCCCCCCGGCTGTCTCGTACTTGGCCGACAAGCCGGGCCCACCGCTTGCAGGTCCTGTCGGCTGTGTAGCACTATAACCGTGCCACTGATGATGCATGCTTGGTCGGGGAGAGCGTGGCCACAGTCCCGCCGCCTGTCGGGCGTTCACTGTAGCCACTCCCCGTCTCTTTTGGTTAATGGCGCAAAAACTCCAAGGAAGGGGGAGGGCCGCCTGCTGGGAGCCGGCCTCCCCTTGAGCCAACTGGTCAGGGCTCTCCGCCTTCTGGCCTCTCGCGGACATGTAGGACCCGCCGCCTGCGGGCCGTACCGACAGTCTGTCGTGGGAGCATGGCTCCCTCTGCCATGGATGATGTCATGGGCAGCAGGCAATAGTGCCGCGCAGGGCGTGGGACGCCCGCTTGGCATGCTGCACTGTGGCCATGCTCTGCCCGGGATTCGAGGGTGGCAGGCTTGTACTGTAGCCACGCCCCGCCTCGTCGTGTTTATGTGGGTGCTAACTTTGAGGGCGCGAGGGGCCGCCTGCTAGGAGTCGGCCCACCTCATGGTCGTCTCCTGGATTCGGCCGCCTCCTGACAGCCGGCCGATGGGACCAGCCGGCCCCGAGAAGGCGGTCCTTTGCCTTCGACACTTGAGGGGCGCAGCATGCCCCGATGTCTTGAAACACCAAGGGGAGCTGATGAGGCTACCCATGGTCATTTACTCCGACAGTAGTCCCCGAAGCTGGTGGGGCACTGCGGCTGAAAGGGCGAGAAGCCCCAGCAGCTTCCTACTCCGGGTTGTCTGGTATTCTGCTCCGTCCGTCTTCCGACGCGCCAACTGGTAGGAGTCGGCCGTGACCGGGCAGGCCGCCCGGTGATTTTGAAAATGCCATGGTGGGAGCCAGGTGGTGTGCTGGCCAGGCGCCAGACTCGCCGCCCGTGCATGCCGGCCACGCGGCGTCAGTAGGTCAAGCTAGCCTGCCGGCCCACGCACGTGACGGGACGTTGCCGCAGTCCGGGGCGCGCCACTATAGTGCCTCGGCGCGTGTGCGGATCCGCTGCGGCCGGGGTAGACGGCTGGGCTTCCGTGGTAGTTAATACACGCCTTTACTGGCGCCGTAATCGGGGGATCGTGGGGGAGTGGGCGCAGTTAATCCCACGGCCCCCCACGTTCTCGCCCCCTCGGCTCCACCGCCTGGGGCTATAAGTTGGGTAAAAAGGGGGGTGGCAGACGCAAGCACGCCCTCCTCTCCCCTCGCCGCTCTCCTTCTTCTTCGCTGCCGCGGCGCCCTTGCCTCTTGCCGAAGCGCCGCCGCAGCCCGCCACTGTCGGGCCTCTTCTCGCCACGGCTTCCTCGCTCCGCCGCGGCTTCGCCCGTTCGCCACCGCGCCGCACCCACGACGAGCTCATTCGTCCATGGCGCGCTTACGGGCCGGCGACTGGGATGGTTCCAACGTGCATGAGGATCACCTCACTTTTCTTTGTCAAACACGGCGGCTGCCCCGGGAGACGAACGTGGAGGTACGCGTCCCCCCAAGGCAGAGATCTCGCCGGTGCCGGAGGGCGACGAACGCGTCGTCTTCCGGTCCCATTTTCTTCGCGGCTTCGGCCTTCCGGCGAGCGGCTTCTTCCGCTCCTTCCTTGACTTCTACCGAGTCCAGCCGCACCACCTCACGCCAAACACGGTGCTGCTGCTGGCCGCCTTCTTCACCATGTGCGAAGGTTATCTCGGCACTCTCCCCACCCTGGAGCTCTGGGGGGAGTGCTTTTATCTTAAACTTGGCACCGCCACCAAGGGCCAGGCAGCTCAATGCGGGGCCTGCGTGGCGGTGCGGCGCCCGGGCATCGGGAACCGCTTCCCGCCCATCTCCCTGCTGCAGTCGGCCAAGCTGTGGCAGAAGTCCTACTTTTATGTCAAGAATATCCATCCGACGAGCGACTATGTCAACCTGCCGGCTTACGCAGCCGGCCCGCCAGCCGAGCCACGCGCCAACTGGCAGTTCAAGCCAAGCTCCTTATCGGCCGCCTCCTCCGCCGCCCTCACCCGACTTCAGGTGATGACGGAGTCGGAGGGCCTGACGGGCTCGGACCTGCTGGCCGCCTACATGGCGCGCCGAGTGCTTCCCCTCCAAGCCCGGCCTCGCATCGTCAGCTGCATGAGCGGGCACCAGGCCCCGTGCCGAATGTGCACACGGGAGTTACCGGACGTGGAGGTGGCCCGGCTGGTCAACTATTTTTCCAATTGCAAGCTATCGGAGACGGATTGGCGGTTCGGCAAGCGGCCGTACGGCCGCGCACATCCGCCGCCTGCGGTGAGTCTTGTAATTCTTGTTCTCTTTTGCTGGTCCGAGTTCTTGTCTTGCCGTCTGACCTGTTGGCCATGGTGCAGGTCTTCCCGGGCCAGTCGGCCGCCGGCGCTCTAGATCCAGGTCAGCAGTATATGCCGGACCGAACGTGGAGCGACGTGGATGACCCCGACTTGGGGGTGGCCGCCATGGTGGAGGACGATGCCACAGGTGGCGGCGGTGGAGCAGGCGGCTCCGGAGGAGGAGGCGGCCTCGAGGCCTGGCCGGATGATGACGAGGAGGAGAATGAGCCGCGCCGTACGCACGGCACCGACAAGGCGGGCGCGAGCTCTTCAGCCGTGCCGACTGCGCCAGGTGGCGCACCAAAGCGCCGAGCCGGCTCGTTGCTGTTCGGCAGCCGGCCGAAGAAGCCCAAGAACACGGCCGTTGTGACCAAGTGGCAGGAGGCCGCCGCGAAGGCGGCCCAGTTCCAGAAGACCCCGAAGCAGCCCCCGATGGTGTCCGCGTAAGTGCTCGGTTTCTCCTGCGTTTTCTTTTCTTCTTTCTTCCAAACTCTTTCTGAGTTTCCTCTTGTCTTGCTTGAACAGGACCCCGCTCTCTCTTGAGCGGTCTGCCTCTGCTTCAGTGATCGGGGCGACGGAAGGCTCCGCGAACACTCGCCGCGTGGACCCGCTTGCCGACCTCCAGGCGGCGACGGAGAGGAACGCGCGGGAGGCGCGTGAGGAGCGGGAGGAGGCAGAACGGGAGAAAGCTGAGGCGGCCAATTCAGTGCAGGCGGACGCGGATGCGGCGGCCAAGGCCCGGGCGGACGCCGCGGCCAAGGCCCAGGCGGACGCTGCCGCCAAGGTGCAAGCGGAAGAGGCCGCACGCGGCCGGACTCCGCAACTCGTCATCCCGCTGCGCGCAGTGCCGCCGGCACCAGAGGCCCCGGCGCCGACTGGAGGAGCCGGCAACGATCAGCCGGTCGTAGAGAGGAGAGGAGGCGAGGCCATCGTGTCGGGGGCGGAGGTGCCTCCGCAAGCGCCGACTGCCGGGGCCCGAGGCAGTCGGTCTAACGCGCCACTGGCACCGCCGGTCAGTGGGGAGCTGGTGGTGGGGGCGACCCCCGTGGCCCGTCCTTCGGGGCGCCGGCGTGTGGCGAAAGCAGCCTCGGCGCCACGGGCGCAAGAGATCGGGGCCTCAAGCTCGTCGGCCCTAGATGCAGAGGCCACCAGTGCCGCCCCACCAGAATGGACGCCTGGGGGCGGGACGGGCGTGCTGAACAAGGCAGCGCAGGACGTTCAGGCCCAGCTCCGGGCCCAAGGCACCGCCCTCCAGCAGTATACGAAGGCGTTCTTGGCGACGCGGACTGCCGTCCGGATATGCTTCTTTGCTTTGTTTTTTTGATTCTTGCAATCTTCCGTGGGGGCGCGCCAGCGCACTCACTGGGTGTAGCCCCCGAGTTCCAGGCCGGCTGCTGAGTAGGCGGCTCAGAACTTTAAGGTAAGTTCCGAGTGCTAAATTGTTCTCTCTTCTTTTGTCTTCGTTGCAGGACTATCACAACATCCGCGCAGCCGTCTTCAACTCTCAGGCTCAGGAGCTGACTAAGCGGACCGCCGACCTGACCGAAAGCCGGAGTAAGCATTCTGTCTTCTTCCTCGCGGGGGTGCGTCAGCGCACCCGCAGGTTGTAGCCCCCGAGATTCGGGCCGACTGCTGAGTAGTCGGGCCGGATCTTTCGGTTAACCACTTTTCTTTTTGGTCAACTTTGTTGATTGTCTTCTCTTTCTCATTTTTTGCAGGAGCCAACGCCACACTGCAGTAGCGCCTAGGCGAAGTCCAGACCGAGCTGCACGCCAAGGAGGAGGAGTGCCGCAAGGCGGCCCAGGAGCGCGACCGTCTGGCCAAGAAGTTGGCGGACCAGGCGGACCAGCACGAGGCGGAGCTCCAGAAATTTAAGGAGGCGGAAGGCGCCCTCCAGGCCGAATTTGAGGCTGAGCGCTCAAAGTGGGCCGAGAAGGAAGCGATCCTCGCCACTGGCTATGGCGAGATTGAGGATATGATCGACGGTAAACTTCTTTCTTTGGAATAGCTGCCGACTGCATCGAGAGTTGGCTTCCAGCTTCTGATCTTTGCTTTTTCCTTGCGTAGACTTCTTTCCTGGACGCGCCATCATCGTTAGCCAGGCCATCGAGGCACGGCGCGACCAGCGTAGGAGGGAAGGAGTGGAGATCCCGCTTGACGCGCCTCGAAACATGAACGAGCAGCTCCTGGCCGTCAGGATGCGCCTGCAGCCGACTTACCGTCTGCTCCCCCGCCTTCAGCGCGCTGGGTCCCAGCTGGTTTCCATCCTCTGGCCAGGTGTCCAGGCTCCACGCACCCCCAGTCGGACCACCGACTGGTTAGAGGCGGCGATCGGCCGCTTCGAGGCTTGGAAGGGCTCCTCCGCTCGGGCAGGCGCCCGAAGGGCCTTGGAGTTCGTCAAGGCATGGTATCCTGGGCTGGACCTGGCCCAGTTGGCCACGTTCCGGCAGGAGGCCATGGACGAGCTACTGGCAGTGGGGCCTGCGCTCACTCGACGTGCGGCGGCGATCGCCGAGTACACCAAGACCAGTGTCTTCCTCCCCGAGCTGGACGAGGAGGGTGCCGAGGTGCCGCCGAACTGGTTCGGGCTGAACCCAGATGACGGCGAGGACTCGGCGGAAGAAATCGCCTCCAGCGACAAAGGCGTGGACGAGGAAGACGAGGATGGTAAGGACGACGCGCCGGAGGGCGGGGCGGATGGCCTGCCTCAGCTTGATTGGGCCTGGAGCAACGAGCGGTGTGCGAGTGCACCGACTGCTGCTGACGGCGACCAAGCCGAGACTTGCCAGGCGGCCACTCCACCAGCCGGTGCCACCGACTCCACCAACCTGCCGGACCCGCCTACTGCTCCTCTGGCCTAGGCTGTCAACTTCATCTTATCTTTTCCTGCTTTGGTAGTCTTTAGAACAAACTTGTTAAATTTACGCAGTTCCACCCACTGGGGGTGTATTCAAACTTTGTTGAATGCTGGCCGAGGGCCTCTTGCTATGTAATTTAATCTTCGCACAAGATGTGCTTCGCCGAGCTCCGACTTGCCTTGATTCTGTACTCTTGGCTTTTTCCTTTGCCACCTTCCCTTGGCTGTCGCCTTGCCAGCCAGACAGCCGTTCTTCGGTCTGTTGGCTGGGTCAGGTACTTGGCCATTTTTGGGAAGACAAGTACTTTGGCCGCTTGGAACATAGCAAGTTAAGTGAGAAGCCGGCCGGCCGGCTGCTTAGCAACCGGACGGCTGGGCGAGGAGTCGGCTTGGCCTATGTGAGTGCTTTTGTCCTTAGCCATTTTTCGTGTAGGCACCATTTCCTGCCTTTGAATCTTGCCAGCCAGACAGTCGCTCTGTGAACTGCGACTTATGGCAAGATAAGGCTTAGATGCCGGCACATTACTTGTCCGACTGCAGGTAGCGCCGACATAGTACAAGGCGACGAGCCCCCGGGCCGACTGGTCGGACCCGGTGCCGGGCGGAAGAATGAAATAACACATTCACAGGCATGAAACTTATCATATAGATAAGAAAGGTAGCCCCCGAGTGCTCCTCGAGGGGCCCGGTGTCTTTGCGCTTAATACAAAAGGTAGCGTGGTACATAATGCATTAACTGTAAAATCTTCGGAGGAGATTTGCGTTCCATGGGCACTCTATTTCCTTGCCGGAATCGTCCCTCTTGCGCGCCCTGGGCTTCTGCGTGTCGATCAGGTAATAGGAGTCGTTGCCCAAGGCTTTGCTGATGATGAAGGGGCCTTCCCAAGGGGCCGAGAGCTTGTGCTGGCCGGCTGTTCGCTGGATCAGCCGGAGCACAAGGTCTCCCTCTTGGATGGATCGTGGCTTGACCTTCCGGCTGTGGTAGCGGCGCAGGCTCTGCTGGTAGATGGCGGACTGGCTGAGTGCCAACAGCCGGCCCTCTTCCAGCAGATTGACGCCGTCTTCTCGTGCTTCCTTCGCCTCCGCCTCCGTGTACATGGTGACGTGAGGTGAGTCAAACTCGATGTCCGTTGGGATGACGACCTCGGCCCCGTACACGAGGAAGAAGGGAGTGAAGCCGGTAGATTTGTTCGAAGTTGTGCGGAGGCTCTAGAGGACGGATGGAAGCTCGTCGATCCAGCAGCCGGCCGAGCGCTCCAGTGGCTCGATCCGTCGGGGCTTGATGCCGGATAATATGAGGCCATTTGCTCGTTCGACTTGGCCGTTTGACTGCGGATGGGCAACGGACGCTAGGTCCAGTCGGATGCCCTGCGTCGCGCAGAAACGGGCCAAGGCTCCTTTGGCAAAGTTAGCGCCATTGTCGGTGATGATGCTGTGTGGTATACCATACCGGACGGTGATGTCTACGATGAAGGTCACAGCAGTCGGACCATTCAGCTTTTTGATTGGCTTTGCTTCAATCCACTTGGTGAATTTGTCGATGGCGACGAGCAGATGGGTCATGCCGCCGCGTGCTGTCTTGAATGGGCCCACCATGTCTAGCCCCTAGACGGCGAAAGGCCAGGTAAGGGGGATGGTCTTGAGTGCAGAAGCCGGCAGATGTTTCTTGGAGCTGAATTTCTGGCACCCCTTGCATTTCTTGACTAGATCCTTGGCGTCCTCCAAAGCAGTCGGCCAGAAGAAACCATGGCGGAAAGCTTTGGCGACAAGGGATCTGGAGGCTGCGTGGTGGCCGCACTCGCCTTGGTGTATGTCTCTGAGGATTGCCTTGCCTTTCTCTGGTTCGACGCAGCGTTGGAAGACGTCGGTCACGCTGCGCCTGACAAGCTCTCTGTTTACTATCGTGTAAGCTCCTGCCTGGCGTTGCACCTGCCGGGCCGAGACCTTATCAGCTGGCAGGTCTCCGCTCACCAGAAAGTTGAGGATGGGTTGCGCCCATGATGGTGCTTCGACTTCATCCACTGTCATTACGGCCACTGAAACTAGGGCGGTTGGGTTGGGAGGTGGCGGGGTGGAGTCGGTCGTGTCTTGCTGCGCTGTTGAAGTCCCCGGGCCAACTGCTGCAGCTCCCGGGCCGGGTTGTGGAGTCCCCGGGCCGGGTGCAACTGCTGCAGTCCCCGAGCCGCTTGGTGAAGTCCCCGGGACGGCTGCTGCAGCCCCCGGGCCGGGTTGCGAAGTCCCCGGGCCGGGTGCGACTGCCGCAGTCCCCGTACCGCCTGCCGAAGTCCCCGGGCCGGCTGCTGCAGCCCCCGGGCCGGGTTGAGAAGTCCCTGGGCCGGGTGCGACTGCAGCAGTCCCCGTACCGCCTCCCGAAGTCCCCGGGCCGGCTACTGCAGCCCCCGAGTCAGATCTGACTGCTTCGGGAGCAGCCGGCACGAAGATGGATTCTGATTTCGGGGAAGGCTTGACTGATGGCTTGCGGAGGCACTGAAGGGACACGCCGACTGGTATGGCTTGCCGGGTGGAGCCGATCCGCGCCAGGGCATCTGCTTGCTCGTTGTCGGCTTGTGGTACATGAAGGAACTCGCACCCGTCAAAATATCCGCTGATTTGCTGGACGAGGAAGCGGTAGCTCGCCATGTTTGCATCCTTGGCGTCCCAGTCGCCAGACGACTGTTGGACCACCAAGTCCGAGTCGCCGTAGCACAGAATCCGGCGGATGCCAATTTCCTTGGCCAGCCAGAGTCCGTGTACTAGTGCCTCGTACTCGGCCACGTTGTTGAAGGCGGCAAAATGGATTTGCAGCGCGTATCTGAGCTTGTCACCTTTGGGAGAGGTGAGGACGACGCCGGCTCCCAAATCGGTGCGCATCTTCGAGCCATCAAAGTGCATCCGCCAATGAGTGGAGTCTGGAGCTGGCGGCAGGTATTGGGTCTCGGCCCAGTCGATGAGGAAATCAGCCAGCGCTTGGGACTTGATGGCGGTGCGAGGCTGGTAGAAGATGGTGTAGGGGGCCAGTTCAATGGCCCACTTGGCCACCCGGCCCGATGCGTCTCTGCTGCCTATGATCTCCGCAAGTGGGGCGGTGCAGACAACCGTGACGGAGTGCTCTTGAAAGTATGGCTTGAGCTTCTTGGCGGCAAAGTGCACGCCGTAGCACATCTTTTGGTAGTGGGGGTAGTTCTGCTTGGAGGCTGACAGCACCTCGCTCAAGTAATACACATGCCTCTGGACCGGCAGTGCTTTGCCGTCTTCTTGGCGCTCTACCACCATGACTGTGCTGACCACCCGGCTAATGGCGGCGATGTAGAGAAGCATGGGCTCCTTGGAAGCCGGGGCGGCCAGAACAGGCGGCGTGGTCAGCATCTTCTTGAGCTGGAGGAAAGCCTCATCCGCCTTGTTGTTCCACTCGAAATGAGTGGTTTTCTTCATCAACTGGTACAGGGGAAGAGCCTTCTCGCCCAGCCGACTGATGAAGTGGCTGATGGATGTCAAGCAGCCGGTGAACTTCTGAATGTCTCGCAGTCGGGTGGGCCTCTCCATCCTCTCGATGGCCTTGATCTTGACAGGGTTGCACTCTATGCCACGCTCTGAGACAATGAAACCAAGGAGCTGGCCGGCTGGTACCCCAAAGACACACTTCTCTGGGTTGAGCTTGATTTGAAAATGGCACAGATTATCAAAGGTCTCCTTGAGATCTTCTAGGAGTGTACCGCGCTTCTCCGTCTTCACCACAACATTGTCTACATAGACGTGGGCATTTCTGCCGAGTTCTTGAGGAGGCACTTCTGCATGCAACGCTGAAACGTGGCACCGGCATTTCTCAGGCCGAATGTCATGGTCAGGTAGCAGAAGGCCCCGAATGGTGTGATGAAGGCGGTCTTCAGGCGGTCGGCCGGTTTCAACTTGATCTGGTGGTACCCTGAGTAGGCATCCAAAAAATTCAGCAGCTCGCATCCGGCTGTGGAGTCTATCACTTGGTCGATCCGAGGCAAGGCAAACGGATCTTTGGGGCAAGCTTTGTTGAGGCTAGTATAGTCAATACACATGCGCCATTTGTTATTCTTTTTCAGCACAAGGATTGGGTTGGCAAGCCATTCTGGAAAGAACACTTCCATGATGAAGCCGGCTGCCAGAAGCCGGGCTATCTCTTCACCAACAATTCCTCTCTTCTCCTCTGACAGGCAGCGGAGTGGTTGCTTGACTGGTTTTGCATCTGCTCTGACATGTAGCTTGTGCTCGGCGAAATCCGTCGGAACTCCCGGCATGTCCTTTGGAGATCATGCAAAGATGTCCTGATTCTCACGAAGGAAATCGACGAGCTAGCTTTCCTATTTGCTGTCAAGGTTAGTTCCTACGACAGCGAACCTCTCCGGGTGCTCCGGGTCCAAAGGTATCTTCTTGGTTTCTTTAGCCGGCTGAAAAGAGCCTTGAGCCTCCGACTCCTTGGGATCTGGCGACAGGTCCGCCTGCTTGCCGGCCATGGCCACAACCCGGTCAAGGAGCCGCTTCTCAGCAGCAATCACAAGGGACTCGGCCAGCCGACTGCCGGCAGCGGCACAGGCGGCAGATTTTTGGTAGTCGCGGGCTATAGTGATAATGCCCTTGGTGCCCGGCATCTTCATCTTGAGATAGGCATAGTGGGGAACCGCCATGAACTTGGCCAGGGCAGGCCGGCCAAGCAATGCGTGGTAGGGGCTCTCAAGGTCAACCACCTCAAACCAGATTGTCTCTCGGCGGAAGTGATCCTTGTCTCCGAAGAGGACGTCTATCTTGATTTTGCCGATTGGTGAGCAGGAAAGGCGAGGCACAATGCCATGGAAGACAGTCCGGCTGGGCTAGAGCTGTTTCTCTTTGATGCACAACTTCTCCATGGTATCGCGGTAGAGGATGATGATGTTGCTACCGCCGTCTATTAGGATTCGGGAGAAACGAGCAGCTCGCCTCTCTGTTGCAAAGGTGGCATCCAACACCAGGGCATAGGAGCCCGGAGAAGGCATCACCTCTGGGTGGTCAGCTCGGCTCCAACTGATCGGCTTCTCGGACCAGTGCATGAACTCTGAGGCTTCAGAGGCAACAGCATTCACCTCTCACTGCTGTTGACGCCGGCTGTGCCTGTCGTCAGCCTCGCTTGTGAAGATGACATAAGCTCCATGCTCTTCGGGGAACTCATCTTGGACCGCCCCGACTGGCCAGACCGCCGGCTGCTGGGGAGGTGGAGGCGGCGGGCCAGTAGGCGGGGGAGGCAGTCCTTCGCACCTAGGGATGCGGGTGAGCCAGTGGCACTTTCGGGTGATGTGGTTGGATGGCTTTGCGCCGCTGTGGAACTTGCAAGGAGCATCAAGGGTTTACTCAAACGAGAAGGCCGGCAACCAGGCAGGCTTGCCGCCTTTCTGGCGCTTGGGGCCTGGTTGTTCTTCTGGCTGCTGGTCTTCAACTGTTGCCACTTGCCGGCTGGGCCTTGCGCTTGTTGTCGTTTGACTGCTGGCGCCGACTGGAGTCGCCAGCCGGCGTCTGGGGAGCCGGAGGGAGCACTTTTCCCGAGGTGTCAACTCGGAGCTCTGACTTCATGGAGGAGTCGGCAGTGGCGTACTTGTCCGCTATGATCAGCAGCTCATCGAGGGTGGCCAGCTCGTCGCAAAGGAGTCGGTGCTTGAGTAGGGTGCCCTCTCGGCACCCGGCAGTGAAGTACTCTATGGCCTGCACCTCATGCACCCCTTCGCAGGAGTTACGCAGTTCAGCCCACCGCGTCAAGTAGTCGCGGGTAGACTCAGTCGGGCCTTGGACGCACAGGGAGAGCTGGCGAGGCTTGGGCGGCCGCTTGTAGGTGCTGGTGAAGTTGCGGATGAAGACCTCAGAGAAATTCAGCCAGCTGTTGACGCTGTAGGGCTTGAGGCTGTTCAGCCATGTCCGGGTCGTGCCCTGGAGCATGAGCCGAACGTACTTTACGGCAACGCGCTTGTTGCCGTTCGCTATGCTGACGGCCGTGGAGTAGTCCACCAGCCAATCCTCCGGCTTCACGGAGCCATTATACTTGGGCGTGTCTCGAGGGAGCGAGAACCCTTTTGGGGAAGGGCTCGTCGCGAATGCGGGGGCCGAAACAAGGCGGGCCGATCGCATCTTCTTCTTCCAGCGCCAGGGATCGGGCCAGGCGGTCGATCCGATGGCGGGCGTCGTTCTCTCCGATTCCTTCACGGCGGCCTAGCCGGTCTCCGAGAGTTGGGTGCTCGACTGGCGGCGGGGAGACGCGCCTCTCCCTACGCGGGGAGGCGGACAATCGTCCCGATGTCCCACTACTCGTGGGCGGCTGTCTTGGTCGCGCTCGATGGTGACGCGTGTGCGGCTGCGGCTAGCAGCCGGCTCTTGGTCTCTTTGGTCGTAGGCGCCGCCGGTCGGCGTCCGGGAGGTCGCGCTGTGCTCCCGGCGAGGGGGAAGGTTCTCGGCCTGTAAACCGGGTTCCACCACGCGGCGGCCGGCTTCTTGCTGTGCTGCGGCCGCGTCGATGAGTTGCTGGACGCGCTCCGTCTTGCAGCGACGCTCGTCGCCCTCCAGGCGGTCCAGCTCGTCTGCCGCCGCCTGGGCGGCGCGTAAGTTCTCCACTGGCGTGGCATAGACCGGGCGGTCGGCTCCCAGCATGCTGGCGATGGCTGCGCCGCACTGCCGGATCATGCCTGCGCGGCTGGGTTCGCCAGCAGCCGGAGTGCCGCAGACGGCACGGTCGACCTCACGGTGGTAAGCCTCAGTGAGGCATCTCATGGCCGCCAACTTGTTGGCGCTGTCGAGGAGTGCGATACGGCACGCTTCCAGCATTTCGCCGTTCGCACCGGGCGCTACAGGAGCGGATAGGTCCCGCATTGCCGCCTGCAATGGGTCCCGGGCGGCCTGGTTGGAGGCTCCGTCGTGGCTGATGACCAGCACCCCGGTGATGGTGCTGATGCTGGAGCTGCTGTCTGCAGCAGGGAGCTGATCGTCGAAGATCACCACGTCACCGGGGAAGGCATCGGAAAGCGCGGCGTCAGCATCGATGACCATGTCGATGAGCGAGTCGGTGGAGCCAACGGACTCCAGATCGGAGGCCGGCTCGCTGGGGATGTGAAGCTTGCCGAGGCGGTCGACAAGGTAGCTCTTCGGGCTGGCCGCGCCCGCGTTGAGTGCGGGCTCGTCAGAGAGGCGGATCCCGCCGATGAGATCAGCGAGGCTGCTTGCGGCGCAAGCAACTTCCACGCCGCGCAGCGCGTCGGCGCAAAAGCCGTCGGGCGTGCCGGGCTGGCTGCGCTCGCCAGGGAGGAAGAGGGTTCCCGCCCAGAACATGTTTCCGGATGACGGTGCACCTAGCCCCACGGTGGGCGCCAAATGTCGGGGGTTTCGTGCGACATATGCCAGGGGATGGCTTATCATGGTGGGGGAGAGTAATGCGTCGCCGGGTTCTAGAAGCGGGAGTGAGCGAGATCGCATACGCCTGCGAATCTTACCTAGGTTCGGGGCTCTCCTCGGAGATAACACCCCTAGTCCTGCTTTGCGGGGCCTCCGCATGGTGACTATGATCACAAGGTAGCTACAAGCTTGCTCCTTGAGCTGTTTCGGCTAGAGGAGGAAGAAGGGCAAGGCTAGCCCTACTCTTTTCTCTAGGTGTATGTGTGTGCAGTTACTTGGGTGTTTTGGCCAGGGTTCTTCCCCGAGGTTCCAACCCCTTGCATGGGGTGACCTGGGGGGTTTATATAGGCCTACCCCCCAGGGGTACAATGGTAATCCGGCTGGGCGTAGGACCCGGCCGTCAGTGTCTCTGGTCACCGTCTTCTCCGCCGACTGCAGGGGCCCGCCGCTTGGTGGGTCCCCCCGGCTGTCTCATACTTGACCGACAAGCCGGGCCCGCCGCTTGCGGGTCCTGTCAGTTGCGTAGCACTGTAACCGTGCTACTGATGATGCATGCTTGGTCGGGGAGAGCGTGGCCACAGTCCCGCTGCCTGGCGGGCGTTCACTGTAGCCACTCCCCGTCTCTTCTGGTTAATGGTGCACAAACTCCAAGGAAGGGGGAGGGCAGCCTGCTGGGAGCCGGCCTCCCCTTGAGCCGACTGGTCAGGGCTCTCCGCCTTCTGGCCTCTTGCGGACATGTAGGACCCGCCGCCTGCGGGCCGTACCGACAGTCCGTCGTGGGAGCATGGCTCCCTCTGCCATGGATGATGTCATGGGCAGCAGGCAACAGTGCCGCGCCGGGCGTGGGACGCCCGCTTGGCATGCTGCACTGTGGCCATGCTCTGCCCGAGATTTGGGGGTGCCAGGCTTGTACTGTAGCCACGCCCCGTCTCGTCGTGTTTATGTGGGTGCTAACTTTGAGGGCGCGAGGGACCGCCTGCCAGCAGCCGGCTTCCCTGGAAGCCGCCTGCTAGGAGTCGGCCCACCTCATGGTCGTCTCCTGGATTCGGCTGCCTCCTGACAGCCGGCCGCTGGGACCAGCCGGCCCCGAGAACGCGGTCCTTTGCCTTCGATACTTGAGGGGCGCAACATGCCCCGATGTCTTGAAACACCAAGGGGAGCTGATGAGGCTACCCATGGTCATTTACTCCGACAGTGACTCTTTGTTGGATGTTGAGGGATTGTTATATGATCTAATTATGTTATCATTGTTGAGAGAACTTGCACTAGTGAAAGTATGAACCCTAGGCCTTGTTTCTAAGCATTGCAATACCATTTTCGCTCACTTTTACCACTTGCTACCTTGCTGTTTTTATATTTTCAGATTACAAAAGCCTATATCTACTATCCATATTGCACTTGTATCATCATCTCTTCGCCGAACTAGTGCACCTATACAATTTACCATTGTATTGGTTGTGTTGGGGACACAAGAGACTCTTTGTTATTTGGTTGCAGGGTTGTTTAAGAGAGACCATCTTCATCCTACGCCTCCCACGGATTGATAAATTTTAGGTCATCCACTTGAGGGAAATTTGCTACTGTCCTACAAACCTCTACACTTGGAAGCCCAACAACGTCTACAAGAAGAAGGTTGCGTAGTAGACATCAAGCTAATTTGTGGCACCGTTGCCGGGGAGGTTAGTGCTTGAAGGTATATCTTTAGATCTTGCAATCGAATCTTTTAGTTTCTTGTTTTATCACTAGTTTAGTTTATAAAAGAAAATTAAAAAAATGGAATTGAGGTTGCCACATATGCTTCATCTTTATAATGTCTTTCGTGAAAATGATGGAAAGGAAATTTGTGCTCAATTGTTAGAAGAAGAAGTCTATAAAATGTTTGGCACTAAATTTTTGAATGATGAGCATGATTGCAATGTTGTTAGTATGAATTCCTTGAATATCCATGATGCTAATGATATGCAAAGCCATAATTTTGGGGATGCTATGTTTGATGAAGATGATATTTTTAGTCCCCCAAGTTTTGATGAGAAAATTTATTATGATGAAAGCATGCCTCCGATCTATGATGATTATTGTGATGACATGTATGCTATAAAGAATAATGATAACCATGAAACTTGTCATCTTGATTTTAATTTTCAATCCCATGATAGTTATTTTGTTGAATTTGCTCCTCCCACTACTATTAATGAGAATAATTTTGCTTATGTGGAGAGTAGTAAAATTTCTATGCTTGTAGATCATGAAAGTAATGCTTTATGTGATAGCTATATTGTTGAATTCATTCATGATGCTACTGAAAATTATTATGAGGGAGGAATATATGCTTGTAGGAATTGCAATAATATCAAGTTTCCTCTCTATGTGTTGAAAATATTGAAGTTATGCTTGTTTTGCCTTCCTATGCTAGTTGATTCTTGCTCCCATAAGTTATTTGCTCACAAAATCCCTATGAATAGGAAGTGGGTTAGACTTAAATGTACTAATCATATGCTTCATGATGCTCCCTTTATGTTTCAATCTTATCTTTTATGTGAGCATCATTGAAACCATCATGCCTAGCTTAAAAAGGCATAAAAGAAAAGCGCATGTTGGGAGACAACCCAATATTTAACCCTACAGTTTTTATGTGTTAAAATGATTAAGCTACTGTAGTAATCATGTTTTATAGCTTTTGTTTCAATAAAGTGCCAAGTAAAGCCTTTGGGATAGTATGGTTGATAGTTGACTTGATTCTGTGCAAAGACAGAAACTTTTGCACCCAGTCCCAGAATTGTTTAAATTCACTGGAGCGTGGAAAGACTTGATTTTTTTTACACAAGATTGATATACAAATTATCTACGTTGTCCTAATTTTTCAGAAATTTTGGAGTTACAGAAGTATGAATTCAATTCAGATCTTTACAGACTGTTCTGTTTTTGACAGATTCTGTTGTCGATGCATAGTTTGCTTGTTTACTAGTTTCTATGGCTTATATTGCTTAATATAAATTGTAGAAATGATGGGGTACAGTAGGCATCATTTGAGAAAAATTATGAATCTTTTCTTGACAGTACCAAAGTGAATGATTTGTTTTATTATATACTAACGGAGCTTACGAGTTTTCTGTTGAGTTTTGTGTTGTGAAGTTTTCAAGTTTTGGGTAAAGTTTTGATGGACTACGGAATAAAGAGTGGCAAGAGCCTAAGCTTGGGGATGCCCAAGGCACCCCAAGTTAATATTCAAGGACAACCAAGAGCCTAAGCTTTGGGATGCCCCGGAAGGCATCCCCTCTTTCGTCTTCGTTCATCGGTAACCTTACTTGGAGCTATATTTTTATTCACCACATGATATGTGTTTTGCTTGGAGCATCATTTTATTTTATTAGTATTTGCTTTCTGTTATTTATAATAATTTTTTTCATATTTTAGTTCAATAAAAGGTCAAGTATAGCCTTTACCATGCTTATTTTTCATGTCTATATGTTGCTGTTTTGAAAACAGAAAGTTTTCTATCATTGTCTGAATTATTATGGAAAGTAAGAACATGGTAAAATCTTGAAATTTTTACACAATTAGTAACAATAAATTATATACAGTATGTTAAGTTTTCAGAATTTTTGGAGTTAGGGAAATGTCAGTACAATTGCACTCTTTACAGACTGTCCTGTTTTGACAGATTGCTGTTATGTTTGCATTGTTTGCATATGTTTGCTTGTTTAATGATTCTATTTGAGGATAGGAGTGTTAAATATGAAGAGGCATTTAGTATGCAATTTCAAATAATAATTTTAGTGATTTTATACAGTAGAGAATGATAAGGTTTTGCATTTGATTTATACTAACTTTTCTCACGAGTTCTTGTTGAGTTTTGTGTGCTTGAAGTTTTTAAGATTCCGGGAAACCGTGGTATAAGAGGAATTAAGGAGACACAAAAGATCAAGCTTGGGGATACCCAAGGCATCCCTAATTAATATTTCAAGAAGTCTTAAGCATCTAAGCTTGGGGATGCCCTGGTAGGCATTCCACCTTTGTTCTTCAACAATGATCGGTTAGTATCGGTTGAGCCTAAGTTTTTACTTCTTCACATGATATGTGCTATCCTTGCAATGTCATTTTATTTTGTTTTGCTTGCTGTTTGAATAAAGTACTTAAGATCTGAAATTCTTTTATGAGAGAGTGTCTTCACATAGTTTCATAATTATTCGACTACTCATAGATCTTCACTTATATCTTTTGGAGTAGTTTGTCTTTTGCTCTAGTGCTTCACTTATATCTTTTTAGAGCACGGCGGTAGTTTTATTTTGAAGAAATTGTTGAACTCTCATGCTTCACTTATATTATTTTGAGAGTCTTAAACAGCATGGTAATTTGCTTTGGTTATGAATTTAGTCCTAAGATGATGGGCATCCAAGAGGGATATAATAAAAACTTTCATATAAAGTGCATTGAATACTACGTGAAGTTCGATTCCTTATGATTGTTTTGAGATATAAAGATGGTGATATTAGAGTCATGCTAGTGAGTAGTTGCGAATTTGAGAAATACTTGTGTTAAAGTTTGTGATTCCCGTAGCATGCACATATGGTGAACCGTTATGTGATGAAGTCGGAGCATGATTTATTTATTGATTGTCTTCCTTATGAGTGGCGGTCGGGGACGAGCGATGGTCTTTTCCTACCAATCTATCCCCCTAGGAGCATGCGCGTAGTACTTTGTTTCGATGACTAATATATTTTTGCAATAAGTATGTGAGTTCTTTATGAATAATGTTGAGTCCATGGATTATACGCACTCTCACCTTCCCGCCATTGCTAGCCCTTCTAGTACCGCGCAACTTTCACCGCTACCATGAACCCACCACATATCCTTCCTCAAAACAGCCACCATACCTACCTATTATGGCATTTCCATAGCCATTCTAAGATATATTGCCATGCAACTTTCCACCGTTCCGTTTATTATGACACGCTCCATCATTGTCATATTGCTTTGCATGATCATGTAGTTGACATCGTATTTGTGGCAAAGCCACCGTTCATCATTTTTTATACATGTCGCTCTTGATTCATTGCACATCCCGGTACACCGCCGGAGGCATTCACATAGAGTCATATTTTGTTCTAAATATCGAGTTGTAATTCTTGAGTTGTGAAGTAAATATAAGTGTGATGATCTTCATTATTAGAGAATTGTCCCATGTGAGGAAAGGATGATGGAGACTATGATTCCCCCACAAGTCGGGATGAGACTCCGGACGAAAAATAAAAATAAAAATAATAAAAAAAGAGGCAAAAAAAGAAAAAAATGAGAGAAAAAGAGAGAAGGGGCAATGCTACTATCCTTTTACCACACTTGTGCTTCAAAGTAGCACCATGATCTTCATGATAGAGAGTCTCCTATGTTGTCACTTTCATATACTAGTGGGAAATTTTCATTATAGAACTTGGCTTGTATATTCCAATGATGGGCTTCCTCAATTTGCCCTTGGTCTTCGTGAGCACGCGAGTTGGATGCACACCCACTTAGTTTTTTTTTAGCTTTCATAAACTTATAGCTCTAGTGCATCCGTTACATGGCAATCCCTACTCACTCACATTGATATCTATTGATGGGCATCTCCATAGCCCGTTGATACGCCTAGTTGATGTGAGACTATCTCCTTCTTTTTGTCTTCTCCACAACCACCATATTCTATTCCACCTATAGTGCTATATCCATGGCTCACGCTCATGTATTGCGTGAAAGTTGAAAAGGTTTGAGAACATCAAAAGTATGAAACAATTGCTTGGCTTGTCATCGGGGTTGTGCATGATTTGAATACTTTGTGTGATGAAGATGGAGCATAGCCAGACTATATGATTTTGTAGGGATAACTTTCTTTGGCCATGTTATTTTGAGAAGACATGATTGCTTTATTAGTATGCTTGAAGTATTATTGTTTTTATGTCAATATTAAACTTTTGTTTCGAATCTTATGGATCTGAATATTCTTGCCACAAAAAAGATTACATGGATAAATATGTTAGGTAGCATTCCACATCAAAAATTCTATTTTTATCATTTACCTACTCGAGGACGAGCAGGAATTAAGCTTGGGGATGCTTGATACGTCTCCAACGTATCTATAATTTTTGATTGTTCCATGCTATTATATTATCTATCTTGGATGTTTTATATGCTATTTTATATGATTTTTGGGACTAACCTATTAACCTAGCGCCCAGTGCCAGTTTCTGTTTTTTCCTTGTTTTTGAGCTTTGCAGAAAAGGAATATCAAACGGAGTCCAATTGACCTAAAAATTTACGAAGATTATTTTTGGAAAATATAAAAAATACTGGAACAAAAAGATACCGGAGAAGATTCCCGAGGCCACCACAAGGGTGGAGGGCACGCCCCCCCCCCCCCAGGGCGCGCCCCCTGACCTTGTGGCTGCCTCGTGGGTCCCCCTGACTTGTCCCCGGCTCCAACAGCTCCTATAAATCCCAAAACCTCCAGAACAGAACCTAGATCGGGAGTTCCGCCGCCGCAAGCCTCTGTAGCCACCAAAAACCAATCTAGACCCCGTTCCGGCACCCTGCCGGAGGGGGAAATCATCACCGGTGGCCATCTTCATCATCCTGGCGGTCTCCATGACGAGGAGGGAGTAGTTCACCCTTGGGGCTGAGGGTATGTACCAGTAGCTATGTGTTTGATCTCTCTCTTGCGTGTTCTTGATTTGGCACGATCTTGATGTACCGCGAGCTTTGCTATTATAGTTGGATCTTATGATGTTTCTCCCCCTCTACCTTGTTGTAATGGATTGAGTTTTCCCTTTGAAATTATCTTATCGGATTGAGTCTTTAAGGATTTGAGAACACTTGATATATGTCTTGCATGTGCTTATCTGTGGTGACAATGGGATATTCATGTGATCTACTTGATGTATGTTTTGGTGATCAACTTGCGGGTTATGTGACCTTGTGAACTTATGCATAAGGGTTGGCACACGTTTTCGTCTTGACTCTCCGGTAGAAACTTTGGGGCACTCTTTGAAGTTCTTTGTGTTGGTTTGAATAGATGAATCTGAGATTGTGTGATGCATATCGTATAATCAAACCCGCGGATACTTGTGGTGACATTGGAGTATCTAGGTGACATTAGGGTTTTGGTTGATGTGTGTCTTAAGGTGTTATTTTAGTATGAACTCTAGGGCTGTTTGTGACACTTATAGGAATAGCTCAATAGATCGATCAGAAAGAATAACTTTGAGGTGGTTTCGTACCCTACAATAATCTCTTCGTTTGTTCTCCGCTATTAGTGACTTTGGAGTGACTCTTTGTTGCATGTTGAGGAATTGTTATATGATCTAATTATGTTATCATTGTTGAGAGAACTTGCACTAGTGAAAGTATGAACCCTAGGCCTTGTTTCTAAGCATTGCAATACCGTTTTCGCTCACTTTTACCACTTGCTACCTTGCTGTTTTTATATTTTCAGATTACAAAAACCTATATCTACTATCCATATTGCACTTGTATCACCATCTCTTCGCCGAACTAGTGCACCTATACAATTTACCATTGTATTGGGTGTGTTGGGGACACAAGAGACTCTTTGTTATTTGCTTGCAGGGTTGTTTGAGAGAGACCATCTTCATCCTACGCCTCCCACGGATTGATAAACCTTAGGTCATCCACTTGAGGGAAATTTGCTATTGTCCTACAAACCTCTGCACTTGGAGGCCCAACAACGTCTACAAGAAGAAGGTTGCGTAGTAGACATCACCCACCCCATAGGGTTTCCAACCCTAGGCACCTTGGGCCCTTTGGGAAGGCGCACCAGCCCACTAGGAGGGCTGGTTCCCACCCATATTCAGCCCACTTGGTCCCCCGGGGTAGGTGGCCCCACCCGGTGGACCCCCGGACACCTTTCGGTGGTCCCGGTACAATACCGATAACCCCGAAACCTTCCGACGACTGAAACTGGACTTCCCATATATAAATCTTCACCTCCGGATCATTCCGGAACTCCTCGTGATGTCCGGGATCTCATTCGGGACTCCAAACAACCTTCGGTAACCACATACAATTTCCCATTACAACTCTAGCGTCACCGAACCTTAAGTGTGTAGACCCTACGGGTTCGGGAACCATGCAGTCATGACCGAGACACCTCTCTGGCCAATAACCAATAGCGGGATCTGGATACCCATATTGGCTCCCACATGTTCCACGATGATCTCATCGGATGAACCACGATGTCGGGGATTGAATCAATCCCGTATACAATTCCCTTTGTCCATCGGTATGTTACTTGCCCGAGATTCGATCGTCGGTATCCCTATACCTTGTTCAGTCTCGTTACCGGCAAGTCCCTTTACTCGTTACGTAACACATGATCCCATGGCTAACTCCTTAGTCACATTGAGCTCATTATGATGATGCATTACTGAGTAGGCCCAGAGATACCTCTCCGTCATATGGAGTGACAAATCCCAGTCTCGATTCGTGCCAACCAACTGAGGGAGTCCTGGATTTAGGAGTCCTCGGGCGTCCGGACTACGTAACGTGGGCCGGACTGATGGGCCATGAAGATACAAGACAGAGGACTCTCTCCCGTGTCCGGATGGGACTCTCCTTGGTGTGGACGACAAGCTTGGCGTTCGGATATGAAGATTCCTTTCTCTGTAACCGACTTTGTACAACCCTAGTCCCCTCCGGTGTCTATATAAACCAGAGGGTTTAGTCCGTAGAGGCAATCATAATCAGACAGGCTAGACTTCTAGGGTTTTAGCCATTACGATCTCGTGGTAGATCAACTCTTGTAATACTCATATTCATCAAGATCAATCAAGCAGGACGTAGGGTATTACCTCCATAGAGAGGGCCCGAACCTGGGTAAACATCGTGTCTCCTGTTACCATCGACCCTAGACGCACAGTTCGGGACCCCCTACCCGAGATCCGCCGGTTTTGACACCGACATTGGTGCTTTCATTGAGAGTTCCGCTGTGACGTCGAAAACAGGGTTGATGGCTCGCCTTGTTATCAAGGACAATATCACCTCCGGAGGAGCCCTGGCCTCAGGCCAAACCCTCCGGCTGGGCGGCTTTATCATGACCACCCGTCCGGCCTTTAAGCCGACGATGACTCCTCGGGTCATCGAAAATCTCCTCCGCGTTGACTCCGAATACTCCAAACGGATGGATCCGACGGAGTTGTCGTCTTTAAACGAACTCCTGGATCGCATCATCGCCTTGGGGGTCGTTACAGACTATGATCGGATTGGGCTTAAACCCGATCAGAGAGAAATCAAATCTCCACCGATTACCCACCAGATAGCGGTGGTAGAGGTGCAAAACAACAACTCTTCCCTTGTGTTGAGGACGAACTATGTTCGGATTTCCGAGCTCGAAGAGCCAGATACCTGTCTGCGGAACGGCACGCCCTGTCCTCCGAACCTAGAATCGGACGATGGGCCTGAAAAATCAATCGATATCCCGGAGCCCGAATTATTAAGCTCAGAAGTTTCTCAAACTCCGGATCCTAAACTGGGTCAGGGTTCGGATTTAAAGCCACCCACCCACCCAGATATACGCGATCTCATGCACGTACGACAGCAGTCTCAGGAAACAGTCCATCACTTTTGGGCCAGATTCGTCCTTGTCAAAGACAAGATTGAAGATTGCCGCGACGAAGACGCGATCTCAGCATTCTGCAACAATTGCACAGATGAAGGAATCCTCAACGCCATCAACCGCCGTCGCGTATCACACTTCGCTGACTTGGCAACCATAGTACAGAAGTAATGCGCAATGGAAAGCGCCTGGAAAACTCAGCCAGCTCGTCGGGAACCACTGGTTTCCACTCAACCCCTCGTCCGAGCAAAAAGGATGCACCCCCATGGGGTGCCCGACCCAATAGTAAAGAAATCTAAGCCCATTACGGGGCGCGGAACCGTTCTGGAGGGATGGCTCGATAGGCCATGCAAAATACACACAACACCGGATACCGTACCAACCCACAGCCTTAGAGCATGTTGGATACTCCGGCAAGTGGCCAAGAGCGGCAAGGATATCCTCACCAAAAACACCTCAGAACAACACCCCCCAGAAGACGACGACCTCAGAGTATTGACGGTCTTCGAGACCTTCGCTTCAAACAATAGGCGCAAAAGGGCACTCCGCGACCTCGCCGAAATCTGCCAAGTCGCAGCAATAAGCCCCTGGAACGACACGGCCATAACTTTCAATGCCAGTGACGAACCAAAATCCAGGACAGTCCAGACACCAGCTGATTTGGTCCTCAGTCCAATCGTGGACGGCTTTCGGCTCACCAAAGTACTCATGGACGGCGGCAGCGGACTAAACCTCATCTATGAGGACACACTCAACAAAATGGAAATAGACAGGAGCCGCATCGAGCAAAGTAGCACGACCTTCCGAGGAATCATTCCCAGTCGGGAGGCGCGGTGCGCGGGAAAAATCACACTCGACGTGGTATTCGGCACGCCGGAGAATTATCGGTCCGAAGAGATGACCTTCCAAGTGGCCCCTTTTAACAGCGGATATCACGCCCTATTGGGGCGAGATGCATTTACACGCTTCCAAGCTATACCCCATTACGGGTACATGAAGCTCAAGATGCCCGGGCCCAATGGTATTATCACTCTGGTCAGTGATCCGGACATAGCACTCCACGCCGAAAACAAAACCGCATCCCTGGCCCTCGAGGCACTGTCTGAAACCCTCGCGGCCGAAGAATTAGCCGCACTACGCTCCACGGTGGATAGAGACGACGTAATCCTGGACAAGCGACCCAAATCCACCTCCTTCAAACCAACAGACGAAATCGTCAAATTTCAGGTCCACCCAACGGACCCCAAGAAGACAGCCTCTATCGGGGCACAGCTGGACCCAACGGTTGATGCCGCATTACGAGCGTTCCTACGCGAAAATTGGGACATATTTGCCTGACACCCTTCTGATATGCCAGGAATCCCACGCAGGTTGGCCGAACACAGCCTCAATATATTGAAGGGATACAAGCCGGTCAAACAAACACTGCGGTGCTTTTCCGAACCCAAACGACAAGCTATGGGGGAGGAGCTGGCCAAGTTAATCGAGGCCGGATTCATCAGAGAAATAAAACATCCGGACTGACTAGCAAACCTGGTGATGGTACCAAAGAAGGATAAATCTTGGAGCCCATGCGTCGATTTCAAAGACCTCAACAAAGCCTGCCCCAAGGATCCCTTCCCCCTCCCCCGCATCGACCAGATCATTGACGCTACTGCAGGACACGACTCACTGTGTTTCCTCGACGCATACTCTGGATACCATCAAATCAAAATGAAGGAGTCCGATAAAGCCGCAACGGCATTCATTACCCCATACGGGCCTTTCTGCTTCAACACTATGCCCTTTGGGCTTAAAAATGCCGGCGCTACCTACCAACGCATGATTCAAACATGCCTGGAGAAGCAAATCGGCAAGACAGTTGAAGCATACGTGGATGATGTCGTCATCAAGACTAGACATGTCGAGTCATTAATAGACGACTTACGTCTCACATTCGACAACCACCATGCATATGACATCAAGCTCAATCCGGAAAAGTGCGTTTTCGGCATTCCCACTGGAAAGCTGCTGGGATTCATTGTTTCCAATAGAGGAATTGAGGCAAATCCAGCCAAAATTCAAGCTTTGTCACAATTGGCTACACCAACAGACCTTAAACAGGTCCAAAAACTAGCCGGATGCATGGCAGCTTTAAGCCGCTTTATCTCCAGACTTGGAGAAAAAGCATTGCCACTCTATCGCCTTCTCCAACGCACCGACCACTTCGAGTGGACGGATGCAGCAACGGCCGGACTGGAAGATATAAAGGCTCTTTTAGCAAGCAGCCCAATCCTGGCCGTGCCAAGCGTCGGCGAACCAATGTTGTTATACATCTCTACAACACACCAGGTGGTGAGCGCAGCGCTCGTCGTTGAACGAGAGGAGGACGGACACAAATTCCTGCTCCAGAAGCCGGTATACTATGTATCCACTGTCCTCACACCATGCAAATCCCGGTACCCTCATTACCAAAAGATAGCATACGCGGTTTTCATGGCATCCCGGAAGCTACGACACTACTTCCAAGAATGCTTGATCACGGTGGCTTCCGAAGTACCACTCAATGACATAATAAACAACCGCGACGCTACGGGCCAGATTGCCAAATGGGCCATTGAGCTCCTGCCATTCGACATAATGTATAAACCACGCCGAGCCATTAAATCCCAAGTGTTGGCTGACTTCATCGCCGAATGGACAGAGGCCAAACTCCCTAAAGAGTACGGCACATATTCCAACTAGGTCATGTACTTCGATGGCTCTAAGATGCTGGCCGGTTTGGGAGCGGGCGTCGTCTTAACATCCCCAACGGGAGACACAATCCAGTACGTACTCCAAATCTTATATACAGACTCCAATAATGTAGCCGAATACGAGGCCTTACTGCATGGTCTTCGGATGGCCGTCTCCATGGGCATACAATGTCTGGAGGTGCGCGGGGATTCAAATCTCGCAATATCCCAAATAAACGGAGACTTTGACGAAAAAGATCCGAAAATGGCGGCCTATCGTAACGCCGTACTCAAAATATCAGCCCGGTTCGAGGGACTCGAGTTTCATCATGTGGCTCGAGAAAGTAATCAAGCGGCGGATGTCCTTGCTCGCATGGGAGCCAAGCGCGACCCCGTCCCGCCTAACATCTTTCTGGAACGGCTCTTCAAGCCATCTGTGGTGTGGCAGGATGAGAGCGGCAACACTAACCCGGACCCGATCCTACCCCCTGAGTCTGAGCACAATACCGATATCATCGGGGGCTCAGCCACCGAAGCAACACCATCGGCCCATCTCATAATGGCAGTAATTGCCCCATGGACCGAACCCTTCTTGGCCTACCTTAATAGGCGAGAGCTCCCTGAGGATCCTAACGAGGCTTGCTGCATTGTCCGGTGCTCGAAAGCCTACAAGGTCCATGACGGTGAGCTCTACAAGAAAAGCGCTACCGGAGTCCTCCAAAGATGTATCTCCGAAGAAGAGGGGCAGCAGCTCCTGGCCAAAATCCATGCTGGCCTTGGCGGTCAGCACGCCGCGGCTCGGGTCCTTGTGAGTAAAGCCTTCCGTGCAGGTTTCTTTTAGCCTACGGCCCGAGCAGATGCACAGGACCTTGTCCAACGTTGTGTCGGGTGCCAGCTTTTCGCTAATCAAAGCCATATGCCGCCTACTGCGCTACAAACAATCCCCATTACATGGCCTTTCGCGGTCTGGTGGCTTGATATGGTCGGACCCCTTAAAGGGGGAAGCCACAAGAAAAAATATCTGCTGGTCATGGTAGATAAATTCACTAAGTGGATTGAGGCCAAACCGGTTAAAACGGCCGAAGCCGGACCAGTGATAGACTTTATATCCGGTGTTGTACACCGTTATGGTGTTCCACACAGTATTATCACATACAACGGCTCCAACTTTACAGCCGACGAGGTGAAAACCTGGTGCGCTAACCTGGGCATCAAGCTCGATTATGCCTTTGTCTATCACCCGCAAACAAATGGTCAAGTCGAACGAGCCAATGGTCTTATTATGAGCGGCATTAAGCCCAGACTAGTGCGGTCTTTGAAAGAATCAGACAAGCACTGGGTTGAGGAGCTCGACTCCATACTCTGGGGGCTGCGGACCACGCCCAACCGCACTACCGGATACACACCGTTCTTCATGGTGTACGGCGCAGAGGCCGTGTTGCCCTGCGACATTATGCATGACTCACCACGAGTGCGCATGTATGAAGAGAGAGAGGCCGAGCTTGATCGGCAGGACAACTTAGACGCCCTGGAGGAGGAGCGCGATGTCGCAAAGGCCCGTTCCGCATTGTATCAACAACAGGCTCGCAGATATCAAAGCAGAGAAGTGCGGGCCAAGACTGATAATGTTGGCAAACTCGTTCTACGCTTGCCAGAGAAGAAAAAGGACAAACTCAAGCCCAAATGGGAGGGTCCCTTCATCATTGACGAAGTTCTCACTGGAGGAGCATACCGACTGCGTGATGCATCAGACAATCGCTTGGAGCCGAACCCATGGAACGCCGCCAGACTTCGAAGATTCTACGCCTAGAGCCGGACTCTTTGTTCGTCTTCTTCTCCCTTTTTGTCCATTACCTTTTTTTTCCCTCTCTTTCGTTTTTTCCTAGCTTTAAGCTCTTGTGAGGCTAAAACGCGCACCTATGGCGTACACATCCTTAAATATACGTCCATAATACCTGGGGGCTTCTTGCACAGAAGCTTATTATTATTATTTTCCCAGCATCAAGCTCACCACATATGTGTCTCTTCCGCATATGTACCTTTTCTTCGCCATTATATGCATCATTATGACTTAAGTTTTGGCCAAGCTGGGTTGCCTGGCTCCTGTGCTTATGCCCTACGTTCCCGTTAGTTCGGCTAGGGCATAAAGGGAGCACCTCTGCGATTGTTACTGCCGGGTCATCCGGATGTGTACATCAGACTGGGTGAAGTCGAAAGCTAGCGTTCGTAAGGGAATATTCGGTCGGCGAACTAAAGATGTTTTTTCACTCATTACACAATGAACCCCCAGATGCTATGTATACTGCGATTTTTTAATCACAGTTCGGACATGAACATTAACGCATGTTCACCCAGGGAAAGGAACCCTTAACGGAACTATTCTCTCTGGAAGATGTTTCTTACAATCACATGTAATATAACATAGCTAGCCGGATACAACTTGTCTGTTCAAGCAACTATGACCCCTAAGCCTGGTTTCCACGCATACCCCGGTCTATATTACCGTGCGGGTATTCGGAAACACTCCGCACCTTCGGGTCCGGAGGTCGAAGCGAAAAGGTCCGCCATGACAATCGTTTTACAATCCGGCTAGGGACAAATTTGTCAATCGAAGCACATAGTCACTTAGACTCAAAAGCTTCTTCCTCTATGCCGTCCAACAGGCTGTCTAGCCTACAATCCTATTGGGACAATTCGGCGGCTACCTTTACTTGGTCATATACTAAGCTAACTGGAACTTCTTTTCCGTCTGATCCTCGAGGTCCGACCCGAGCCATATGATTCGGATCAAGCTTGGTATATCGTGTTTTCACCATGGCCCAGGCCTCTCGCGCACCTTCTCGGCAGGCCGATATCTTCCATAATCGAAAACGCCTCCGCGCTCCTTTGAATAGCTGCACAAGTTCCTCCATACTTTCTCGAGGGGAGGCGGATGGCCACAAGGCCTTGGCAACACTCCACATGGCCTGCCGAGCTCGCCCGTGCATTTGCGACAGCTCTTGTAGCAGATCGCCTGAAGATCCGGACATTTCCTCTTTGGGACGACCGGTCAGCGTACCTGTAGGCATAAATCTGTCAGTTCCTTTTCTCGCCGAATTACACGGAGGTAAGTTCGAAAGCATACTGAATATGCCGCCTCGTAGCCTCTTATTTTCCTTCACGGAGTCAGCTAGCTGGGCTCGCACATCTTTTAGTTCTTCGCCCAGCAGGGTGTTGGAATCCTGCAGCTTGTTTTTATCCTCCCTGACCCATGTCAACATACGTTCGCCCGTGGCCAGTAGCCTTTTGGCTTCTTGTTTATCCGCCTGTGCGATTTCAAGTGCCTCCTTTAGCTGATCTAACGATCCTGCCATGAGATATGCCACACTGTTAGCACTGCCGGTATATGATTATATTTTCTCGATGGAGGGGAACATTACCAGGCGACGCCTTCTTGGATTTCTCCAATTCGGCGGTGGCAGCAGTTAGCTGAGTCCGACACTTTTCCAGTTCTTGAGACAACAGGTTGTTCTTCTCTGTAAGCACCTGGTTATACAATGATCCTTAAATCAGTTGTATCAACTGCTTCAAGTCTCGGGGGCTACTGGTATATAATTATCAGGTTTGTATGATGTGAACTTACCCGCATATCTTTCAAATGCTGGTCTGTGGCTCTGGTAAGCCCGTCCCGAGCAGCTCGGATGTATGCATCAGCCGAGCTGAAGGCATTGAATGCCTCTTTTGTAAAGCCGGGGTCGCGAAGAGCGGCCCTCCGGCGCCGATGATTCATGGCGCTCTCCACTTCTGAGTTGGTGACGGATACCTCATCCGAGTCCTCTACCGAAGGACAATTCGGCGTCACTCCCGTATCGGCCCTCGTCTTTATGGCAGGTTCTGGAGCCTGGCTGTTGGGAGCGTGACCTGCAGGACCCCCGGACATAGTCCGGCGAACGCTCTTTCTGATGAGACACAAACAGACAATGTCACAGTTGGATGTGACTGCCAAGGGGCATATTTACGAAGCCATACCTCTTTGACGACGGCTCGGTCGTGACTTTGTTTGCCTTCCTCTTCGAAGGCTTGCCCGATGTAGGCGCCGTTCTCTTTTGAGTCGCCTCTGATGTAACATGGCGCGCCGAGCGCCTCCCCTTTGGAACACAAGACAGTGCGGTGGGTGAGGCAGAATGAGGAAGCTCTTTCGGAGGAGAGGTCTCCTGATTACTTACGTGTGAGGCAGGAAGGAGACCGGGATAGTCGGCTATAATGGCCACTTCTGTGCCATCGTAGCTCGCCTGGTAAAATACTCCCTCCTCAAGCTCCACAAATATGTCCGGATCCTCCTCGAATCCGGGGTCAAGATCCCGGTTATGGTCCTCCGGCTGTGGAGCGGGGCTGTAGATCCCTGTGACGACCTTTCGCCATTCCTGTTACAAATGGACGGGTTAGTATCAGTCAGAAGTGACTCATGGAAAGGATTGAGTATGGTGGTGGGATTAAAACTCACCCAGCTGGGAGGATTGTACATGGAAAATCCCTCTCGGCGTTTAAGACGAATAAATTCCTCTCTCTCCCCCTTGTACAGCTCGGCCTATATTTTGGCCAGAGCGGCGGGGGTGTCTGGACCTTTCCGGCCACAGCGTGAGGCGTCATCCTCCCCATTGTAGTGCCACATAGGGAGCCCTCTAAATTGGAGTGGCTGGACACCCCGCACTATGGAGATCGCCATTACCTCGATTATTGATAATCCGGACTGGGCGAGCGTCTTTATCTTGCTCATTAATTGATGGATTTCTGCACTATCTTCCTCCTCGAGGCTCCTAGGGTGCCAGCTGTGGCGTTTCTTCAAAGGAGCGCTGGAAAATTCAGGGAGACCCATTCGATTTGGGTCAGGGAGAGCGACGTCCTCAATATAAAACCACTCTGAAGGCCACTCCTCGGATGCCTTCTTCGGTGTGCCGGATAGGTATCCGGTCCCGGCTATGCGGCATACTTCGGCGCCGCCCACCTTGAATATGGATCCCCCTTGGGTACGAGGGACGAGGCAGAATAGTTTTCTCCATAAATCAAAGTGGGCTTCGCAGCCTAGGAAAAGCTTGCAAAGTGCAACAAAACCCGCGATGTGCAAGATAGAGGCCGGCGTGAGGTTGTGCAGTTGGAGGCCATAATACTCCAGGAGTCCTCAGAGGAAAGGGTGGATTAGAAACCCAACGCCTCTTGGCAAATAAGAAATGAAGCACACCCGTTCCCCCCTGGTTGGATTGGGGAAATTTTCCGCCAAAGCTTCGCCTGAAAAGGAGGTCAAACCTGCTCGAACAGGGACCAGATCCGCGGGGGGAAGAAATCCCTGTGTTTGGAGCTCCACCAGTTGATCATGGGATACAGAACATCTTTCCCAACCGCCTTTTTTGGAGCCGTGGGGGCGGGTGGAAGAACTGGGAGCACTAGCCATGTTGGAATGGTTTCTCCTAGCAAGCTTTGAAGATTTCCCGCTCGGCGTGGAATGGATCTGAAGATCCAATCTCTTTAAATAGACGCATTTCTTACATGGTCAGGGAGTTATGTGTAAAGATACCCCGACCTCTCGTATTCGCTCGACACGTGGAAACTGAAGTCATGAAGGCGTGGAAGCCGATGAGCACGACATTAAATGGAAGGCCGAATACAGTTCCTTAAGTCAGGTACTTTGAAGTAATCGGAGGAGGAACCCGCCTTGCAATGCCGAAGACAATCTGCGCTTCGGACACATCGTCATTGAAAGCCTGGTTCGGGGGCTACTGAGGGAGTCCTGGATTTAGGGGTCCTCGGGCGTCCGGACTACGTAACGTGGGCCGGACTGATGGGCCATGAAGATACAAGATAGAGGACTCTCTCCCGTGTCCGGATGGGACTCTCCTTGGCGTGGACGGCAAGCTTGGCGTTCGGATATGAAGATTCCTTTCTCTGTAACCGACTTTGTACAACCCTAGTCCCCTTCGGTGTCTATATAAACCGGAGGGTTTAGTCCGTAGAGGCAATCATAATCAGACAGGCTAGACTTCTAGGCTTTTAGCCATTACGATCTCATGGTAGATCAACTCTTGTAATACTCATATTCATCAAGATCAATCAAGCAGGACGTAGGGTATTACCTCCATAGAGAGGGCCCGAACCTGGGTAAACATCGTGTCCCCCGTCTCCTGTTACCATCGACCCTAGACGCACAGTTCGGGACCCCCTACCCGAGATCCGCCGGTTTTGACACCGACACCAACAGACACTTTTGGAGATACCTGTAGTGCACCTTTATAGTCACCCAGTTAGTTGTGACGTTTGATACACCCAAAGCATTCCTACGGTATCCGGGAGTTGCACAATCTCATGGTCTAAGGAAATGATACTTGACATTAGAAAAGCTCTAGCAAACGAACTACACGATCTTGTGCTATGCTTAGGATTGGGTCTTGTCCATCACATAATTCTCCTAATGATGTGATCCCGTTATCAACGACATCCAATGTCCATGGTCAGGAAACCACAACCATCTATTGATCAACGAACTAGTCAACTAGAGGCTCACTAGGGACATGTCGTGGTCTATGTATTCACACATGTATTACAGTTTCCGGTTAATACAATTATAGCAGGAACAATAGACAATTATCATGAACAAGGAAATATAATAATAACCATTTTATTATTGCCTCCAGGGCATATTTCCAACACCTTGTTCTTTGTCGCATGTGTCGTTAGTGACATCTCATCCTTAGTTGTCTCCACCATCTGGGACGTCTTGTCCATATCCTCGCCATTTTTAAGTTCGTTTTTTTGCGATGCCATTTGTAAGTTTGTTGGCATGGCGGTGATGGCAGCTCCCCTTCGCAATTTGGCCATTCAGATTCCTCTTTGTCACATTGGTGAGGGCTCCGGTGTTATCATGAGGCGTGCGAACTTATTTTGGAAGGTTGTGATCTTGGATGTTTGGATCTTCCGGCGGCGATTGCTTCGACGTTTGTTTTATTGAAAGCATTGGTCATGTAGGCCTTGATGGCTTACCGTGCGCAATCAACAATGACGAGCTAGCTCTGTCAATGGAGAAGCATCAGGGTTGGCGTGCCATCAGCCTGTTCTCGCACTGGTAGAAAAAGGCCCATTTGTCCCGGTTCATAAGGCCCATTTGTCCCGGTTCTCGAACCGGGACTAAAGGGTCGGGACTAAAGCCCAGTACCTTTAGTCCCGGTTCGCCTACGAACCGGGACAGATAGGGCTCCACGTGGCCGCTGCGGCGAGCCCAGGCAGGAGGGCCTTTAGTCCCGGTTGGTAACACCACCGACCAAAGAGCATCCATGCGTCAGAAGCTCAGGAGCTGGGGTTTTTGTTTTTTTTTGAAGGGGGGGGTTTAGGGTTTTTTGTAGGTTAATTTAGGGGTTTCATATATTTGTTAGCTAGCTAATAGAGAGAAGTGTCCTCTCTTATCTCCGTGCTTGGTCCCGCTACGTACTATACGTATAGAGAGGACTCGACATGCTAGCTAGTAAGCAAATGAAGGAAACCATTAAGTACACAAGATCATCATGAACATATACAGAGAGAAGTGATCGACCTCCTCCTTCTCCGAGAGATTGGTCGAACAACAAGTTTTCGTATATCTATCCGACGCTACTAGCTACATATATACAATATAAGATCTCTTACAATCCCTAACATCTGATGTCAAGTTTCACATGGTATTCTCCGGCTGGATTGATGACATGGTCAAGAAAGAATCCCGCCAATTCCTCTTGAATTGCTTTTATGCGATCTTGTGGTAGGAGTTCATCCCGCATCTGCCAAATCTAATTTGAAGAAGGGGGTCAATACATATATATGAATGAAACTCAACACAAATGATGGTAATAAAATAAAATTGTGAATATTTTTGCTTACGCACTTCATATTGTTTTTCAGAGTAGCCCCGCTTAGAGGTCGTCGTGTTGTATATGTACTCGCAAACGTAGTATCCACAAAAATTATTCCCGCCTTCCTGCCACAACCACTTTATTAGAAATAGAGGTCAATCAAACTGATAATCAAGCATTAGAAATGGTATTGATGAAACTAGCTAGAATCAATGGGAGATGCGCGGAACTAGCTAGTAGTACTTACTTTCGGGTGTGTAAATCGCAGCTCCCCCCGCAGTCCCGGAACTTCTGCGGTCAACACTTTCCAAACCCTGCGAGACAAAGAAAATAATTACTGGATATCAGGAAATGAACAAAGTTGCCGATATGGTGCGATAATGATCGATTGAACTTACTTCTGGAGCATTTCAATCATGGCCGCATACTCCTTGGGATCTTTTCGTTTTGAGTCTAAGACGGTTACTAGTCCCTGCTCAAGCTTAATCTCTAGGAGAATAAAGTGGAAGCTGCGCACGCATGCATAACTCATCAATTACATTACTATAACCTCGAGTAATAATGGAAACCGAATATGCAGAAGACAGTAACACTCACTTGAAGTTGTAAGGAAAGAGTATTTTATCTTTGTTTTGATTTTTAAGCAACGATTGTAGCAAGTTGGCCTCGGTTTCTTTCGGATTATATTTAATCGTCCATTCATCTATGAGATTTGTGTTAATGAACCCAATATCATAGATTTGTGCATTTCTGCATTCGACGATCTTCAATCTGCATAATATAGTGAGGATAATTATATATACGTGCAATGAAAGAGCTGAGCTATATATAGAGACTTAATTACAGAAGTATAGTACTTACAGACAGTAGCAAGTGATGATTATATTATCGAGGTCCTTTTGATTGAAAATCTGGAAGAACTCCTCAAATGGAACAGACAACAGATCAATTCCAACGAGGTCGTGCTCCTCTTTAACTCTCAGCGTCAAAATATCCTTCCCAGACTTGCAGGTGTCCATGTACCACTTATGGAATCTTCGCATCATCGTTGTTAGAGGAGGATCACCAGGTCTGACGAGAGGCTTCCCGTACTCGTATTTGTGTTCGTCCACCTCCATTGTATCAAAATGTGCATCGTCGGGCAGGTAATCACCAGGATTGGTCCCGGGCAGCATCCCCGGCAGATTTGCGACGATATCGCTAGACACCTTGAGCGGGGGCACGATTGGTTTGCCTGTTCACCGAGCTGGGGAATTTTGTTCCCACTTCTTCGTTCTTGTAACCTTTTGTCACTGGAAGTAGTTCCCGACCGGCACGCTCCTTCCACTGCCTTTTTAAGAGCGCGGACATGGTTGTCATCCGGCGGAGGCGGTGGTGGTCGCTTCAGGTTCTTCAAAGTGCGCTTCAATTTCACCGGATCTATCTTCTCCTCCGGAGGTGGATTTTTCTTTGCAAAAAAGTCCTTCACTTGGGCTTGACAGATCTCCGTGTTTTCCTCCTCGGTCATCTCGTATGGTAACTTCTCTAGAGGCTTGAGAGATGGACCGAATATGTATTGCCTCCCGCCTCTGGCTGTACTGCTAGACGTCGGAGCAGCCGGAGCGGCTGCGGCTGTCTTCCTTCGTTGCTTACGAGGCGGAGAAGGAGGCGGAGTGCTACGACGCGCCGGAGTAGCCGGAGCGGCGGCGGCTGTCTTCCGTTGTTGCTGACAAGGCAGAGGAGGAGGCGGGCTGCTCGGACGCGCTGGCGCAGGCGGAGAAGGAGGCGGAGTGCCGCCACACGCAGGAGCAGCTGGAGAAGGAGGTGGAGTGCCGCCACACGCCGAAGCAGGCGGAGTGCCCTGATCACTCGCCGGAGGAGGAGGCGGAGTGCCCTGACTCGCCGGAGGAGGAGGCGGAGGCGTCCAGTTCGGAAGGTTGATGAGCTCCTTCCACCATAGACATGGAGTCTTCAGAGCAAGACCCAACTGAGTCTCCCCTTCACCAGTAGGGTGGTCAAGCTGGAGCTCCTCAAATCCCTCTATTATTTCATCGACCATCACAATAGCATAGCCTTGTGGAATCGGAAGGCAGTGAAAAGTTGCGCCGGGTTGAGGAGGTGCAACAGAGCCGACAGCCGCCTTGACTTTGAGGTGCTGCCATTGCGTCATAAGGTGGCAATCTTGAGCCTCTGTGATAGCATCCACGGGGTAGCTGGGATCCGTGAAGTCAGGCTGCTGAAGGACCTCGGTGGAAGCCACGCTGCTTCTCCGCTGAGATGGAGGGGTAGCTTCTGGGGTAGCTCCGGCAGGTCACTGGCTCTGAACTAGTAGTGCTTGTTCCTCTAGCGCTCGTACCCTTGCAGTCAGCAACTGCTGTTCGGTCTGCTCCACTTTCCTCCTCCTCTCCCGGGTTTTGTAACCGCCTGCGCTGGGAAACCCAACCTTCCACGCAACGGAGCCTGTCGTGCCTCGTGTTCATCCTGGGTGCTCAGGATTCCCGAGGGCCTGTGTGAGCTCGTCGTTCTCTCTGTCGGGAACGAACGTCCCTTCCTGCGCTGCGGCGATATACTTCTGAAGCTTCTTGACGGGTATTTCAAGTTGCTCCTTTGTCCAACGGCACTTCCCTGTTTCAGGGTCCAAGGTTCCCCCAACCCCGAAGAACCAAGTCCTTGAACGGTCTGGCCAGTTCAATGTCTCTGGTTCGACCCCTTTATCAAGCAGGTCCTTCTCAGCCTTGTCCCACAACGGCCGGGATTTGAGGTAGCCACCTGACCCCGTGCGATGGTGATACTCCTTCTTTGCAGCATTTTTCTTGTTTGTCGCTGACATCTTCTTACTCTTCTCCGATGTCTTGTGGGCCACAAATGCGGGCCAGTGATCTCTTATCTTCTCAAATCGGCCGGTGAATTCTGGAGTCTTCCCTTTGTCGACAAATGTTGATTTCAACTCATTCTTCCACCTCTTGAATAGATCTGCCATCTTCTTAAGAGCATGAGCCTTGACCAATGGCTCTATAACTGGCTTATCCGGATCCTCCTCTGGAGGTAGGGTGAAATTTGCCTTCAGCGCGGTCCAAAGATCATCTTTCTGTCTATCGTTGACAAAAGACACTTGAGGGTCTTCGCTCTTAGGCTTATTCCATTGGTGGATGCTGATCGGGATCATGTCCCTAACAAGAACCCCGCACTGAGCAGAAAATGCTTCCTTGGTCCGGCTGGGTTCAATCGGTTGGCCATCGCCCTTGATTGCTGTGATCGTGAACCTTTCATCCTGGCACAACCTTTTCTTCGGGCTCTACCTGTACCCCGCCTCCTGACAGATTGACCCATTTGCACTTAAACAAAGGGACCTTAAAATCATGTCCATAGTCAAGTTTCCATATGTCCACTATGTAACCATAATATGTGTCCTTTCCCCTCTTGGTTGCTGCATCAAAGCGGACACCGCTGTTTTGGTTGGTGCTCTTTTGATCTTGGGCAATCATGTAAAATGTATTCCCATTTATCTCGTATCCTTTGTAAGTCAATACAGTCGAAGATGGTCCCCTGGACAACGAGTACAGCTCATCAGAAACAGTGTTGCGTGTTTCCAACCAACTGCCGAAAGTCCTGATGTGTTCACATGTAATCCAGTCGTCACACTGCTCCGGGTGTTTGGAGCGCAGAATGTTCTTGTGTTCATCGACATACGGGGTCACCAAGGTAGAGTTCTGTAGAACTGTGTAGTGTGCTTGAGACCAAGAATGCCCGTCCCTGCATATTATTGAGTCCCCTCCTAGCGTGCCTTTTCCAGTCAGTCTCCCCTCATACCGCGATTGAGGGAGACCAATCTTCTTAAGGTCAGGAATGAAGTCAACACAAAACCCAATGACATCCTCTGTTTGATGGCCCATGGAGATGCTTCCTTCTGGCCTAGCGCGGTTACGGACATATTTCTTTAGGACTCCCATGAACCTCTCAAAGGGGAACATATTGTGTAGAAATACGGGGCCCAGAACGACAATCTCGTCGACTAGATGAACTAGGACGTGCGTCATGATATTGAAGAAGGATGGTGGGAACACCAGCTCGAAACTGACAAGACATTGCGCCACATCACTCCTTAGCCTTGGTATGATTTCTGGATCGATCGCCTTCTGAGAGATTGCATTGAGGAATGCACATAGCTTCACAATGGCTAATCGAACGTTTTCCGGTAGAAGCCCCCTCAATGCAATCGGAAGCAGTTGCGTTATAATCACGTGGCAGTCATGAGACTTTAGGTTCTGGAACTTTTTCTCTGCCATATTTATTATTCCCTTTATATTCGACGAGAAGCCAAACGGGACCTTCATACTGAGCAGGCATTCAAAGAAGATTTCCTTCTCTTCTTTGGTAAGAGCGTAGCTGGCAGGACCTTCATACTGCTTTGGAGGCATGCCGTCTTTTTCGTGCCAACGTTGCAGGTCCTCCCGTGCCTTCGGTGTATCTTTTGTCTTTCCATACACGCCCAAGAAGCCTAGCAGGTTCACGCAAAGGTTCTTTGTCACGTGCATCACGTCGATTGAAGAGCGGACCTCTAGGTCTTTCCAGTAGGGTAGGTCCCAAAATATAGATTTCTTCTTCCACATGGGAGCGCGTCCCTCAGCGTCATTCGGAATAGATAGTCCGCCGGGACCCTTTCCAAAGATTACGTGTAAATCATTGACCATAGCAAGTACGTGATCACCGGTACACATGGCGGGCTTCTTCCGGTGATCTGCCTCGCCTTTGAAATGCTTGCCTTTCTTTCGACATTGATGGTTGGTCGGAAGAAATCGACGATGCCCCAGGTACACATTCTTCCTGCATTTGTCCAGGTATATACTTTCGGTGTCAGCTAAATAGTGCGTGCATGCGTGGTATCCCTTGTTTGTCTGTCCTGAAAGGTTACTGAGAGCAGGCCAATCATTGATGGTTACAAACAGCAACGCATGTAGGTCAAATTCCTCCTGTCTGTGCTCATCCCACACACGTACACCGTTTCCATTCCACAGCTGTAAAAGTTCTTCAACTAATGGCCTTAGGTACACATCAATGTCGTTGCCGGGTTGCTTAGGGCCTTGGATGAGTACTAGCATCATAATGAACTTCCGCTTCATGCACAGCTAAGGAGGAAGGTTATAGATACATAGAGTCACGGGCCAGGTGCTGTGATTGCTGCTCTGCTCCCCGAAAGGATTAATGCCATCCGCGCTTAAACCAAACCATACGTTCCTTGGGTCACCTGCAAACTCAGTCCGGTACTTTCTCTCGATTTTTCTCCACTGCGACCCGTCAGCGGGTGCTCTCAACTTCCCGTCTTTCTTACGGTCCTCTCTGTGCCATCGCATCAACTTGGCATGCTCTTTGTTTCAGAACAGACGTTTCAACCGTGGTATTATAGGAGCATACCACATCACCTTGGCAGGAACCCTCTTCCTGGGGGGCTCGCCGTCAACATCACCAGGGTCATCTCGTCTGATCTTATACCGCAATGCACCGCATACCGGGCATGCGTTCAAATCCTCGTACGCACCGCGGTACAGGATGCAGTCATTAGGGCATGCATGTATCTTCTGCACCTCCAATCCTAGAGGGCATACGACCTTCTTTGCTGCGTACGTACTGTCGGGCAATTCGTTATCCTTTGGAAGCTTCTTCTTCAATATTTTCAGTAGCTTCTCAAATCCTTTGTCAGGCACAACATTCTCTGCCTTCCACTGCAGCAATTCCAGTACGGTACCGAGCTTTGTGTTGCCATCTTCGCAATTGGGGTACAACCCTTTTTGGTGATCCTCTAACATGCGATCGAATTTCAGCTTCTCCTTTTCACTTTCGCACTGTCTCCTTGCATCAACAATGACCCGGCGGAGATCATCATCGGGCACATCGTCTGGTTCCTCTTGATCTTCAGCTTCCCCCATTGCAGCATCATCGTATTCAGGGAGCACATAGTTGTCATCGTCCTCTTCTTCTTCGCTGTCTTCCATCATAACCCCTATTTCTCCATGCCTGGTCCAAACATTATAGTGTGGCATGAAACCCTTATAAAGCAGGTGGGTGTGAAGGATTTTCCGGTCAGAGTAAGACTTCGTATTCCCACATATAGGGCATGGACAACACATAAAACCATTCCGCTTGTTTGCCTCAGCCACTTCGAGAAAATTATGCACGCCCTTAATGTACTCGGAGGTGCGTCTGTCACCGTACATCCATTGTTGGTTCATCTGCGTGCATTATATATAATTAAGTGTGTCAAAAACCATTACAAAACATCATGAATAGATAAGTGACCAAATTAATAGAAGTTCATCATCACATTAAAACCAAAGTACATACATAGTTCTCATTGAACAACATATAGCTCTCCAGAGCATCTAATTAAACCATACATTATTGAAACTATGTAAAACATTTCAATGCAACAACAAATGCGATCATAATCGCAACCAAGGTAACAATTGATCCAACGGCATAATGATACCAAGCCTCGGTATGAATGGCATATTTTCTATACTTTCTAATCTTGAAGCGCATTGCATCCATCTTGATCTTGTGATCATCGACGACATCCGCAACATGCAACTCCAATATCATCTTCTCCTCCTCAATTTTTTTCAATTTTTCCTTCAAGTAATTGTTTTCTTCTTCAACTAAATTTAACCTCTCGACAATAGGGTCGGTTGGAATTTCCGGTTCACATACCTCCTAGATAAAAAAATCCATGTCACGTTGGTCGGCATAATTGTCATAAACAACAAATGAACCAAATAGTTATAAAATATAATATATACCACATCTGAATCATAGACAGGACGAGGGCTGACGGGGGCGGATACCAAAACCATCACACTATATAATAACAAACAATAATAAAAGTAAGAAAATTAGACAAGTATCTATCTAAATCATACAAGTAAAAAAAAATTCTTTTCGAAAGAAGATAAGAACAAGAGGTTCACCACGGTGGTGCCGGCGACGAGATCGGCGCGGGCGATCGACGGCGGTGAAGACGGGGACGGGACGTGACGGACCGCTAAACCTAGACAAATCTTGAGGAAAATGGAGCTTGAAGGTCGAGTTTGGAGAGGAGAAAGCTTAAGTAGTGTTGCTCGGGCATTTCATCGAACACCTCATGTGCATAGGAGGTGAGCTAGAGCACCACAAACCCCTCCCCTCGCCGGCCAGAAAAAACAGAGCAGTGGAGTGCTCTGCTCGCGGGCGAGGGGTATATATAGACACAACATTGGTCCCGGTTCGTGGCTGGAACCGGGACCAAAGGCCACCCTTTGGTCCCGGTTCCAGCCACGAACCGGGACCAATGGGTGTGGGCCAGGAGCGAGGCCCATTGGTCCCGGTTCGTGTCTGGAACCGGGACCAAAGGTGCCAGACGAACCGGGACCAATGCCCCACGAGCCCCGGCCGACCCCCTGGACGCACGAACCGGGACGTATGCCCCCATGTGTCCCGGTTCCTGACTGAACCGGGACTAATGGGCTGGGCTGGCCTGGACCAAAGCCCTATTTTCTACTAGTGTCGAGGAAGAAGACAATCAGACCCTAGGGACATTGGTGTATTTTTTGTTTACTTTAGAGGGGTGTGATGCCTCTTTCGCAAAAGAAAGTAAAGAAAAACAAAAATACAAACCTGGGTCCCTCTCCGCTGATTTTGTTACAAAGAAATATATTTTTCACATTGTACGTCTTTTTAACAAAGAAAAACTGGTGTAATGCAAAAGGAATAACATAAACTTTCAAAAAACATAGTAAGTACTCCATATTAACCGTGTTCGAAGCCTTTCACGGAAAACAAAAAATGTAGGTTAGTTTTTAAAATACATACTTTAAATATATTTTTGTCTAATGTTCGGCTTTTATTTCTTCTTTGTATAAAAAAACGATGTCCATTTAATGTAATGCAAAAAAGAATCATGCATGTAAACTTTCTAAAACTATAGTAAGCACTACAGATTAGGCACCTTTGAAGGCTTAATGAAAGAGCAAAATAACTTAGGTTAGTTTTCAAGGAGAAAATGGATATATAAGCAAACAAACACGGATCGATGCATATGTGCACCCGTGATATACACACACAAAAAAATGTGCGCCCGTGATACACTACACAGAGGGGTCACACACACACAGACGTACGCGGTCATCCCAGTCAAAAGTGGGAACGAGTCCTACTGTAGATGGTAAGGTGGTACGCCTGTTTTACCGGAGCGGTAGAACCCTTGCCTGTCTCAAACCGGCAAACCAAGGTCAGCCCCTCCTCTCTCTTCCTCTACACATTTTCCTCGAATCTCGGCCTGCTTTTCCTCTCCCCCCCAGCGGGCCATCCCCAAATCCCATGACCGCCATTCCCCAAATCCCATGACCGCCATTCGCCAGAGTCCCCCGTCCCATCCTCGGTCTGCTTCTTGCCTGTGTTCTCTTGTTTGATTGATTGGTTGCCTGATACTACATGGCACAGAGCTGGAGGCCACGCGACGTACGTACGTCCGTCCGGGAGGACTCGGCCCGGACGCAGCCAATGCAAGCAGCACAGCGCTGCACCGCACCGCGGCGGCCGATGAACGTCGCCGTACGTACGTAGGCGAGACACCGGCTTCACTCGCGGCGGAGGCGTCGATCGCCGTGAGCGCCTCGTCGGCGCTCGGCGTTGCGGGGCTGGAAAGGAGGAAGCCCGGCGTGTCCGTCCGTGCGTGCTCGTGGACGCGACGGCAAGGGAGCGGGGGCGGGGCGGCGTGCATGTGCATGCATGCAAGGACGGACCGGGCGGCGGCCGAGGCGCAGCGCGATCGCAACGCACAGGAGCTCCCAGGCTTTGGTGCGCAGTCTGCGAGCCAGTCTGCTGCCCGGCCGGCCGGCCACCGCAGGTGTTCAGACCTGGCCCCGTCGCGATGCGCAGCGCCCTGACAAGCCCCGTGAGGGAGCCAGCAACGCGTGCCCGGGCTTCCCGGAGCTCAAAGTGAACGTTTGCAAGTTGCAACCAAGTGTGCCCTGCCCTTTCGTGCGTGCCTCTTCGGTACGTACATGCCCTGCCTCCACACATGGATGATGGAAAGGCTACACTCAACAATGCCCTCCAATGAAAGATGACAACTTAATTGCTTAATGCAAGTTTTAAAATAAAGGAGGCATCCTCTACTTGGAAAAGCATCATGGCATATACGTAGCAAAAAAAAAAAAACATTCTGGCACCAGTCATCATATACCAAAGGGCCCCACCGCCACGAAACCAGGCACGGCTGCCGCCACGAAAGATCACCGAAAGGTCCACCTGCACCAGTCATCATATACCACAGGGCCCCACCACCGCAACTTCAACTTCACAGCAACAAAACAAACCGAGGAAATCCCGTGGACACGCCGAAGAAGAGCCGACTACCTCAATCATTGCCGCGTCGCCGATGTCGCTACCACCATCATCGTTGCCACAAAAATCTGAAACCCAAAACCACCGCCATCCACTGGTCCCACTCACCGATGCCGAGTCCAAAGACAAAGCCCCCAAGATAGGGAATACGACACCAAGGCGCCGCCATCGTCACTTCACACAAGATCAAGGGATGCGAACACTGAAATTCCATTTTGGTATCCACACACCCCTCTAAAAAAGTTTACATATTTTGATGCAGATTAAAGGTGAAGATTATAAGTTACCCCTTCAATAAAAATAAATAAAATGTTTTGATCCCTTATTCGGTCCATTGGGAGAACGAGGATCAACGAGAAGGGGTTGTTGGTACTATAATCCGTGATCATAACGGGGAGTTTATAGCGCCAATCAATGAGAAGATGAGCTTCTGTTTCGATGCTTTTACTGCAAAGGCGACAACGGTTAGATTTCGGCTAAACTTGGCTAGAACAGTCTGATATAACAAGGTAGAGCTGGAATCTGATAATGCGGAGGTGGTTCCGGCCTTGCAAGAGGGAAGATCGAGTTCAGTGACATGACCTATCTTTGATGATTGCTACTACATGACTCAGAACTTTAAGCATGTTTTGTTCACTCGTTGTAACAGGGAGAGCAATCAAGTTGCCCATGAAATAGCGAAGTTAGGTGGATTTTCTACCCCCGGTAGCTGGATGGAGTCACCTCTAGTTGAGGTGGTCTCGTTCTCACAAATAATTAAATAAAATATCGTTTGTCAAAAAAAGGAATTAGAATTAGTTGATTGTGAATGTCCGAGAATACCCTTTCAAGTAACTTTAAGATTCGTGTAAATTTTTAAGGTGGCGTACGGAAGCAAAACGAGTGAAATGCAAGAAACCACCACATTTGCGCCATCACTAGCAGAAAAGATGTTTTTAAGGGATTTTGTAAAACCAATCGTGCGCAGACACTGATCGCTCGTTTTGGCTTCGTTAATCCTGAACTGACAGACCGGGCCCGCTTGCAGATGCTGACGTGGCAAAATAATAATATCAATTGCATATATACGGATCTAAGTTTCTTTTGCAGAGAGACTCCTCAAAAGAAAAGAAAAAAAAAGTGATTGGGCCCCTCCCTCCAATTCCAGCCCCATCCGCCCCTCATCCAGTGGTGGACGCCGGCTGCCATGCACGACCCCGCTAGACACGTCCGGCTTGGCAGCGTGCCTGGCCGTGTCATGCTGCACGGCTCCGTCACGGGCCGCGGTATTTTAATCAAGAAGGAGGGTGCGAGGCACTGAATACTAAAAGCACACTTGTTTAACAATGACCATGCATGCATGCATACATGTGGTTCCATTTTTATTTTTGTTTGCCATGCCATGACACATCATGCATGTTATCAAAGTTTTGCTACGTAGGAAACGGTTCCCTGTGCTGTGAGTCCCTGCATATAACTTTTGGAATTTAAAATACTCAAGCGACCGGAAGGTTGTGCCTGTCAGAGACCGAGCGAGAGGAGAGAGAAAGGGATGCGTGCAACACTGATTCTGTTATTGATTAGCTGGGTGTTACACTGACACTCCCTCCGTTTCAAAATAGATGACCCAACTTTATACTAGTTAGGAAAGCAAAGCTACAGACTAGGCGGACGATGACCCTGCCTCGTGGTTTTTTGCACTTCTTGCCGGGGTGCCTCTTCCAGAACCCCATGGCTGGCGGGGAGCAAGGTGGACGGCGACTAGGGTTTGGTGTCTTCGATGGTGGGGGCAGTGATAGGGAAGTGGAAGTGTGAGTGGAAGTCCACGGATTCACCATAAAAAGGACGTGGCCGTCTGGGTGGCTGACTTGCGGGCCCAACCATCCGTGCGCATTGACTAAGGTCTGTGGGTGGGAGATGGTTGGGCGGCCGACACGCGGGCTCAAGACGGACGCCGCTGCCGGTTCGTTCGTTGTCCGTGTAACCATAAAGCTCGCTTAACTATGCGGCTATAATAAGTCGAGCCGGACAAAAGACGGATACAATTTGAAGACAAGGACGCGGGTGGGGTCGTGTGGCCGTGCATGGAAGAAGAGATGAAGCAGGAGTAGGCGGACAAGTCAACCGACGACACGAGCTTCAACACTCCGTCCATCCAACAGGTCAAGAGGATGTGGGAGCGCACTGTTGGACGAGCCCCACATCCACATGGATGAGACGACCTCGGTCTTGCCATGCATCCCCGAGCCGAAACAAGACAAAGATGACAACACATCGGGTCTGTACGCCTACGCCAACGCCACCTAGCAATGCTTAGGTTCAGACGCAGCAGTCAGCCGCCCATCCCATCCCGATCGACCTGTCTCGTCTCCCCTCGCTCGCCTCGCTAGCTGCTGCCCGTGGCGTGCGACCCGGCCGGCCGGCCATACCGCTGCGCTGACTGCTGCCGTGCTGCGGGTGATGGTGCACGCGACGCACCTCTCTCCATCTTGCATGTGGATACTGGATAGACACATGACATGAGTGACGCACCCCCGCGGCGCGACTCGATCCCCGCGCTCCACAAAGCCAAGGTACCGCCCAGGGTGAAAAACTCCAAAACTGACCCTTTGACCAAAGTTCAGCATAAAATGGTCTTATTTTAAAAATATTTCACAAAATGACCCTAACTGCATGACGCCCGCGCCCGGGACGCCATGCTAGACATCACGACGCCTTGGTCAAGGGCGCCATCAGGTCAGAGCTGAATTCCACGTCGGACCGGCCCGAGGCGCATGACGCCCCAGATCAGGGCGCCATGGTCAATGGCATGACGCCCCAACCCGGGGCGCCATGTACGCGCTATGCTTCCATTCACGCGGTCTAGGCTAACACGGCAGCACACAAGCAGACACCTTATTTGATTTCGATTTCTTCTCAATCAATAGCACATGCACGTATTGCCGTACGGGAAGCTTGTCGTGAACCTCCTGAATTGGACTAGCTTGCCATGGTGATTTCATTGAGTGGGCATGACTAACCACGCAGTGTAGGAGACATCATCGATCGGATATTCAGGTATATACGTGTCCATGCCGACCAGCGTACGGGTCCTTAGGTATGTATAGGTTCACCGACGTGCCGATATTTGAGTCGCGTACGACCTAGCCGAGACGTATAGACGTATCTTAGCTGCAGCAAGACCTGATGCATGCATGTGCTAGTACGTCGTGGGCAGCTAGTTTTGCCATGCATGCATCGCTAAGCTAACCAATTGATCAACAAATGTATGCACAGTACAAGTCTTGTATTTTTTAAATCGGGATTGCTAAATCTCAGTCGACTGAGATTTAACGAAGTACTGAGATTTAACGAAGTCTCAGTCAATGCTATATTCGTGGGATCTTACCTGAAGATCCGTGCAAAATTTTCTAAAAATATCAGTAGCGGGCCCTGGATCGAGAAGAGAAGATATCCATGAAGATAATTAAGATTTAAAAAAATACCCTGAAAAATATCAGTAGCGGGCCCTAGGATTCACCCCGCCACTGATAACATTTATCGGTGGCGGGTGGGCAATGTGGCCCGCCACTGGTAACTGATGACCAGTGGCATGCGTGTAGGATTGCCCACTACTAATAACTTCGGTTCCTCTTACCCCTAGCCGAGATGACATGGTCTGCGTGTAGGATTGCCCACTACTTGTCGACAATGGGTCGCCGTGAAGTCCTTCGAATAAATATCGCCTTTTATCAAAAAAAATTAGTACATATCGTGAGAGCAACTATGCACCTGTTTTTTTTATGGTAAAATTATGTGCTCGTCGACGTCTTCCTCCTTCCACCCCACGGCCCATCCTCCAACATTGGTCGCGGCTAATGCCGATGTCGTGCACCGCCCTACCCGAGCCGCCTTCTCCGTCGGTTCACCATTGCCCCCACCCACCCTCTAACACTGGCGCAGACGGTGTCGATGTCGCCCTACCCGAGGCTACATTATTTATTGCCAAATTTTACATAAATAAAAAATGTATACTCTTTCAGTCACAACTTGCACTTTATTTGAATATATCAACATGGTATAAGAAAAAACATGCAGTAGACGGAAAAGACAAGCACATGCAGTAAACTTCATTGGATGGTTTATTACTCTTATCTTTGCACATCACTTTGGTCATAATTTGTTGAATCCTTAGCACGACCTATACAAAATTGAAAAGTATGACGGGCGGTATCTCCTGCTATAGTATATGACACTACAAATAAATGCGAACCCATCCAGTTATGTTTTTATATTCACATAAAGCATCCTGCTGTCCCTCGTGCGGAGAGGCTGGCGGCAGACACGTCTGGATGCAGCGTGCATCCTGCTGTCCCTCGTCTCTTCCCTCGCGCGGCGGCTAGGGTTTGCGGAGGGAGGGCAGCCTCGTTCGTCCGGTTTTTTCGTGTGAGGGGGCATCGCTGCGTGGTTGTCGTACGATTTTTTTTCGTTAGGTGTTAGGGGGTCATTACGGGGGAGGTGAGAAGAGAGACGAAAAAAACCAGACAAAGGTGGGTGGGAGATTGAGACAAAAAAAAAAACGAACGAACGGAGACTACCAAGTCGTCCCTTAGGAGTAGAGATTGTGCGTATAGAAGTACAAAGGCATTTATTATTAAGCCTTGCTGCAGCGTGGATTATTAGGCCTTTTTATCACATGCATGCATGCATTTTCGTTTCTTCCATTGCCGAGTTATGAGCCGCCACGTTCCGCCGAGCGCCGAAGTAGACCATTGAATCGTTCGGTAGCTCTTCTCGCCTACGTGAATCAATCCACCCAAGTTAGTCCAAGTCAGGAGGTCATGGCAAGCAGCGCGTACGGCAATATGTGCATGTGCTATCGATTGTCAATAAATCAATTAAGGTGCCTGCTTGTGTGCTGCCGTGTTAGCTTTCCTCGTACCATAGCGCGTGCATGGCGTCCCGGGTTGGGGCGTCATGCCATTGACCATGGCGCCCTGACCTGGGGCGTCATACGTCTCAGGCCGGTCCGACGTGGAATTCAGCTCTGACCTTATGGCGCCCTTGACCAGGGCGTCATGCTGTCTAGCATGGCGCCCCGGGAGCGGGCGTCATGCGGGTAGGGCCATTTTGTGAAATATTTTCAAAACAGGGTCATTTTGTGCTGAATTTTGGCCAAAGGGCCAGTTTTGGAGTTTTTCACCCGCCCAGGACAGAAAACACATATTTGACCTGTGGACGAAAACAATTCAAAATTTGAACTGCTTTCGAAAAAATTTCACGCTGCTGACCCTTTCGAGTGGCGCCCGACAGCAAGGCGCCGCACCCTACCCTGCAGCGCCTTTCCTTTAGGCGTCGCACCCCCGGCCAGCGTGGCAGCCCGGGGCCAGGCCCGGCCCCACAGACAGCAGTGCAGCGCCTAACCTATGGGCGCCACACATTGTAATGTGCAGCGCCTATTGCTTGGGCGCCACACTTGTAATGTGCAGCGCCCGGTCCTTAGGCGCTGCACTGTCTGTTTGCCACTTAGGCTGGCCCCACCCCCTCACCCCAACCACCCCCACCCCACACACCCCCACCCCACCCACAACCTAAAGCTAAGCGCCCTCCCCTCTCTCCCCCTCTCCCCCCTCTCAAATCCTTCTCAAATCTTGCAAATCCGGAGTATTTGTCTGTGGATTTCGAAGCCAACCCCTCCCTTAAGGTAATCTCCTCCGATCCCCTCTTTTTCATCCATAGGAATTGGAACATTTGCTCAAATCTTGCTAGTTTGGGGAAACCCTAGTTTTGGCTTGGATTTGGAAATTTGTGTTGAAACATGTTATGTTTCTTTGCTAATTTGGTAGGGTTAGGCTTCATACTATGCTAGGGTTAGGGTTATGTGTGTTTTTATGTTGGGTTTAGGGTTAGGGTTATGCTATTGTTAGGGTTGTGGTTATTGTTAAGTGGGGGTTAGGGTTATTGTTTCATATCTATGTTAGGGCTTATGTATTTTGTGCAAATATTTGGTTAAGTACTTACTTGATATATGTGTGTTTTTTATTATTGTAGGGATGGGAAGAATATGTGTTTATGTTCATCATGTGGATAAAGAGGCCTTTTTGAAAGGCAATGTTGAGCCGGACCCGGATGAGCTTGACATGGTGTTTGAGAGTAGTCCTAGCTATGCGGAGCTCTTGGAACAAGTGAGGAAGGATTTGAATTGGATGGACCCAAGTGACGTTGTTGAGTTCGAGGGAAGGCATAATGTTGGTTTTGGAATGCACATCCGTTGAAAGACAATGCGTGTGAACTCCGAGCAACGTTGGGTTGCATACAAGGAGACGGTTGCCGAATCTCTAGACAAGGCTCTTGAGTTATTTGCCTCCAAGAAGGTTGAGTCTACTTTGCATTTGGACTTGAACCGGAACCCCTCCCCGTTGGTTGCTAGTACTCCCCCACCCATGAACCAAGATCAAATGAGTGAATCTCATTTCACGCAACAAGATTGGCCAACATTGAGCCCGATTCCAAACAACCCAAATGAAGCTTTTGAAGAGGAGAATGATGAGTACGAGGAGGATGACAACAAAGTTGATCTCCATGACAACAATGTGGGTGATCTCGACCAATATCATGTGCAAGAGACAATGGACCAATCCATCCCTTTTTCCCGTGCATATGCATCGGACTCGGATGACGATGGTCCCGATGAAGAAGTTGATGAGGAGGGGTTCACGCCGAAGGAGGCCCAAGCATTCAAGAAGGTATTCGGGCGGGATCACAAGACACCATTGTTCAAGGATCTTAGTCTCGCGTATGAAGCCGTTGTGGATGGTGGCAAATGTATATCTCTTGGAGCTAGGCCAAGTTCTCACCGTGATTTGGAAGATGGCAAGAACGGGATATTTCCCAGCTGTGAGTTTGATTCTTTCTTGGAATTGAAGATGTGGCTCGACAACTACTCGGTTACGCATTATCGTCCACATAGAGTGGCCAACTCGGACGTCAATGTGCGTTACACAGTTAAATGTGAAGTGGCAAGATGTCTATGGATTGTGCGTGCAAGGCCATGGAAAGGAGGTCCCACTTGGCGCATAGTGAGTTGTCTACCAAATCACATGTGTCAGCACAGGAATGCGGATGGCGAGCTTGTGTACCAACAACACAGACAACTCACGTCCGAGTTCATCGCTTACAGGCTTTCCAACCAAATATCCACACTTCCAACAATGAGCATTAAGAGTGTCATTGACATTGTGAAAGCCATCTTTCATTACAAGATCAAGTGGTAAACTAGAGGCTCCCCGGTTTGAGCCATACTTGGACCAATCACAATGGCCGGAGTATCATGGAGTTCAACTATGGCCGGACCCGGAATTGAAGGTCATTAGACGGGGAAGACGTAAGACAAAGCGTCTTAGAGGTGACATGAACGGATGGGGCCGTGGTGGCGGTCGAGAATACGGCACTGGCCAATTCCAAGAGCCTCGTGAGCAATCCTGTTGTGGGGAGTGCAATCATGGGGACACAACACAAGAACTTGTCCCAAACCAAGAAAGAGATCAAAGAAAAATGATGCAAGCACAAGCCAAGCAAATGGTAGCCAACCAAGTCAACCAAGGAGTAGCCAACCAAGTCAAACAAGTGCCCAAGTGCCAAACCAATCAAAGCAACCAAGCCAACGAGGAACTAGGCAACAAAGAGGGAGTCAAATAGGTCTTAGAAGAGGCCGTGGTGATGGTCTTGGCCGTGGTGGTGGTACAGGCCGTGGTTGAGGGTCGGCCGTGGTGAAGGTCTAGGCCGTGGTGATGGTCTTGGCGTGGTGGTGGTAGAGGCCGTTGGTGGTGGTTAGAGGCCGTGTGGTGGTGGTGTAAGCCATGGTGGTGGTCTAGGCCGTGGTGGTGGTAGAGGCCGTGGTGATGGCCTAGGCCTTGGTGGTGGCTATGGCCGTGGTGGTGATCTTGGCCTTGGCGGCGGCCGTAGTGGAGGAATGTTTTCTTGGCTCAATGGACCATTGCCGTATGTGACTTACTATGATCTTGTTTTTTTGGCTCAATGTTTGTGTTGTCATTTTGCATTGTGTGACTAACTATTATGTTGCCATTTTCGTAGGTATGGCAACAATGAAGGGGGTGGAGAACAAGGAGGGGGGGGGGGGGAGGTGAGATGCCGGGGTGGGAGGAGGAAGAAGAAGAAGAAGAGAGGAGGAAGAAGAAGGGACAAGGACCGTGACCTTCTTATGAACCAAAATGTGTGCTACTATGTGCTATGAGTCCTAAATGACTATGTGATTTGGACAACTCTATGTGCTATGTCTCCTTCATGTGTGTATGACTATGTGATTGGACAACTCTATGTGCTATGTCTCCTTCATGTGTGTATGACTATGTGATTGGACTACTCTATGTGCTATGTGTGTATGACTATGTGACTACAATATGTGATATTATTTATGATTATGTGATATAGTATGCGAACCACAAAACCTAAAAATCAATTGGTATTTAAAATCAGTAGAGAGTGCAGCGCCTGAGAGCTGGGCGCTGCACCGTCCAGTGCAGCGCCTGTCCCTTGGGCGCTGCACTCTGACTTAGAGAATTTTTGCCCCCAAAACCTACTGGAAGCGTTCTGTTGCTCTCTGGATAGGCATGTCCAGATGTGCAACGCCTAAGGGAGAGGCGCCGCACTAGACAGTGCGGCGCCTCTCCCTTAGGCGATGCACATCTGGACATGCCTATCCAGAGAGCAAAATAGCGGTTCCAGTGGGCATTCGAGCTTTGCAGCGCCCATGCCTTAGGCGCTACACATCTGTGTGTCAATTATGCTGCCCCCACCCCCTCCCACCCACCCCACCCCCACCCCAGACACAAACCCGAAGCTCAGTGCCTCCCCTCTGCTCTCCTCTCTCCCCCTCTCAAATCCTTCTCAGATTTGTCCGTGGATCTCGAAGCCAACCCCTCCCTTAAGGTAATCTCTTCCGATCCCCTCGTTTTCATCCAAATGAATTCTCACATTACCTCATATCATGCTAGTTTGGGGAAACCCTAGTTGTTGATTGGATTTGGAAATTTGTTGGGAAACCCTAGTTTTGGCAAGGGTTAGGCATTTGAATGTGTTCATGCATTTACCTATGTAAATTTGTGGGGAAACCCTAGTTTTGTAGGCATGGCTTCATCTGGTTCCATGACGAGGCCACCGTGTGCTAACCAAGAAGACATGCCGAACAAGTGGCAGGACGCATCTTTGGACAAGGTGAAGGAGAAAGATGTCAACATCCCGCCATGTTGGTGTGGAGATGTTTGCAAGGTGAAGGTGTCCACCGACCGAAAGAAGTCATGGACGGAAGGGCGGAGATATTTTGTATGCCCGAACAATGCTTATGATCGTGCACTTCCAACCAACGCCTATGACCAACCACCGGTAAGCTCGAGAAGTAAAATGTTACTCTCAAATGTGTGTCAACACTAACAAAAAATTTCTATGCAGTCACCGCCTCCTCTATGCAAGTACTTCACGTGGATAGATCATGAAGTGCCAGAAGTTGTCCAAAAGGACCAATATCAAGATTGTCTTAGGCGCCAGCGGCGGTTCGAAGAATCGTTTCGAAGAGGCTTGGAGGAAGAGCGTCGTCAAAAGGAGAGGATGGAGCGGAAGAAACGAGAGGAGGAGAGGGCACGCCAAGCGAAACTTGCTCGTCAGGAGGACAGGGCAAGAAAGCTTGCAAAGGCTCGTGAGGCGCAAGAGGAGGATGAGGCACGTGACAAGAAGGGGAAATGGCCTTGCTCTACTCAGTAGGGACTTTGCTTCGGTGCACTCGTCATGAAACCGGATGTATCCATGCCGTATTTGTCATGAACTATCTTCTAGGGCAAGATGCCATTTGTCGTCAACTATGTCGTACTAGGTAAATTTGTCATTTGTAATGAATGTGTCGTGAACTATGTCGTAGTAATGTTTGAATTGTCTTAGTGATGAACTCATTGGCATATTACTTGTGTTTGTTCAAACTGCTGTGATGCTCAAGTTATTGTAAGTGTTGTGATGTTCAAGTGCATTGAAATTGCTGTCAACTCTGTTTTTGCAGTAAACAGCATTGCAGCGCCCAGAGGACAGGCGCTGCACCGTATAGTGTAACGCCTGACCGTTGGGCGCTGCACTATACAGTGCGGCGCCTGAGGCATGGGTGCTGCACTGCTGTTAACTGCTAAACTGCAGAAATAGATGCACTTTTGGCTGCAAACTGAATTCACAAGTATAGTGGAGTGTAGTAGTGCTGTAAATTGCAGAAACTGAACAAAGAGAACTAATAACTTGAACATCACATCATTTAGGACAATTCAACATTACTACAAGTTCGCAAACACAAGTACCACACTCGTAAGAGTTCACCAACATATGACATAACCTCACAAGTTCATCAACCTAATGAGACAGCTACAAGAGCACTTCCATAATAAAAAACACAAGCACTAATGCCTTCCGCGCGTGTTCCTAGTGCCACGCCTGGAGGCAATCTTCTTCTTCTTGCTAGGACGAGCCTCCTCTTCCTGCACTTCCTCCGCCGCCTCATCATCCAAGCTAGCCATCCGCGAGGTCCCTACGACCACCTTTGGGTTGCCTATGTTGTCAAAGTCGGTGGGCGTGTACCGGCGTATGGGCTGCTTAGGCTTCAACATATATGCGGACCGAACTTGAGCATCCGCCAAAGTCATGTCATCATCAATGTCATGGCCCTATCACACAATCAAACAATATGGTAACGACCGGCGTCGTAATCAAGTGAGAATCACATCTAAAGGATTAGTCATACCTCTTGGGTGACCGCACCCTCATCATCCAGATAAGCATATGAGGAAGTCACATCGTCCCCCTGATTGTGAGATAAGGGGTCTGATGGTGTACCAGACCTAGAGGCAGATGGTTCATCATATTCTGGGTCACGGCAACCGAGAAGGTTCGATAACCGCCTTAACTTCTTGGCCTGGCGCTGTAGCATGAACAAGTGTATAAGATACCAAACTCCGCAAGATATGTAAAATGGACACATGAGTGCGTTATGTACCTTGAGAAATTTTCGTAGTGGACCTTCATCATTGCCTTCTCCAACCAGTGTCTTCTCCAGAATAGACTGGCTTTCATCAGCTGATTTCTTGATCTGGTTGTGCTGCGCATGAGAACGAAGTAACACGTTAGCCATTTAAACATGTGTAATACGGCCAACGGGAAAGTAAAGAAGGGAACACTTTACCACATAGTTAATCACCGAAACAGCAGGGACTCCTAGCCCTTCCCTGACATCTTTGTTGTACTTCCCCTTTGATAGATCCTCAAAGTTTACGGGTTCTTCAAGAATATCCTAATTGTATGCCGGCGGGCATATCTCAACTCGAGTATTTTCAAGAAGCCATCGTATGTAGTTATCGAAAGCAATTGAGCTATGCTCACGAAGCTGGGCACATGCACTGTTACGAGCTTGCTCCACACAAAGATGGAAGCGGGTAACATACGAAGCATGATGCTTGTCCCAGTCCTTTATCTTCCGCTGCTTTCTCCTGTCCAACCTGCATGGTAGAAAACAAAACATTAGCACAATCAAGGAGTGGCAATGCTTAGTCAATACGGTTCATGCTCTCTTACCTATGAAGTGCTTTGTCCGTGTCCACCCACTCCGGCGGGTGAGGCTGGAACAGACCAAACTGACGATACACGCGATGTGGCAAGTGAAGCTCAACCGCCCAGTTGCATATCAGTGGGCACTGCATGAGCCAAAGATCCCTATCCCGCAAGCACATCGGGTGGATGGCAAACTCTGGAGTGTACCCTACTGTGTCATTGGCGCCATATGGCTGCCATTGCACCTATGAAATAGGACAACAACGCAACATTGATGACAATTATTCAGGCAAGCATGAGAAATAACTGAAGTAATGTCCTCGTTACCTTCTCAGGAGTAATCGTGTCCAACTCGGCAATGTACTTTTGGTACATGAGATTGACATCGTTCGTCATCTCGGAAACCACATCCCACTTGTAAGCCCAAGTGGGGCGCCGTAATTCATCATCTTCATCCCAAGGATTAAACTTGACGCTCTTCGGGCGTCCAACAGGCAGACGCTCCCAGCTCCATACAGAAAGTAGAAGCAGATTACCACCAATGCATGCACTATCTGTGATCCTGCAACACGCATCGTCCAGCTACATATCAAAGAAAACAATGTTAACTTGACAGCAAGGTTGCATTGTTAATGAAGAAATGAGTTGATAACAAAACAAACCAACTACCTGTCGGTACAAGTAGGCAAGAGTCGCTGAACCCCAGCTCCATCTGCTATCGAAACGGTCAACGCCTTCAGCCACATCCATGGAGCGTTCTTGCCCGTGGAGTCAGGAAACAAAGTCCTCGAGACAACGTACCACATATAAACACGAGCATGTGTCTGGACCACATCATCAGTGGCATCCGCAGGGCAATGGGCAAAGTTCCTTTGAATCCACGTGAAAGCAGCTCCGGCTGCTTTCCTTTCCTTCTTCTTCTCTTCTCCCTCCTCTACATCAGCCTCAGCCTCGGTAGGAGCCATACCGATAAGAGCAGTCATCTGCTGGCGCCACCCATCAGAATCGGTGCTCATACAGAGAGGCCTCCCGTCGATAGCAAGACCGGTGATCAAGGAGACATCCTCGAGCGTCACGGTCATCTCCCCAGTCCGAAGATGGAAACTGTGCGTCTCCGGCGCCTCCACCGATCAGCAAGAGCGGACACCAGCGGAGCGTTGAGGTTCGGCATGGACCGGCTGACCAACTGAACCCACGGGAGTAGTCCTGCCTGTTGGATGTACGGTGTGTACCGCTCATCGTACGGCATGGCAGGACCAGAGACCCCGTGATACCGAATCTTCAGAGGTTCAAGCTTCTGCAAAAAACAAGTAATGACAAATCTTAGGGCATGTCAATTTTAACTAAAGGCAAATTTGCTAAATATTTAGATTACTCATTATTACCATCTCCTTCTCGCGCATCATGTAGGCCCGGTGTCATGTGTCATAGGCATCGTCGAGAAGCCAAACCATCCTTACAAAGTTCAAACAATAAACATATATGAGTTTATCTCAAATATCGGTATACACTAAACGTCTCATATGTGTTCATCTAAACATCTCATATGTATTCATCTACAAGAATCTCAACATCTCCTTCTCACACAATGAATAAATGATTGTAAATTCACATATATATCTAGTATGTCATATGTGTTCAAGTACTCAACATCTCATATTTCAAATAAACTCAACATCTAATATATATCTAAAAAAACTCAACATCTCATATATAGCTACAAAACACAACATCTCATAATTATCTACAAAACTAGGCATCTCATATATATCTAAAAAAAATAAACAATCTAGGTTTCACTAACAAGAATCATATAGTACCACTATGACTACACATCCTCCATCACAACACCCAATCTTGGACAAATAAAGATCCAAACCAAGCAAATCAAGGGTTCCACCCAATCTTGGACAAGAAAGGGAACGGAGGAGTTTACCTAGTAGGAGGGATTGGAGATCGAATCCACGGCTTAAATCTTCAGATCTGAGAGGGGTATGGGGGGGATCCGAAGGGGGCGCCGCCGGTGCTCTCTGTTCCAGAGAACAACTCCCTGGAGATAGGGAAGAACTGCCTGGGAGGGGCTGGCCCATTGCGGTTTAGTCACAGTGCAGCGCCCAAGCGATAGGCGCTGCACAGCTGTCTGTGGGGTCGCGCCTGGCCCCGGGCTGCCACGCTGGCCGGGGGTGCGACGCCTAAAGGAAAGGCGCTGCATGGTAGGGTGCGGCGCCTTGCTGTCGGGCGCCACTCGAAAGGGTCAGCAGCGTGAATTTTTTTCGAAAGCAGATTAAATTTTGAATTGTTTTCGTCCACAGGTCAAATATGTGTTTTCTGCCACCGCCCAGCCCATACGTCGTCCCTCTCTGACCTATCGCGGCCCGTCCCTGCGCCCAGTCCATACGCCGTCCCTCTCTGAGACTAGGCCACGCCCCACCCCCCTAGGCCTGGCGCTGACGTCGTGCCTGCATCTGCATGTCGGTCTTGCATGCACGCACTCGAGTGCTCCTCACCCATCCACGCCTTGCCTTGTCACCTCCGCAGGCTAGCTATAGTCAGGTCACCCATCGCCGGCCAGCGAAAGCCTATCCACCTACCCTACCCTACCCCGGCACTCACTTGTCCATGCCCAACACCGGCCAGGCCAGTGCCCTGGCGTCTCGTATCGATACCGCCGCTGCCTCGTCTCTCGTGCGTGAGGTGAGGTGAGGTGAGGTTGCACGCCTCGGCTTCGCTCACCTAGCCAACCCCATCCCAGCACACTAGCCACACCCGTGCCATGACGCTCTACCCACGCACCGCACCGCACCGTGCCATGTCAGCCCGCCCGTCGCAGTGACATTTCCCCTCTCGTCTGCTCGTTGGGCACGCCGGGCAACCGGTCCGTCGTCTCCTTCCACGACCTCGCCTAGACCGAGGCCTACCATGAGGCGGGCTGTCGAACACTGCGGGCCCCGCTCGACTACTACCTGACCTGGAGCACATCGGCAGCGTCGGTCACGCTTGTAGAAGTGCATGCTCTAACCAACCAATGCAACCAAAAAACCGATCTGATGGGCAATACATTTATACGTCAACAACGCTGATTTTGTCTCCGTCCGCGCTCGACGCACAATTATCGGCTCCCGCCCGTCCTCCTACTCCGCTTGCCCGACCACTGTCGGCTCACCGGACCTCCTGCCCGCCGTGATGACCTCCTGCTCCCTCAAAACCGATTATACGAGTAAAATTTTGGTTTTAAGCGGTTAAACTGACCTAGCGATCCCTGATCGAAATTTTGTTACTCCTCGCATCAGCCACCGCTTATATTTACTCGGGCGAGGCATGTTCACTGGAAAAAAGAAAACTCCTCCCTCGCTCACACCGCATCCACTCCAGTGCCACCCAAATACCCCCGCCCGCACTGCAGCTACCCCCACACCCCTGCTGACACTTCCAATCGGTTTGCACAATGAGGAGTACATGGCCGAGCTCTGCCGGATGCATCCGGAGCTATGCAATGTAGTTTGAACCGAATTGTGCTATCTATGTTTAAATCTGTGTTATGCAATGTAATTTGAACCGAATGTGCTATCTATGTTTATATTCGTGTTATGCAATGTAGTTTGAACCGAATTGGGCTAGCGATGTTTAATTTGTGTGGTTTTTTAGGGAGTTAAATTCAAGAGTCCAACACCATCCACAACATTTGGGCCATACCTCTGGTCACCGGCCTAGACATCAACTTGTGTCCCACCATGGCCCTATCCATCCTATGGAAAATTTGGGACTCTCGAAATGCGCATGTCTTCTGCAATGATTTGCATGCTTCAAATGTAACAATTCAAATCCATTCTATGATTTGCATGCTTCAAATGTAACAACTTGCCTTTTAGGCACTTTGAGCACTGATTCAGGTGGGGCCCCTCTCCCCTCGGTGATTGTAAAAAACACACACATGAGAAATTAGCATTAGCTATGACACAACTTATAAAAGCAATTCTCTATTAGTATCTCCCCTGTATCATCAACTATCATAGACGGGCAAAAACGATAAATTTGACATGTGGACGACACAATATCACAAAATGAATATTTGAAGAAATTTTTTCACCCGGTTGACCCTCTTGTGTAGCGCCCGACAGCTAAGCGCCACACTACACTGTGCATAGCCTGGCTCTGAGGCGCTACACGCCTAGTCAGCGTCGCACCCCAGGCGTTACACACCGCCTAGCTCTCAGGCATTACACACTGACTTAGCATTTTTCAGATAGCCCGGGGTGTGACGATGGCAAGGCGTGTGACAGGCGCTGCACAGTATAGTGTGGCGCCTATCTGTCGGGCGCTACACAAAAGGGTCAGCCGGGTGAATTTTTTTTGCCAACGGTTTATTTTGTGATATTGTTTCGTCTCAGAAGAGTGATTTTTTGCCTCATAGACATCGTCAAAATGGCTAATTTTTTTTAAATAATACATTTTTTATTAATTTTCAGAAATAATACACGGTTTAGATATTTTTCACAAATAATACGGCATCATCTTCCTGGAGGACGACTGGACCTAATCGTCTTACTTGTAGACGATTAGTGTCCAGTCGGCTCACAGTTGGCCGACTGGGCAGTCGTCTGAAGGCGGGACTCCAGTCGTCCACCCTGTAGACGATTAGCTCCAGTCGTCCTCCAGGAAGATGATTGGTTCCAGTCGTCCTCCCCGAAGACGATTAGTTCCAGTCGGCTTACCCTAGCACGACAGCTGCATGCAACCAAATATATGAGCCAATGGAATTGTATTCCGGCCCATAATTTTATCTCAGCACCCTCGCTCGAGCCTGGCCTACTTGTCCACAAAACTTTTTCATAACCGTATTCCCGGGAACCCTTTGCCGCCATCTTCTTTCCCGCCAAACCTGCCTTTCCCGCCATCTTCTTTCCCACGAACCCTGCTGTTCCCGCCATCGTCTTTCCCGCCAACCCTTATGTTCCCGCCAACTTCTTTCCCGCCACCCCTTCTGTTCTCGCCATCTTATTTCCCGCCAACCCTTCTGTTCCCGCCATATTTCTCTTCTCGACTTATAAAACCCCCCTCTAGAAAGGGTTGGTAAGCAGTGCATTGTAGTCTCGTCAAGATGTCCCATCCTCATTATCCTTTCGATCGTAGTTTCCAACCGAGTATGTCGAAATGTCTTCTGAGGTTAGCCAGCAATTTCGAGATAGACAATAGGATAGTTCAAAGGGACGAACTTATCAGTACTGACACCATACTGAATGAGTTGGCTCACGCATTAAGTAGGTGCGGGTGGCCTGCAAGGACCTTTGAGGAGATACGAAAAGAACTCCTCAGGTTGCATGTAAGGTGGAAGAAGCAACATCATAAGAGTGCAATGCTACTTCTTGAGCTTGCGTTGGTTTTTTCCTTGAAGAGAAAAGGGTGATGCAGCAAAGTAGAGATAAGTATTTCCCTTAGTTTGAGAACCAAGGTATCAAACCAGTAGAAGACAACGCACAAATCACCAATACCTGCACAAACAATCAAACAACTTGCACCCAACGCGATAAAGGGGTTGTCATTCCCTTCACGGTTACTTGCAAAAGTGAGATCTGATAGAGATAGATGAAACTAAACAAATGGTAAAGCAAATATTTTTGGTATTTTTGATTTATAGATCGGAAAGTAAAAGATTGCAAAATAGTAGATCGAAAACTTATATGATGGAAAATAGACCCGGGGGCCATAGGTTTCACTAGAGGCTTCTCTCAAGATAGCAAATAATACGGTGGGTGAACAAATTACTGTCGAGCAATTGATAGAAAAGCGCAAAGTTATGACGATATCTAAGGCAATGATCATGAATATAGGCATCACGTCCGTGTCAAGTAGACCGAAATGATTCTGCATCTACTACTATTACTCCACACATCGACCAACTCCTGCCTGCATCTAGAGTATTAAGTTCATGAAGAACAGAGTAACGCATTAAGTAAGATGACATGATGTAGAGAAATAAACTCAAGCAATATGATGTAAACCCCATCTTTTTATCCTCGATGGCAACAATACAATACGTGCCTTGCTGCCCCTACTGTCACTGGGAAAGGACACCACAAGATTGAACCCAAAGCTAAGCACTTCAATTCATCGGATCTCGACAAACACACCGCAAAAGAAGTTTACATCGAATAGATCTCCAAGAACATCGAGGAAAACATGGTATTGAGAATTAAAGAGAGAGAAGAAGCCATCTAGCTACTAGCTATGGACCCATAGGTCTGTGGTAAACTACTCACGCTTCATCGGAAGGGCAATAGAGTTGATGTAGAAGCCCTTCGTGATCGAATCCCCCTCTGGCAGGATGCCGGAAAAGGCCCCTAGATGGGATCTCACGGGTACAGAAGGTTGCGGTGGTGGAAAAGTGTTTTCGTGGATACTTCTGGTGGTTTGGGAATATATGTGAATATATAGGCGAAGGAATTAGGTCAGGGGAGTCACGGGGGGCCCACAAGACAGGGGGCGCGCCCTACCCCCCTGGGCACGCCCTCCACCCTTGTGGCCGCCTCGTGGCTCCTTCGACTTGATCTCCAAGTCTCCTGGGTGTCTTCTGGTCCAAGAAAAATCATCGCGAAGGTTTTATTCCGTTTGGTATTCCTTTTCTGCGAAACTCTAAAACAAGGGAAAAAACAGAAACTGGCACTGGGCTCTAGGTTAATAGGTTAGTCCCAAAAATAATATAAAATAGCATATTAATGCATATAAACATCCAAAACAGATAATATAATAGCATGGAACAATAAAAAATTATAGATACGCTGAAGACGTATCAAGCATCCCCAAGCTTAATTGCTGCTCGTCCTCGAGTAGGTAAATGATAAAAACGGAATTTTTGATGTGGAATGCTACCTACCTAACATATTTATCCATGTAATTCTTCTTTATTGTGGCATGAATGTTCAGATCCATAAGATTCAAAACAAAAGTTTAATATTGACATAAAAACAATAATACTTCAAGCATACTAACAAGACAATTATGTCTTCTCAAAATAACATGGCCAAAGAAAGTTTATCCCTACAAAATTATATAGTCTGGTTATGCTCCATCTTCGTCACACAAAATATTCAAATCATGCACAACCCCGATGACAAGCCAAGCAATTGTTTCATACTTTTGATGTTCTCAAACTTTTTCAACTTTCACGCAATACATGAGCGTGAGCCATGGACATAGCACTATAGGTGGAAGAGAATATGGTGGTTGTGGAGAAGACAAAAAGAAGGAGATAGTCTCACATCAACTAGGCGTATCAATGGGTTATGGAGATGCCCATCAATAGATATCAATGTGAGTGAGTAGGGATTGACATGCAACAGATGCACTAGAGCTATAAGTTTATGAAAGCTCAAAAAGAAACTAAGTGGGTGTGCATCCAACTCGCTTGCTCACGAAGACCTAGGGCAATTTGAGGAAGCCCATCATCAGAATATACAAGCCAAGTTCTATAATGAAAATTTCCCACTAGTATATGAAAGTGACAACATAGGAGACTCTCTATCATGAAGATCATGGTGCTACTTTGAAGCTCAAGTGTGGTAAAAGGATAGTAACATTGCCCCTTCTCTCTTTTCTCTCATTTTTTTATTGGGCCTTTTCTCATTTTTTTGGCCTCTTTTTTTTTCGTCCGGAGTCTCATCCCGACTTGTGGGGGAATCATAGTCTCCATCATCCTTTCCTCACATGGGACAATGATCTAATAATGAAGATCATCACACTTTTATTTACTTACAACTCAAGAATTACAACTCGATACTTAGAACAAAATATGACTCTATATGAATGCCTCCAGCGGTGTACCGGGATGTGCAATGAATCAAGAGTGACATGTATGAAAGAATTATGAATGAGTTGGCTCACGCATTAAGTAGGTGCGGGTGGCCTGCAAGGACCTTTGAGGATATACGGAAAGAACTCCTCAGGTTGCATGTATGGTGGAAGAAGCAACATCATAAGAGTGCAATGCTACTTCTTGAGCTTGCGTTGGTTTTTCCCTTGAAGAGGAAAGGGTGATGCAGCAAAGTAGAGATAAGTATTTCCCTCAGTTTGAGAACCAAGGTATCAATCCAGTAGGAGACAACGCACAAGTCACCTTATACCTGCACAAACAATCAAACAACTTGCACCCAACGCGATAAAGGGGTTGTCAATCCCTTCACGGTTATTCACAAAAGTGAGATCTGATAGAGATAGATAAACGTTAAAGTAAATATTTTTGGTATTTTTGGTTTATAGATCGGAAAGTAAAAGATTGCAAAATAGTAGATCGGAAACTAATATTATAGATCAGAAACTTATATGATGGAAAATAGACCCAAGGGCCATAGGTTTCACTCGAGGCTTCTCTCAAGATAGCAAATAATACGGTGGGTGAACAAATTACTGCCGCGCAATTGATAGAAAAGCGCAAAGTTATGACGATATCTAAGGCAATGATCATGAATATAGGCATCACGTCCGTGTCAAGTAGACCGAAACGATTCTGCATCTACTACTATTACTCCACACATCGACCGCTATCCAGCATGCATCTAGAGTATTAAGTTCATAAAGAACGGAGTAACGCAATAAGTAAGATGACATGATGTAGAGGAATTAACTCAAGCAATATGATGAAAACCCCATCTTTTTATCCTCGATGGCAACAATACAATACGTGCCTTGCTGCCCCTACTGTCACTGGGAAAGGACACCGCAAGATTGAACCCAAAGCTAAGCACTTCTCCCATTGCAAGAAAAACCAATCTAGTTGGCCATACCAAACCGATAGTTCGAAGAGAATTACAAAGATATCAAATCATGCATAAAAGAATTCAGAGAAGATTCAAATAATATTCATAGATAAGCTGATCATAAATCCACAATTCATCGGATCTCGGCAAACGCACCGCAAAAAGTATTACATCGAATAGATCTCGAAGAACATCGAGGAGAACATGGTATTGAGAGTAAAAGAGAGAGTAGAAGCCATCTAGCTACTATTTATGGACCCGTAGGTCTGTGGTAAACTACTCACGCTTCATCGGAAGGGCAATAGGGTTGATGTAGAAGCCCTCCGTGATCGAATCCCCCTCCGGCAGGGTGCCGAAAAGTGTTTTCGTGGATGCCTCTGGTGGTTTGGGGATATTTGGGAATATATAGGTGAAAGAATTAGGTCAGGAGGGTCACGGAGGGCCCACAAGGGTGGGGGGCATGCCCTCCATCCTTGTGGCTGCTTCATGGCTCCACCAACTTTATCTCCAAGTCTCCTGGTTGTCTTCTAGTCCAAGAAAAATCATCGTGAAGGTTTCATTCCGTTTGGAGTCCGTTTGGTATTCCTTTTCTGCAAAACTCAAAAACAAGGAAAAAACAGAAACTGGCACTAGGCTCTAGGTTAATAGGTTTGTCCCAAAAATAATATAAAATAGCATATTAATGCATATAAAACATCCAAAACAGATAATATAATAGCATGAAATAATAAAAAATTATAGATACGTTGGAGACGTATCACTACGGGAATCACAAACTTTAACACAAGTATTTCTACAATCCATAATTACTCACTAGCATGACTCTAATATCACCATCTTTATATCTCAAAACAATCATAAGGAATCAAACTTCTCATAGTATTCAATGCACTTTATATGAAAGTTTTTATTATACCCCCCTTGGATGTCTATCATATTAGGACTAAATTTATAACCAAAGCAAATTACCATGCTGTTTAGAGACTCTCAAAATAATATAAGTGAAGCATGAGAGTTCATAAATTTCTATAAAATAAAACCACCGCCGTGCTCTAAAAAGATATAAGTGAAGCACTAGAGCAAAATTGCCTAGCTCAAAAGATATAAGTGAAGCACATAGAGTATTCTAATAAATCATGATTCATGCGTGTCCCTCTCAAAAGGTGTGTACAGCAAGGACGATTGTGGCAAACTAAAAATCAAAGACTCAAATCATACAAGACGCTCTAAGCAAAACACATATCATGTGGTGAATAAAAATATAGCCTCAAGTAAAGTTACCGATAGACGAAGACGAAAGAGGGGATGCCTTCCGGGGCATCCCCAAGCTTAGGCTCTTGGTTGTCCTTGAATATTACCTTGGGGTGCCTTGGGCATCCCCAAGCTTAGGCTCTTGCCACTCCTTATTCCATAGTCCATCAAATCCTTACCCAAAACTTTAAAACTTCACAACACAAAACTCAACAGAAAATCTCATAAGCTCCGTTAGTATAAGAAAATAAATCACCACTTTTGGTACTGTTGTGAACTCATTATTTATTTATATTGGTGTAATATCTACTGTATTCCAACTTTTCCATGGTTCATACCCCCCGATACTACCCATAGATTCATCAAAATAAGCAAACAACACATAGAAAACAGAATCTGTAAAAAACAGAACAGTCTGCGAAGATCCGAATTGTTCTAATACTTCTGTAACTCCAAAAATTCTTAAAAATTGGGACAACATAGCAAATTTGTATATACATATTGTGTAAAACATTCAGAGTTTTTCCGCCCTCCAGTGAATTTAAACAATTCTGGGACTGGGCGCAAAAGTTTCTGTTTTTCAGCAGGATCAAATCAACTATCACCGTAAGCCATCCCAAAGGTCTTACTTGGCACAAACACTAATTAAAACACAAAACCACATATAACCAGAGGCTAGATGAATTATTTATTGAAAAACAGATGCAAAAAGCAAAGAACAAAAATAAAATTTGGTTGCCTCCCAACTAGCGCTATTGTTTAACGCCCTTAGCTAGGCATAAAAACACAAATAGATCTAGGTGTTGTCATCTTTGGTATGCAATCCATAAGTAGCTCTCATAATAGATTAATATGGCAACTTAATTTTCTTTCTAGGAAAGTGTTCCATGCCCTTACTTAACGGAAATTGAAATCTAATGTTTCCTTCTTTCATATCAATAATTGCAGCAATCGTTCTAAGGAAAGGTCTACCACGAATAATAGGACATGTAGGATTGCAATCTATATCAAGAACAATGAAATCTACTGGCACATAATTCCTATTTGCAACAATAAGAACATCATTAATCCTTCCCATAGGTTTCTTAATAGTGGAATCCGCAAGATGCAAATTTAAAGAACAATCATCAAATTCACGGAAACCTAACACATCACGTAAAGTTTTTGGAATCGTGGAAACGCTAGCACCCAAATCACACAAAGCATGGCACTCATAATCTTTAATCTTAATCTTAATAGTAGGTTCCCACTCATCATAAAGTTTTCTAGGGATAGAAACTTCCAATTCAAGCTTTTCTTTAAAAGATTGCATCATAGCATCAACGATATGTTTAGTAAAAGCTTTGTTTTGATTATAAGCATGAGGAGAATTCAACTTGGATTGAAACAAGGAAATACAATCTATTAAAGAACAATTATCATAATTAAATTCCTTGAAATCCAAAAGAGTGGGTTCATTGCTACTTAAAGTTTTGACCTCTCCAATCCCACTTCTAACAATTTTTACATCAAGATCTAAAAACTCCGAATCATTGCGACGCCTTTTAACTAAAGTTGACTCATCTCTAGTTCCATATTTATCAAGATTTATATTGGAAAACAAAGATTCAATAGGAGTCACATCAATCACTTTAAGATCTTCATCATTATTTTCACGAAAACTAGAAGAACACGTTTTTACAAACCAATCTCGTTTAGCACACATCTTAGCGGTTCTTTCTTTGCACTCATCAATGGAGATTCTCATAGCCTTTAGAGATTCATTGATATCATGCTTGGGTGGAATAGACCTAAGTTTCAAAGAATCAACATCAAGAGAAATTCTATCCACGTTCCTAGCCAAATCATCAATCTTAAGCAATTTTTCTTCAACCAAAGCATTAACACTCTTTTGCGAACTCATAAATTCTTTAACACTATTCTCAAAATCATAGGGCATCTTATTATAATTTCCATAAGAATTGTTGTAGTAATTACCATAATTATTAGAGGAATTACTTGGAAACGGCCTAGGATTAAAATTACCTCTATACACGTTATTACCAAAATTGTTCCTACCAACAAAATTCACATCCATAGATTCATTATTATTTTCAATCAAAGTAGACAAAGGCATATCATTAGGATCCAAAGAAGCACTCTTGCAAGCAAATAATTTCATAAGTTCATCCATCTTTCCACTCAAAACATTAATCTCTTCAATCGCATGCACTTTTTTTTACTAGTGGAAGATCTTTCGGTATGCCATTGGGAATAATTAACCATAATATTATCTAGGAGTTTAGTAGCTTCTCCTAAAGTAATTTCCATAAAAGTACCTCCCACGGCCGAATCTAAAACATTTCTAGAAGCAAAATTCAATCCGGCATAAATTTTTTGTATAATCATCCACAAATTCAAACCATGAGTAGGGCAATTTCGCACCATCAATTTCATCCTCTCCCAAGATTGTGCAACATGTTCACAATCAAATTGCTTAAAATTCATAATATCGTTCCTAAGGGAGATGATCTTAGCAGGAGGAAAATACTTGGAAATAAAAGCATCTTTACACTTATTCCATGAATCAATACTATTTTTAGGCAAAGATGAAAACCAAGTTTTAGCACGATCTCGAAGTGAGAACGGAAATAGCTTCAATTTAACAATATCATTATTCACATCTTTTTTCTTTTGCATATCGCACAATTCAACGAAATTATTCAGATGGGATGCAGCATCTTCACTAGGAAGGCCGGAAAATTGATCTTTCATAACAAGATTCATCAAAGCAGCATTAATTTCATAAGATTCCGCACTAGTGGCGGGAGCAATCGGAGTACTAATAAAATCATTGTTATTAGTGTTGGAAAAATCACACAATTTGGTATTCTCTTGAGCCATCATGACAAAGCAAGCAATCCAACACACGAGCACACAAAAAGCAAACGCAGAAGACGAACGGAAGAGGGGCGAAGAAAAGGCAAATATTTTCGAAAATCGTTTTAGAAGTGGGGGAGAGGAAAACGAGAGGCAAATGGCGAATAATGTAATGCAAGAGATGAGAGTTTATGATGGGTACTTGGTATGTCTTGACTTGGAGTAGATCTCCCCGGCAACGGCGCCAGAATTTCTTCCTGCTACTTCTTGAGCTTGCGTTGGTTTTTCCCTTGAAGAGGAAAGGGTGATGCAGCAAAGTAGAGATAAGTATTTCCCTCAGTTTGAGAACCAAGGTATCAATCCAGTAGGAGACAACACACAAATCACCAATACCTGCACAAACAATCAAACAACTTGCACCCAACGCGATAAAGGGGTTGTCAATCCCTTCACGGTTACTTGCAAAAGTGAGATCTGATAGAGATAGATGAAACTAAACAAAAGGTAAAGTAAATATTTTTGGTTTACAGATCGGAAATTAAAAGATTGCAAAATAGTAGATTGAAAACTTATATGATGGAAAATAGACCCGGGGGCCATAGGTTTCACTAGAGGCTTCTCTCAAGATAGCAAATAATACGGTGGGTGAACAAATTATTGTCGAGCAATTGATAGAAAAGCGCAAAGTTATGACGATATCTAAGGCAATGATCATGAATATAGGCATCACGTCCGTGTCAAGTAGACCGAAACGATTCTGCATCTACTACTATTACTCCACACATCGACCGACTCCTGCCTGCAACTAGAGTATTAAGTTCATGAAGAACAGAGTAACGCATTAAGTAAGATGACAAGATGTAGAGGAATAAACTCAAGCAATATGATGTAAACCCCATCTTTTTATCCTCGATGGCAACAATACAATACGTGCCTTGCTGCCCCTACTGTCACAGGGAAAGGACACCGCAAGATTGAACCCAAAGCTAAGCACTTCTCCCATTGCAAGAAAAACCAATCTAGTTAGCCAAACCAAACCGATAGTTCGAAGAGAATTACAAAGATATCAAATCATGCATAAAAGAATTCAGAGAAGATTCAAATAATATTCATGGATAAGCTAATCATAAATCCACAATTCTTCGGATCTCGACAAACACACCGCAAAAGAAGTTTACATCGAATAGATCTCCAAGAACATCGAGGAGAACATGGTATTGAGAATCAAAGAGAGAGAAGAAGCCATCTAGCTACTAGCTATGGACCCATAAGTCTGTGGTAAACTACTCACGCTTCATCGAAAAGGCAATAGAGTTGATGTAGAAGCCCTTCATGATCGAATCCCCCTCCGGCAGGATGCCGGAAAAGGCCCCTAGATGGGATCTCACGTGTACAGAAGGTTGCGGCGGTGGAAAAGTGTTTTCGTGGATACTTCTGGTGGTTTGGGAATATATGTGAATATATAGGCGAAGGAATTAGGTCAGGGGAGTCACGGGGGGCCCACAAGACAGGGGGGCGCGCCCTACCCCCCTGGGCGCGCCCTCCACCATTGTGGCCGCCTCGTGGCTCCTTCGACTTGATCTCCAAGTCTCCTGGGTGTCTTCTGGTCCAAGAAAATTCATCACGAAGGTTTTATTCCGTTTGGTATTCCTTTTCTGCGGAACTCTAAAACAAGGGAAAAAAACAGAAACTGGCACTAGGCTCTAGGTTAATAGGTTAGTCCCAAAAATAATATAAAATAGCATATAATGCATATAAAACATCGAAAACAGATAATATAATAGCATGAAGCAATAAAAAATTATAGATACGTTGGAGACGTATCATGCAACTTTCCTAAGGACTGCCCGAGAGTATACTTATTTATGGACTGACGAAAGCGAATATGAAGACGATATCTTCATGCCGAGTAGCAAGGCCAAGACACCCGCATCGTCGAAGGGCAAGAGTGACTCATCGTCGAAGGGCAAGAGTGCCTCATCTTCGAAGGGCAAGAGTGCTGCATCGACGGAGGATGACGATGATGTCTTCATGTAGTTTGTATGTTGTATTATCTAAGCTAAGTCGTACCATTTAATTTCGATGTACTTGTATCTTAATTATCTCTAAGAGTGTTGTATTATCTAAGTTGAGTTGTACCATTTAATTTTGATGTACTTGTATCTCTAATTATCTCTAAGAGTGCTGCGTCGACGGAGAAATATGTCTCTCGCATACATAGGTAAAAATATGTCTCTCGCATACATAGGTAGAATATGTCTCTCGCACACATAGATATATATATATGTCTGTCGCATACATAGGTAGCATATGTCCCTCGCGTACATAGATAGATATAGTGCTAGACAAGCATCAGCCACGTCGTCCGCCACATCATGGAGCTGATGTAGGCGGCGTCGACCACATATACCTGTGGGGTGCCTGAACGTTACGGGGAGGAAGCTCAGATCATTCCTGGTCATACTGTGTTTCCTGTGTGGGAGGTGGTGCAAGAGTCGAATACATGTCCACCCACTCGTTGTGCTGCGATAAGAAATCCTGTCTGTTATGCCCACCTTCATGGTAACTATCCCACCCGGATCCGGACATAGACGCGTCATGTCCATATGCCTAATATCTGTAGGACCCTGCTGGATGGACGAACATAAGTAATGATGAAATACATAGGCCCAATCGATATTCACAAGAATAAATATGAAGAAACATACCTGCTACTTCTTGAGCTTGCGTTGGTTTTTCCCTTGAAGAGGAAAGGGTGATGCAGCAAAGTAGAGATAAGTATTTCCCTCAGTTAGAGAACCAAGGTATCAATCCAGTAGGAGACAATGCACAAATCACCAATACCTGCACAAACAATCAAACAACTTGCACCCAACGCGATAAAGGGGCTGTCAATCCCTTCACGGTTACTTGCAAAAGTGAGATCTAATAGTGATAGATGAAACTAAACAAAAGATAAAGTAAATATTTTTGGGTTTTTGTTTTATAGATCGGAAAGTAAAAGATTGCAAAATAGTAGATCGGAAACTTATATGATGGAAAATAGTAGATCGGAAACTTATATGATGGAAAATAGACCCGGGGGCCATAGGTTTCACTAGAGGCTTCTCTCAAGATAGCAAATAATACGGTGAGTGAACAAATTACTGTCGAGCAATTGATAGAAAAGCGCAAAGTTATGATGATATCTAAGGCAATGATCATGAAATATAGGCATCGCATCCGTGTAAAGTAGACTGAAACGATTCTGCATCTACTACTATTACTCCACACATCGACCGACTCCTGCCTGCATCTAGAGTATTAAGTTCATGAAGAATAGAGTAACACATTAAGTAATATGACACGATGTAGACGAATAAACTCAAGCAATATGATGTAAACCCCATCTTTTTATCCTCGATGGAAACAATACAATACGTGCCTTGCTGCCCGTACTGTCACTGGGAAAGGACACCGCAAGATTGAACCCAAAGCTAAGCACTTCTCCCATTGCAAGAAAAACCAATCTAGTTGGCCAAACCAAACCGATAATTCGAAGAGAATTACAAAGATACCAAATCATGAATAAAAGAATTCAGAGAAGATTCAAATAATATTCATAGATAAGTTGATCATAAATCCACAATTCATCGGATCTCGACAAACACACCGCAAAAGAATATTACATCGGATAGATCTCCAAGAACATCGAGGAGAACATGGTATTGAGAATCAAAGAGAGAGAAGAAGCCATCTAGCTACTAGCTATGGACCCGTAGGTTTGAGGTAAACTACTCACTCTTCATCGGAAGGGCAATAGGGTTGATGTAGAAGCCCTCCGTGATCGAATCCCCCTCCGACAGGATGCCGGGAAAGGCCCCAAGATGGGATCTCACGGGAACAGAAGGTTGCGGCAGTGGAAAAGTGTTTTCGTGGATGCTTCTGGTGGTTTTGGGAATATATGTGAATATATAGGAGGAAGATCTAGGTCAGGGGGTCACCGAGGGGCCCACAAGGTAGGGGGCGCGCCCTACCCCCCTGGGCGCGCCCTCCACCCTTGTGGCCGCCTCGTGGCTCTTCTGACTTGCACTCCAAGTCTCCTGGGTGTCTTCTGGTCCAAGAAAAATCATCGCGAAGGTTTTATTCCATTTGGACTCCGTTTGGTATTCCTTTTCTGCGAAACTCAAAAACAAGGAAAAAACAGAAACTAGCATTGGGCTCTAGGTTAATAGGTTAGTCCGAAAAATAATATAAAATAGCATATTAATGCATATAAAACATCCAAAATAGATAATATAATAGCATGGAACAATAAAAAATTATAGATACGTTGGAGACGTATCAAGCATCTCCAAGCTTAATTCCTGCTCGTCCTCGAGTAGGTAAATGATAAAAACAGAATTTTTGATGTGGAATGCTACCTAACATATTTATCCATGTAATTTTTCTTTATTGTGGCATGAATGTTCAGATCCATAAGATTCAAAACAAAAGTTTAATATTGACATAAAAACAATAATACTTCAAGCATACTAACAAGGCAATTATGTCTTCTCAAAATAACAAGGCCAAAGAAAGCTTATCCCTACAAAATCATATAGTCTGGCTCTGCTCCATCTTCATCACACAAAATATTCAAATCATGCACAACCCCGATGACAAGCCAAGCAATTGTTTCATACTTTTGATGTTCTCAAACTTTTTCAACTTTCACACAATTAATGAGCGTGAGCCATGGGCATAGCACTATAGGTGGAATAGAATATGGTGGTTGTGGAGAAGACAAAAAGAAGGAGATAGTCTCACATCAACTAGGTGTATCAACGGGCTATGGAGATGCCCATCAATAGATATCAATGTGAGTGAGTAGGGATTGCCATGCAACAGATGCACTAGAGCTATAAGTTTATGAAAGCTCAAAAAGAGACTAAGTGGGTGTGCATCCAACTCGCTTGCTCACAAAGACCTAGGGCAATTTGAGGAAGCCCATCATTGGAATATACAAGCCAAGTTCTATAATGAAAAAATCCCACTAGTGTATGAAAGTGACAGCATAGGAGACTCTCTATCATGAAGATCATGGTGCTACTTCGAAGCACAAGTGTGGTAAAAGGATAGTAACATTGCCCCTTCTCTCTTTTCGCTCATTTTTTTGGGCCTTCTTTTTTTTCGTCCGGAGTCTCATCCCGACTTGTGGGGGAATCATAGTCTCCATCATCCTTTCCTCACATGGGACAATGCTCTAATAATGAAGATCATCACACTTTTATTTACTTACAACTCAAGAATTACAACTCGATACTTAGAACAAAATATGACTCTATATGCATGCCTCTGGCAGTGTACCGGGATGTGCAATGAATCAAGAGTGACATGTATGAAAGAATTATGAACGGTGGCTTTGCCACAAATACGATGTCAACTACATGATCATGCAAAGCAATATGACAATGATGAAGCGTGTCATAATAAACGAAACGGTGGAAAGTTGCATGGCAATATATCTCGGAATGGCTATGGAAATGCCATAATAGGTAGGTATGGTGGCTGTTTTAAGGAAGGTATATGGTGGGTGTATGGTACCGGCGAAAGTTGCGCGGCACTAGAGAGGCTAGCAATGGTGGAAGGGTGAGAGTGCATATAATCCATGGACTCAACATTAGTCATAAAGAAATCACATACTTATTGCAAAAATCTTTTAGTTATCGAAACGAAGTACTACGCGCATGCTCCTAGGGGGATAGATTGGTAGGAAAAGACCATCGCTCTTCCCCGACCGCCACTGATGACCCACAAGTATAGGGGATCTATCATAGTCCTTGCGATAAGTAAGAGTGTCGAACCCAACGAGGAGCAGAAGGAAATGACAAGTGGTTTTCAGCAAGGTATTCTCTGCAAGCACTGAAATTATCGGTAACAGATAGTTGTGTGATAAGATAATTCATAACGGGTAACAAGTAACAAAAGTAAACAAGGTGCAGCAAGGTGGCCCAATCCTTTTTGTAGCAAAGGACAAGCCTGAACGAACTCTTATATAAAGCAAAGCGCTCCCGAGGACACATGGGAATTGTTGTCAAGCTAGTTTTCATCATGCTCATATGATTCGCGTTCGTTACTTTGATAATTTGATATGTGGGTGGACCTGTGCTTGGGTGCTGCCCTTCCTTGGACAAGCCTCCCACTTATGATTAACCCCTCTCGCAAGCATCCGGAACTACAAAAGAAGAATTAAGGTAAACCTAACCATAGTATGAAACATATGGATGCAAATCAGCCCCTTATGAAGGAACGCATAAACTAGGGTTTAAGCTTCTGTCACTCTAGCAACCCATCATCTACTTATTACTTCCCAATGCCTTCCCCTAGGCCCAAATCATGGTGAAGTGTCATGTAGTCGACGTTCACATAACACCACTAGAGGAAAGGCAACATACATCTCATCAAAATATCGAATGAATACCAAATTCACATGATTACTTATAACAAGACTTCTCCCATGTCCTCAGGAACAAACGTAACTACTCACAAAGCATATTCATGTTCAAGATCAGAGGAGTATTAATTATCATTAAGGATCTAAAAATATAATCTTCCATTGGATAAACCAACTAGCATCAACTACAAGGAGTAATCAACACTACTAGCAACCCACAGGTACCAATCTGAGGTTTTGAGACAAAGATCGGATACAAGAGATGAACTAGGGTTTGAGAGGAGATGGTGCTGGTGAAGATGTTGATGGAGATTGACCCCCTCTCGATGAGAGGATCATTGGTGATGATGATGGCTTTGATTTCCCCCTCCCGGAGGGAAGTTTCCCCGGCAGAACAGCTCCACCGGAGCCCTAGATTGGTTCTGCCCAAGTTCCGCCTTGAGACGGCAGCGCTTCATCCCGAAAGCTTCCTTCTGATTTTTTTTCCAGGTCAAAACACACCATATAGCAGAAGATGGGCGTTGGGGGCCTGCCAGGTGGCCCACAAGACCGGAGGGCGCGCCCTCCACCCTTGTGGATGGCAGGTGGCGCCCCTCTAGTGCTTTCTTCGCCCAATATTTTTTATATATTCCAAAAATATTCTTCGTGAAGTTTCAGGACTTTTGGAGTTGTGCAGAATAGGTCTCTAATATTTGCTCCTTTTCCAGTCTAGAATTCCAGCTGCCGGCATTCTCCCTCTTCATGTAAACCTTATAAAATAAGAGAGAAAAGGCATAAGTATTGTGATATAATGTGTAATAAAGCCCATAATGCAATAAATATCAATATAACAGCATGATGCAAGATGGACGTATCAACTCCCCCAAGCTTAGACCTCGCTTGTCCTCAAGCGAAAGCCAATAACGAAAAATGTGTCCATATGTTTAGAGATAGATGTGTCGATAAAATAAAATACGGACATGAGGGCATCATGATCATCTTTAGGACAGCAACATATATTGTCATATACTTTCTTATGCTAAAGTAACAATTCATTCACAAAGTAAAGTATGAATCATAAACTTCATTGAAAACTAACAAACTATGATCTCAGTCATTGAAGCAATTGCAATTTATCATAACATCGGAAAGAGTCAATATGAGAGCTTTTCAGCAAGTCCACATACTCAACTATCATTTAATCTTTCACAATTGCTAACACTCATGCGATACTTATGTGTTCAAAGCTTCAATCAGACACAGAGAAAGATAGGGGCTTATAGTTTTGCCTCCCAACCTTTTACCTCAAGGGTAATGTCAACAATAATAATTTATGATAACCTACATCCGAGTGGATATATACATCCAGATATCTTCAACACATAGTGCTTGCCAAAGGAAAAAGTATAAAAAGGAAAGGTGAAGATCACCAAGACTCTTGTATAAGGGTAGAAGATAAAAGTAAAAGATAGGCCCTTCGCAGAGGGAAGCAGAGGTTGTCATGCACTTTTATGGTTGGATGTACAAAATCTTGATGCAAAAGAACGTCACTTTATATTGCCTCTTGTGATAAAGAACTTTATTATGCAGTCCGTCGCTTTTATTTCTTCCATATCACAAGTTCGTATAAAGCTTATTTTCTTCACACCAATAGATCATACATATTTAGAGAGCAATTTTTATTGCTTGCACCAATGACAACTTACTTGAAGGATCTTACTCAATCCATGGGTAGGTATGGTGGACACTCATGGCAAAACTGGTTTAAGGGATGTTTGGAAGCACAAGTAGTATCTCTAGTTGGTGCAAAGAGTTTGGCTAGCATGAGAGGGAAAGGCAAGCTCAACACGTTGGATGATCCATGACAATATAACTTCTATTCGGATATAAGAAAACATAACCCATTATGTTGTCTTCCTTGTCCAACATCAACTTTTTAGCATGTCATATTTTAATGAGTGCTCACAATTACAAAAGATGTCCAAGATAGTATATTTATATGTGAAGCCTCTCTTTCTTTATTACTTCCTATTAATTGCAACAATGACCAAAACTATGTTTGTCAACTCTCAACAACTTTTATTCATCATACTCTTTATATGTGAAGTCATTACTCTTCATAAGATCAATATATGATCTTTTTATTTCTTTTTATTCCTTTCTTTTATTTAATTCCCTCAAGATCTTAGCAAGATAGCAAAGCCCTCAACTCAAAACTACTCTTTATTATATATAACTCACGGACTCGATTACATAGATAGAGATCAAATCAAAACTCAAAGCTAGATCATACTCAGAATTTTATTCTACTAGATCAAAATATAACCAAAAGGATCGAACTAAGAAAAACAATTAAGGTAAAGGTGTGATGGTGATACGATACCGGGGCACCTCCCCCAAGCTTGGCAGTTGCCAAGGGGAGTGCCCATACTCATGTATTTATGTCTCTTTCTTCGGAGGTGGTGGTGATGGAGTTGTTGATGAATCCGTTAGCTTCATTAAAGCCCCTTTCAGAACTTGCAGTTCTTGGAGCACACGTTGGAGCATATTTGCATTCTTCTGAATTTCCTTCATAAGATGCTTATTTTCAGGCCCCCAAGATCTCTTCCTTGCATTGCTTTCACTTGGACGGGATATGTCCCAATTGAAGGGTATATGTGTACGAGGGGTGTTCTCCACTCCGTAATTATGAACCAAATTATGAAAGTTGTTCCAATGTAACCTGTGTAAGGGCCTCCTAGGGGGAAGCCCTTCTCAAACCTCTTGGTCTTCATGGTTGTTTATGGTTCCTATTGCTTGTTGGGGACTTGGAATAGCGGAGATGCCCGCCAGAGTACCCCTGTCCGATGCCGGAGATTGTTCCTCAAGCGAATCACCTTCATGCTCCTCCATCGTGGCTCCCTCAGCATCCTCCCTTCTAAGTTCCATCTGCATCAACCAAGCATCGCCGTCCGCGTTGTTGGAGGAGGAGGACGACATAATGCCTGGCCTTGGAAACTCTGGCAGAAAATAGCTCAAAACAAAAACAGGGGATTTTGCCGTGGTACGGTGGTCAAAACCTTCGGAAGGTTATATAATGAATTTTAACCGACCAAAAGAAGTATTGTGCAAGAAAATGGAGTCCGGAGGGCACACAAGGTGGCCACATGGCAGGGGCGCGCCCAGGGGGTAGGGCGCGCCCTCCACCCTTGTGGTCGCCTCGTGTCTCTTTCGGACTGCTTTTAATTTTCCTAATTTTTTAAATATTCCAAAACGGAGAAAAGTTATCATTGGAAACGTTTTGGAGTCGGTTTACTTATCGTACCACATACCTATTCCTTTTTGGAGTCTGAAACGTTCTGGAAAGTGTCCCTTACGTACTCCTCCGGTGCTACGGTGTCAATTATATTGGTCTCAACATTTATGGGAGTACCTGAGATATAATGTTTAATTCTTTGACCGTTTACCACCTTCGGATTTGTGTCTTCGGCGTTGTTGATTTTGATGGCACCGGAACGATAGACCTCCTCGATAATGTAAGGACCTTCCCATTTAGAGAGAAGCTTTCCTGCAAAAAATCTTAAACAAGAGTTGTATAGCAAAACGTGATCACCTACATTAAACTCACGCTTTTGTAACCTCTTATCATGCCATCTTTTAACATTTTCTTTAAACAACTTGGCATTTTCATAGTCTTGGGTTCTCCATTCATCAAGCAAGCTAATGTCAAATAAGCTCTTCTCACCAGCAAGTTTGAAATCATAATTGAGCTCTTTAATAGCCCAATATGCCTTATGTTCTAGTTCGAGAGGTAAGTGACATGCTTTTCCATATACCATTTTATATGGAGACATACCCATAGGGTTTTTATAAGCAGTTCTATAAGCCCATAATGCATCATCAAGTTTCTTAGACCAATTCTTTCTTGATCTATTAACAGTCTTTTGCAAAATCAATTTAATCTCTCTATTGCTCAATTCTACTTGACCACTAGACTGAGGATGATAAGGAGATGCAATTCTGTGGTTAACATCATATTTAGCAAGCATTTTACGGAAAGCACCATGAATAAAATGTGAACCACCATCAGTCATTAAATATCTAGGGACTCCAAACCTAGGAAAAATAACTTCTTTAAGCATCTTAATAGAAGTGTTATGATCAGCACTACTAGTTGGAATAGCTTCTACCCACTTAGTAACGTAATCAACAGCAACTAAAATATGTGTATACCCATGTAACATCCCCAGCCTCTCACCACAGTGATCACCCTCTGATCATGCCAAGTCATCATCATTATTCCATAAGAAAAATAATTCAACTCCAAATTCAAAGTCCAAACTCAAGTCAAATAATTATATCTTCAAGCAGCAACACAAAAGTGTTCAAGATGTTGCAAATATTTCAGAAACAATTATAAAAATATAATCAATATTGATCGAGTTAGTTAAGGGACTCTAACAACATCAAAACAGTACCAAACAACAATATCTAATACCATCATATTAATTCAAATTGCAATTGAAATCATATTTTATCCAAACAAGTTTCTGGTGGTAGGAAATAATGCATCTTAAAATATGGACTAAGTTACATATTTTATAAATTTCAACTAGTGGCCTTGGAATTTGCAAGACAGAAATAAATAAAGGAAAAGCAGAGAAAGAAATAGAAAAGGGAAAGAGAGAAAGACCACTGTGGCCTCGGCACAGTGCTACAGGCGAGGCCCAGCCCGCCAGAACCTTTTCTCCCTCCTCCCGCCTCGCTGTCGACGCCGTAGCCGCCCCGATCACCGGCACCGCACGCGTCGCACATCCGCAGTCTTCTCCGGTGGATAAGGACCCCCACCGGCCCCTCTCTCCCTCCCGCTGCTAACCCTAATCCTTCTTCTCTCCCTTGCCTCGCCCTCTTCCTTTTCCGCCTCGGCCGGGCGCGTCGCCGCCGTGCCCGTCGTCGATCCGTGGCCAACGGCCGCCCCGCACCTCATACTGATGCCCGTTAGGACCGCCGGCATCGACTCCTTCGACCACGGGCAGCAGAGCGAGCCGGACGCCTCCGAGCCCCGCCATCGGCCCGTCTTCTCCGACGGATCCCCGCCGCTGCTCGACGCCGATGCGCGCCACCATGACCAGCCCGGCTTCTCCGAGCTCTTCTCCAACTTCGCTGTGAGCTCCCGATCCCCTGTGACCTCTCCCATTTTACCCCCTCTCCCCGTAGCTTCGATCCTCGCGGCGCCCGTGAGCTCACCGCCGCCTTGCACCTCGCCACCGTAGCCATGGCGAGCAAAGCTCGCGTCCGAGCCCTTCATCGAGCTCCTAGGAGCCTCAGGTAGCCAATGGGCCTTTGGCTCATCGTGCCGTGCCTCGTAGCAACGATCCCGTGCTCGCCCGATCCCGACCGCTGCTCGCCGTCAACGCTTCGGCCAGCTCCAGCCATCTCCAGACGAACCAATGCCACCGCTCGATTCATGACTCCGCCCTCGTTCGAATGCGCCTATCTGCCGCTCGAATGGTCGCCGGAGCCGATATTCCGGCGGGCCTCCGCCGCGCCTGTGGTCGCCGGCGTTCACCCGCGTGCGCACGACCAGTTTGACCCGGCCCTGTCTCTCTGACAGTGGGCCTGGGTCGTTAACTATTGATTAGGCACTAATTAGTCTGCTAATAGCCGCTGACAACGGGTCCCACCGCAAATAACCTTCAGTTAATACATGTGACGCTGACATGTGGGACCCATGTACTGTAGCGCTTATTTAACTCTAATTAAGTCCCTGTGACACTGATAGTGGGGCCCCACCACTAATTAAACCCAATTAAATAGGTTAATTAACCTCTGTGTCAATGACACCTGGGCCCCACCATCACTGTTCACTCTTTGACCTGGTCAATGTTGACTGCTGAGTCAGCAGTTGACTGGCCCCACATGTCATTGACTGTGGCTGGCTGAGTCTGTGTAATAAAAGTATTTCACTGTTGTAATTTGAATTTGATAATTAATTAAACCCAGAAATTCCAGAAAATCAAATAAACTTTGAAAATTAATAACTTTTAAACCGTAGCTCGGATCGAAAAAGTTAAAACATGAAAGTTGCTCAGAACGACGAGGCGAGTCTAATCGTGTCGTCTGTTTCCTTGTCGAAACCCCCTACGTAGGTGAACTCGTAACTCCAGGCCTGAATCCGGTAGATGAATAGTGCACACACACCGGTTATTAAATCCCGCGATAATCCTAAAATAACCATAATGACTCAGATGCATCTTTAGACAACCCTGCACTGCATCGTAGCATAGCATGCTCCGTGTTGCATTTGTTTGCATTGTGTTTACCTGTTTCTTCCCCCTCTTCTCTCTCGGTAGATCCCGACGATGACGTAGCTCCCGAGGCAGACGCAGCTCCAGAGTACGACTACGTCCCCGACGACACCACCGACGACCTTGCCCTTGTCCCAGAGCAAACAGGCAGGCACCCCCATTTTGAACATGCCTATATCGCCTATTCTCTTCTCTCTTATGCTTGCATTAGAACTGCTACTATTACTTTTCCTATATCTGCTGCATAGCCTGTTTATTGTAACCTGCCTTGCTACCTTACTGGTTATCCTAGACTGCTTAGTACAGGCTGGGTAGAGACACGACAGAGACCCCCACTTGATCCTGACTGCCCCGCTGGATATCAGAAGACCTGATCAACGGGATTGAAGACCAGACCCTGGCACCGCACATCACTTCCCCTTAGTTGCCGACACTGCTGGGTTACCGTCGAGTGCCGAGGGTGATACCTCGTTAGCACTTTTGATGATAACCTTGTAGGTTAGTTAATCGGACATGGTAAGCGAGGGTGGTTCCTCCTACACCACCCCCGATAACGACGTTGTCATGCAACTTCTCAAGTGTGGACCTCGAGGGTCATTCCTCCTTCGTTCACCTTGACTATAACATCAGGTGGGATTCCATCGAGGGTGATTCCTCAGGGTTCCCTTGGTGTCAGACACACGGTTACTGTTGTTGCTTTGACTTGCACTGAACCATGTTACTAAAGATGGGTCGGCCCTGAGGGGTACCCGCGCGAGCTTTATGCGAGGTGATGTGATCGGGTGTACCTGAAGGGTACCCGATACTTGAACACGAGGCGTGGCCGGGCATCCCTCGCCCTTGCCGCAAGTCCTCGAGACGGGGCGACGGGGTCACATCTTTCGTGAGTCTCTGCTCGTTACCGCACTGCCAACACACTAAACGGTTTGGATATTTGATCCGAGGGGCCTCTGGCCCGATAGCACTAACCATCACGTGGGCATAGTATGGGTGTTCTGCGTCGTATACTTCAGCCGAAGCTTAATAGACGTCAGCGACTGAGCGGCGTGCGCTAAATTGGACTGGGAACGCAACCGCACTTGTATAAGGGGTTGCTAGGTCTGCTTTCAGCCGCCCTCGCAACGTGCAGGAGCGTCCGGGGTGATGGCCAAAGACCCCTGGGGGCATAGGTTTAGTCCGGCGTGCTGACCTCTCTGTTAAGTATTCGGTCGGGTTGCGGCGTATCGTTTGGCCGAGGGCGGGCATGACCCAGAAAAGTGTGTCCGGCCGGAGTTAAGCGAGCATGGTGGGTAACTTGGTGCACCCCTGCAGGGAAGAAACTTCTATCGATAGCCTGTCCTACGGTAACGGACACTCGGAATTGTATCCCGATCGGTACAACTAGAACTTGAGATGAGAACTGGATAGTACGGCTCTGGGATTGCTTTCTCGTTGGGAGTCGAGAAAGGATCTCAGGTCGAGGTTGATGACACTACTACTACTACTACTTTACATTATGTTAAACTGCACTCTTCTAATGCTGCAAGACTGCTGAAGATGCTAGTCTTCGACAGGACTAGGCTTTCCCCTTCTATTCTGGCATTTCTGCAGACCAGTCCACATATACAGCCTCCTTTTGACAATGTTGCATATGTAGTGTAGATCCTTGCTTGCTGAGTACTTCGAATGAGTACTCATGTTTGCTTTACTTTCTTTTTCCCCCATATCCACTTGATGCCACCAGACGATGGAGCCCTTGAGCCAGATGCCCCAATCAACGACCCGTACTACTACCTGCCTGGCGAGTACTACTACTACTACTACGAGGAGCCGACTGATGACCAGGAGTAGGATCGGAGGGCCCAGGGCAGGAGGCCTACGCCTTTCGATCGTAGCTTTTATTTTACCCCGCCTCTATGAAGGCCTATCTCTCTCTGTAAAATATATCTGTACCCAGATATCTAATGCTTCTGCTGACGCTTGTATGCCATTCGAGCTATGTATTCGAGCCCTCGAGGCCCTGGCTTGTAATATAAAGCTTGTATGACTTTATTTATGTTTTAGAGTTGTGTTGTGATATCTTTAAGTGAGTCCTTAGGCTTGATCGTGCGCATTTGCGTGTATGACTAGTGCACGATTAAGCCGGGGTCGTCACAACCCATTAGAGGAAGGAAAAGGTCCCATATAATCAAAGCCCCAAACATCAAATGGTTCAATAACAAGTGAATAATTCATAGGCATTTCCTGACGTCTACTAATATTGCCAATTCTCTGGCATTCATCACAAGACATGACAAACTTACGAGCATCCTTGAAGAGAGTAGGCCAATAAAAACTAGATTGCAATACCTTATGTGCAGTTCTATCTCCAGCGTGGTGTCCTCCGTAAGATTCGGAGTGGCACTTGCGTAGGATCTGTTCCTGTTCATGCTCAGGTACACAACGTCTAATAACACCATCTACTCCTTGTTTATAAAGGTGTGGATCATCCCAAAAGTAATGTCTTAAATCATAGAAAAACTTTTTTCTTTTGCCGGTATGTGAAACTAGGTGGTATAAATTTAGCAACAATGTAATTAGCATAATCAGCATACCAAGGAGTATTACGAGAAGCATTTATGACAGCTAATTGTTCATCAGGAAAGCTATCATCAATAGGCAGTGGGTCATCAAGGACATTTTCTAACCTAGACAAGTTGTCTGCAACGGGTTTCTCAGCTCCCTTTCTATCAATAATATGCAAATCAAATTCTTGTAACAAGAGAACCCATCTAAAAAGTCTAGGTTTAGCATCTTTCTTTTCCATAAGATATTTAATAGTAGCATGATCAATGTGAACAGTTACTTTGGAATCAATAATATAAGATCTGAACTTATCACAAGCAAATACAACTGCTAAAAATTCTTTTTCAGTAGTAGCATAGTTTCTCTGGGCACTGTCTAGAGTTTTACTAGCATAATGAATAACATTCAATTTCTTATCAACTCTTTGTCCTAGAACTGCACCAACAGCATAATCACTAGCATCACACATAATTTCAAAGGGTAAATTCCAATCAGGTGGCTGAACAATAGGTGCAGAAATCAAGGCTTTCTTGTATTTCAAATGCTTCTACACAATCATTATAAAAAACAAAAGGAACATCTTTTTGCAAGAGATTAGTGAGAGGCCTAGAAATTTTAGAGATGTCTTTAATAAACCTCCTATAGAAACCAGCATGACCAAGGAAACTTCTTATACCTTTGATATCTTTAGGACACGGCATCTACTTTAGCTTTATCAACTTCAATACCTCTTTCAGAAATTTTATGCCCCAAGACAATACCTTCATTAATCGTAAAGTGGCACTTCTCCCAATTCAAGACAAGATTAGTTTCTTCACATCTCTGCAAAACTCGATCAAGGTTGCTTAAGCAATCATCAAAAGAAGTTCCGTAAACGGAAAAATCATCCATGAAAACCTCAACAATCTTTTCACAAAAATCAGAGAATATAGCAGTCATACATCTTTCAAAGGTAGCAGGTGCATTGCATAAACCAAAAGGCATACGTCTATAAGAAAAGGTACCGAAAGGGTAAGTAAAAGTGGTCTTTTCCTGATCATCTTTTAACACAGGTATTTGAGAGAAACCGGAATAACCATCTAGAAAGCAAAAATGTGTATGTTTGGATAGTCTTTCTAGCATTTGATCAAAAAAAGGTAGAGGGTAATGATCTTTTCTAGTTGCTTTGTTTAATTTGTGAAAATCAATTACCATTCTATAACCTGTAACAATTCTTTATGGGAACAATTCATTCTTATCATTAGGAATAACGGTAATACCTCCCTTCTTAAGGACACAATGAACGGGGCTTACCCATCTACTATCAGCAATAGGATAAATTATACCTGCCTCCAGAAGCTTTAGTATTTCATTTCTTACCACTTCCTTCATCTTAGGATTTAACTGTCGTTGGTGATCAACAATTGGTTTTGTAGGGTAACGCAGCAGAAAATAAAAAAATTCCGACCTACGCACCAGCCCAGGACCACTATGGAGACTGCATACAAGGTTTGATCATTTTTGTTACTGACTCGTAGCGCAGCGGAAGTAGAGTCGATGACGATCGGCGGTGCAGATCCTCGCAGCTAGGATTTACAACCTCCCAACCGCGAGGATGTATACCCTCATCCGCCCTTCGGACAGCCCTCCAGGAGGCGGTCGGACAATCCCCCGGACGGTGTCGTGGACAGCCCTTCGGGAGGACCTTCGAAACCCGAACGGTCACTCGGACAGCCCTCCGGGAGGACTCACAGAACTCGGACCGTCACTTGGACAGCCCTTCAGGAGGCCCTCTCAGAACAGCCCCTCGGGCATAAAGATCGAAACTACGACCTCTCTACGGGGTTGCACACATACGGTGTCATCTATCCGGCAGATCTTCGCCATCCAGAACTAGTTCCCACCGGAACCCAGACAACCTTTCGGCTCAACGAAACTATTTCGCTGGGAGGGTGAGAGAAGCCAGATCATGCATGGCACTTGTATGTGAGAAGGGTTGGATGGTTTGGTCAGCCCCCTCACCTCCTTATATAGGAAAACCAAGGGGTAGGATGGGTATTCAAAAATACCAAAGTACCCTCACTTTATGTAATACATAAGGGGCATATGAGGAAATTGGGGTGCCATGTGGAACTCCATGGAGCTCCTCCCACCTTGGCCGGCCACCCCCTTGGGTGCCCCCCATGAGGGGCTCCCTTATCCTCCATGGCCTTCTAGAAGCCTTTTGGAAATATCCCAAAAGGTGGTTTTCCTTAAATATCCCAAAAAAGCACTTTCACTATTCACGACGACATTTTTCAGCGTCCGTTCGAACGGAAAATATTTATGTGGGCTTAGAACATTTCCAGTACCCACTAAAATAATTTTCAACGCGTTTTGGAACAATTCCAGATTAGTGATTTTCATCTGCGAAAAGCATCTGAAGCGGTTCCGGCAGCTCCGGAACATTTCCGGTTTTTCTTCCGGAAAAATCCCAGAATTTTCCAGAATGATTCTGGCACCCTCCAAGAATTATCAGGCGTGTGCCGAAACCAATTTGACTTTATGGTATCCTCTGAAACAACTTTTTAGTATCATCGGAACTCATCCGGTGACCTCTCTCTTCGGAACTTTTCCGTTGTCTCCGAAAACTTTTTCCGGAAACTTTCTCTCAGACTCCCTGTCTAGTATTCAGCAGATAGATAACCTTTAAGCATGTGACCCTATAGGTTTTGGTGAAGTATATACATGACCCGGAACCCCTTTCGATCAATGATCAACATCGGAGCCGTGGACACCCATATTGACCCCTATACCCACATGAATGAATATTCGAGTGAACCTCCAGTTGCCGTGTGCTATTCCAGTTGCTTTGCGATATGTTACAAATACCCGAGGTGAGACATGTTGGCATCCCCGTGGGTCAATAACTTATCCACTATGCCAGTTACCTCATTACCGGTATTGTTCTCTTTTCTCGTTACCGTGTTCCGGCATCCCCGTGATCAAATCACAAAGTGTCTGGCCAGACGATGATGGATACCGTAATACCGAGAGGGCCCAGAGATATCTCTCCATCGTCGGAGGAGCAAATCCCAATCTTGAGCTATCAAGTTACTTGACACACTTTTCCATGAACCCGTAAGCCGCCGTAATAGCCATCCATTTACGGATGACGTTTAACAAACCCCAAAGTTCATGAAGCAAGCATGAAGAAACTCGATACTCTCATGGTCTAAGGAATCATGCAAACGTTAACCATCTCTGTGTTATTAACCATTTAACTTGTGACGAATGTATCTCATAGCATAACATCAATTCGGGTCGATTCAACACAAATGTTCTGCTAACATTGTGCCCGCAAAATTGCTGGCATAGACATGCCCATGATCAGGAAAACAGAATCATCATGCAACACTTGAGCTAGTCTTAGAGGCCAGACTAGGAATACATTTTACCGTTTATTATCCCACACATGCATATGAGTCTTCATTAGTTAGGATTTGCTTGCTGTTATTTATAATAATGTTTTGCATCTTTTATTTCAATAAAAGTGGCAATGATAGCCTATACTATGCTTATTTTGCAAGTTTACATGTTGCTGTTTGAAAACAGAAAGTTTACATTTGTTGCAAAAATTCCCTAGAAAAGTCAGAATATGATAAAATGTTGAAACTTTTTGCAAAATAAGCTCTGATAAATTTTCTACAGTGTGTAAATTTTCAGAATATTTTGAGTTGAATAAGTATTGATACTCTTGCATTCTTTACAGACTGTACTGTTTTGGCGGACTGCTGCTATGTTTGCATTGTTTGCATATGTTTGCTTGTTTAATGATTCTATTTGAGGATAGGAGTATTAAATATGCAGAGGCATTTAGTATGCAATGTTTAATAATAATTTTAGTGATTTGCTACAGTAGAGAATGATAAGGTCTTTGCATTGGTTTATACTAACTTATTTCATAAGTTCTTGTTGAGTTTTGTGTGGATGAAGCTTTTTAGATTTAGGAAAACCGTGATATGAGAGGAATTAAGGAGACACAAAAGTTCAAGCTTGGGGATGCCCAAGGCACCCCAATATAATATTTCAAAAAGTCTCAAGCATCTAAGCTTGGGGATGCCCCGGTAGGCATCCCACCATTCTTCTTCAACAGTTATCGGTTCGTATCGGTTGAGCCTAAGTTTTTGCTTCTTCACATGAGATGTGCTATTCTTGAAATGTCATTTTAATTTGTTTTTGCTTGCTGTTTTAATAAAATACTTAGATCTAAAAGTTTTTAAATAAGAGAGAGTCCACAATTAGCTACCTATTTACTTAACTACTCGCTTGATCTTCACTTATATCTTTTTGGAGTAGTTTGTCTTTCACTCTTGTGCTTCACTTATATCCTATGAGTAAATTGTTGAATGAGTTGAATATCATGGGTTGAAATTATATCATGCCTAGTGGTAGCTTCACATTGGGTTTAGAAAGTGAAATCTTTTGAAGCTTGACAATCACAATATTGGTCATACAAGCAATTCATGAATAATTAGTAGAAGGAAGAGAACTTTCATATGCAAATACACTATCTTGGAAATCTTTTATGATTGTGAGCCCCCATCAAAATATTATATGCCAAAATTGTTGATGTTGGACAAGGAAGACAACATAATGATTTATGTTTGTTCATATTCACATAGAAGTTATATTGTCATAGATCCTTCAACATGTGGTGCTTGCCCCCCATCTTTGCTAGCCAAAAATTCCGCACCAAGTAGAGATACTACTTGTGCATCCAAAAACCCTTAAACCCAAATCTTATTTTCAAGAGTCCACCATACCTACCTAAGGATTGAGCAAGATCCTTCAAGTAAGTTGTCATCGGTGCAATAAGGCAATAAAAATTGCTTCTAAAAGTGTTAGATCATTTAGTGTAAGAGAAAATTGAGCGTTGTACGAACTTGTGATGGCAAAGAATAAATGTGACAGACTGCATAATAAAGGTTGCTATCATAAGGGCAATATAACATGACGTTCTTTTGCACTAAGGGGTTGAGCATACAAACAAATAAGCGCATGGCAACCTCTGCTTCCCTCTGCGAAGGGCCTATCTTTTACTTTTCAGTATTTACTTTTATGCAAAGAGTCAAAGTTTTTCTCTCTATTCCTTTTTATTTCTCTCTTTTGGCAAGCATCATGTGGTGAGGAAAGATCTAGGCACATATGTCCAGTTGAATATGGGTAGCATGAGTTATTATTGTCGACATCACCCTTGAGGTGAATACGTTGGGAGGCAAAACAATAAGCCCCTATCTTTCTATGTGTCTGGTTGAAACGTTTTGCTCGTGTGTATGCAGTGAGAGTTAGCAATCATAGAAGACTATAAGATGGTTGAGTATGTGGAGCTCTTACTTAAACTCCGTTGAATAAGTTGAATTGCAATTGCTTGGTGACTAAGAACATAGGTTGTTGAGTTTCAAGAGAGTTCACTGTTTGAACCTTAACATGTGAATTGGTTGCTACTTTAACATGAGAAATTTTATGAGAAAGAATTGTTGTTATGATGCTAGGAAAAGTGATTGAAATTGTCATTGATCAAACTTGTGCACTTTGCTAGCATTCATACTTCATAAATTATTTCTTTTATCATTTACCTACTCGAGGACGAGTAGGAATTAAGCTTGGGGATGCTGATATGTCTCCAACGTATCTATAATTTACGAAGTATTCATGCCGTTATATTGTCATTCTTGGTTGTTTTACAATCATTTTATAGCAATTTTATATCATTTTTTTGGGACTAACCTATTGACCCAGTGCCCAGTGCCAGTTGCTGTTTTTTGCTTGTTTTTTACATTGCAGGAAATCAATATCAAACGGAGTCCAAACACCGCGAAAGTTTTTATGGATTTTTTATGGACCAGAAGACATCCAATGGGCCAGAGCAGGACCTGGGGGGTGCCTCGAGGGGGCACAACCCACCAGGGCGCGCCTGGGGGCCCAGGCGCGCCCAGGTGGGTTGAGACCACCTCGGTGGCCTCCCGTACCCCTTCTTCACCCTATAAATTGCCAAATATTCCAAAACCCTTGAGGGTAACCCTAGATCAGAAGTTCTGCCGCCGCAAGGCTCTGTATGTAACATCCCATGTATTAACAACAGTGATCACCCTTAATTAATGACAAGTCAGCTAGATTAACAGTGCATAATCATCATTAGCATCATAATGCATTTCAACTCCAAACTCAGAATTCAAATTTAAATTAAAGTGGAAAATAAAAGTTGTTCAAACACGTAAACTAAAATGTCAGATAAATAACAAATATTCCAGAGGCTATTCTAAAATTGAAACCAACATCATGGGAATTGGATAAGTGACTCAAACATCCTCAAACAGTAGCTGAAAAGAATATTTATTAACCTTTTATTTAATCTAAAATAAATATGAAATTATATTTTGTCCAAACTAATTTTAGGTGTTAGGGTATAATGCACTGGTAATTATGAACTAGGTCTCATATTTTACAAAACTCATATGGTGGCCTAACTATTTACAAAACAGAGTGTATGAATAAATAAAAAGAAAAAGATAAAAGAAAGACAAAACAAAAAAAATAAAAAGGGAAAACCCTCCTGGCCCAACTGGGCCTCGGCCCAGCTGGCCGGCCCACCCGCGCCCCCTGGCCTATACCCCCAGGGACGCCTGAAACCCTAGCCCACCGACGCCCACTTCCCCCCCCCCCACGCTCGCTCTCTCCCTCTCCTCTGGATCGAGATCCAGGGAGAGGCGCGACGCCGCCCCGCCGCCCGCCGTCGTCGGCGCCGCCTCTCCATCACCGCCGTCGTCCCTGACCTCCTCCCCGCGCCCACTGCCCCGTTCCCTGCATCCTCCCCGTGAGCCACGCCCCTCCTCGCTCCCTCCCTCTCCCTCGCGTGCTCACGCTCGTCACCGCCGCCGCGCGCCCGACGCCACGCTCCCCGCGCCCGTCCCGCGGTCGCCACGCCCGCTCCCCGCCGCGCTCCGGCCAGGCTCCGCCCCGCGCGTGCCCGGGCCGTCGCCCTGCCTTGCCTCGCCGTGCATCCCTCCATCGGCGCGCCACCACCCTGCTGCCCCCTGCTTCCCCCGTCCCACTCTGCCGCGGCCTCCTGCGCCGCTCCCGCGCGCACGCACTGCGCCGAGCGCGCTGCCCCCAACCGCTCCGCCCCTCCGCAGCACGCGTCGCGCCTGCCCGTCGCCCGCACCCGCGCCCCGCCACCCGCGCGCCCGCGCCCGCGTCCGTGGCCCTGGGCCACTGACCGAAGGGGCCCGGTGCCCCAGTGCCACTGGCCGGTGGGCCCCGAAACCCTCTGGCCCTATGACAGCACGGGCCCACGCCCAGAAAAACGTAAATGAAAATAAAAATAAAAATAGAATTATTAAAATTAATAATTAATTAATTAGTTAATTAACCCTGTTTAGATTAATCTAACTAGTTAATTAGTTAATTAAATAATTAATCCTAATCAACTAATCAGTCTATGACAGGTGGGACCCACCCTGTCAGATGACTACTGACATCAGCATGATGTCATGCTGACATCAGCGAGCACTATTCTGGATAATTAGAAATTAAATAATAAAAATAAATTCAGAAAATATTAAAAACTTTAGAAAATCATATCTTTTAATCCGTAACTCCGATGAAAATAATTTATACATGAAACTTGCTCAGAATTTCAATACGAACCCGGATACGTCCTCCGTATTCCCGTCAGACGCCCGTAGCTATATGAACTGGAACATTTTGCCTGAATTCGATAAATGAATAGTGCCCAACTTTAATAAAATAAATCCAAATAAATTCCTAAATTAACTAAATCATTTAGTTAGGCAGTAGAACACCTCTGCATATCATTTAGGCATGTCATGCATATTGTTTGCATTATTGCTGTGAATTTATTGTTTCTCTCCCCCTCCTTCTCTCTGTCGATAGACGCCGAGACCGACGCTGACGCCGCTGAGTACGACTACACTACCGACGAGCAGCCCGTTGACGACCCCTCTCTCTTGCCAGAGCAACCAAGCAAGCCCCCCCCCCTTGAGCATCCAGATATCGCCCATTCTATTTCTCCTGCTTGCATTAGATTTTGCTACTGTTAATGTTTGCTCCTATTCTGATGCATAGCCTGCTTTTGTAACCTGTTTATTGCTACCTTACCTGCCTATGATAAACTGTTTAGTATAGGTTTGTTGTGAACCATCAGTGACCCCACCACTTTACCCTTGTTGCCCCTGCTTCATCATCGACTACTCGATCAACGTGATCGACGACCAGAGACCGACACATCACCTCACCCCCCCTTAGTTGTACGACTCTTCATAGTTATTATCGAGTGCCGAGGGTGATACCTCGTCACGCACTCCTGATGAATACTCTGCAGTGTTGCTGTTCGGTCATGGTCATCGAGGGTGATTCCTCCTTCTCCATTTCCGATACGACTCTGTCGTGCAACCCCTCAGTGTGAACCTTGAGGGTGATGCCTCATACGTTCACCCTGATGATTTCATCGAGCGGAATCCACCGAGGGTGATTCCTTGGGTTTCCCCCCTTGATGTTATGACACACGGTTACTTTGACCTTTGTTACAGGCGGGTTGACCCTGGTGTGTACCCGCAGGGGATCTATGATGTCGGGTGTGCCGGAAGGGCACTCGAGTGTGATATTGTGGCGGAGCTTCAGAAACTCTGAACGTCTCCGCGTGTTACTAAATCAGCCTATCGGATTCGGGTATTTGATCTGAGTGGGTCGACGAGCCCTATACGCACTACCACCACGTGGGATAATGGTTTATGGGGCCCTCTGCGTTGTACGTTTCTCCCGAAAGCTCTTCAGACGTCACGATTCACCGTGCTGGCTGATTGTCGGGAATGGGCTGGATACTTCACTGACGAGTTCAGTGTCGCGCCTGCACCCCGGCCAGTCTCGCAACGCGCAGGGTGCCCAGGGCGATGGCCCAGGACCTTTGGGTGCATAGGTTTAGTCCGGCGTGCTGACCTCTCTGCTGAGCCTAGGTAGGGCGCTGCTTCGTGTCGATTTCCCGAGGCCGGGTATTAGCCAGCAAGTGTGCCCGGCCAGAGTTGATCGAGCGTGTTGGGTAACAGTAGTGCACCCCTGCAGGGAAGAACATCTATCGATAGCCGGTCCTACGGTAAAGGACACTCAGTTTGTTTATCCTGATCTACTACTTGAACTGGATACTTGTTACTTAATTGAAGCTTCGGGATCGCTTTCTCGCTTGGGAGTCGAGGAAGGATCTCTAGGCTTTGCTTCAACCTGTTTGCTTAATAAAATGCTATTCTACTCTCTTCTACTGCTGCAAGATGATGGCTTCTGAAGATGCTTGAAGATGCTAGTCTTCGATAGGACTAGGCCTTCTATCTATTCTGGCATTTCTGCAGCCCAGTCCACATATACAGCCTTTCTCCATTGATAATGTTGCATATGTAGTATAGATCCTTGCTTGCTGAGTACTTCGGATGAGTACTCACGGTTGCTTTACTTTCTCTTTTCCCCATACCCCACCTTGTTGATACATCAGACGATGGAGACCAGGAGCCAGATGCCACCTCAGGAGCTTACTGCCAGGCGGGTCTAGACGGTACTTACTACTGGATCGAGCCAGCCGACCAGGAGTAGGATCGGAGGCTCCCAGGCAGGAGGCCAACGCCTTTCGATCTAGAGTCACTGTTTGTGCGAGCCTTCTTAAGGCAAAACTTGTCTAACTATGTCTGTACTCAGATATTATTTGTATGACTGACTTATGTATTCGGATCTTCGGATCCCTGGTCTGTAATATTGTGGACCTCCGTTTATTTGTGTTAGAGTTGTGTTGTGATATCTTCCCGTGAGTCCCTGTGCTTGATCGTGCACGTTTGCGTGTATGATTAGTGCACGATTGAGCCGGGGGATCCCCACAAGTTGGTATCAGAGCCGACTGCCTGTAGGAAGCCCCCTTCCAACTCCTTGGCCGTAGTTGAGTCTAGAAACCGAAAAAACTAATTTACTAACTTGGCTGTGTGGCTTACGGGCCCACGTCGCCAGCTGGGTGGTATTAGGATCTTTTATTCCTCATCTATACTCTGGCACTCTAATCTCTCTTCTACTCGGGTTAAATAAATTTTACTAACGCCTACACTTAGGATCTCATAAATCCCGTCTACCCGGAGAGCTGGATATCTGTGCGATTTCCCTCTCATTGATCTGATTAGTCTGATAATCATTTTCCTTTCCATTGTTTTGTTTAACCTTTCTCTCCGAGATCGGTTATACTTCTCATTGTCATTTGGAAATCATGAATTTCCCAATTTCAGATGGATCGTCTGTTTCCACCACGCCCTGCGACGCAGCTTGTGCTTCGCACTTGGGCTCGTGAAGCCCCTGGTTTTCCTGCTGTCCTGATCGCCCTCCTGATCAGACTGGGTTACCGCTGGTACCCCGAGTACATGGTTTACGAGGATTATCGCGAGTTCAACCAGGAGCAGTACCATGCTGATCTTCGTATCTATGATCGGCAGGATAACTCAGACACTGAGCTGCACCTTTTCCACGGTATCGGCATGACGATTGAGATGGCAGTCCATGATGCCGCCTACTCTGCTGTCGCACGTCTCCGAGGAGAGTTCAGCACTAACTTGGATGCCTCTGAGTACCGATACATTCTGTATGCCCCTGCTGGAGATGCTACTGGTTACTACACAGCTATCTGTGCCCCGTACGAGCCTCGTCGTTACGACCAGCAGGTTCTGATTCAGTGCACTCAAGCTCTGGATCGCACTGTTCGGGCTCTCACCGTCGAGCTGTTCGCCACTCGAGCACGCCTCTACGATGCTATGACGCAGTTGCTACCAGCTGTTCGTGCAGAGATACATCCGGAGTACATCCTTTACCCGCGCAGGACTCAGATGCCTGCTGGCATAGATTGGCCTGCTGTGGGAGGTCACACACCTGCACGTGGATCTCTTCTTCCAGTTCGAGACCGGATACTGCATCAGAGTGCACATGGAGCGCAGGATCCTCCTGCGACGGCCATTCGTCGTCCGCACTTGTAGTTACCCCGTTTCAGTGGTTTTCTCCGACGTTGATGTAGCCTTTGCTATGTCACGTTGTGTACTTCCTTACCGCGTGCCTGCGCGCCGCCTAGCATGTCTAGCTTTTGAATTTGCGCCGTTATGCTGTCCGTTTATAACCGACTGTGTATGGATCTATATGTCCTAGTTGACTACTGTTCAGTATCTATTACACTACTTAAGCATCGTCGTATTTTATCATGCTTGTCGCTAAACACTCGCAATTGCTTTTACTAAACTACCCCCTGTTGAAATTTAGCAGGATGGTTAGACCAGGTGGTCGTGGTCGTGGCCCTGAACGCCCACCACTGCCAGACTATATGGCTGCGATGATGCAACAATTCGAGCTCAACTGTCAGTTTATGACCGGAATCATGGCTCAGTTTCCGCATCAGAACAACCAGAACCCTCCTTCAATTACTCTGCCGGAGTTTATGCGACTTAACCCCACTCACTTCCGCAACTCCGACAAGCCACTGGATGCTGATGACTGGCTCCGCGACATCACTCACGAGATGGAGTCTGCTAATGTCGCCCCTGCCAACTTTGTCACCTTCGCGTCCTTTTTCTTAAAAGGGCCCGCTGCACAATGGTGGGACACACACAAGCGTTCACTGCCCGCTAGTACAGTCATTACCTGGTATGAGTTCCAGGCTGCTTTCCGTGCACGTTACATCCCTCAGGCAATTATGGAACGCATGAAGACCCAGTTCCGCAACCTCACTCAGGGCAACAAGACTGTTGAAGCTTATCAGCGGGAATTTCTTGATCTCTCCCGCTATGCTGAAGAAGACATCCCCACAGATGCCCGCAGACAAGAGAAGTTCCGTAATGGACTCCACCCAGACCTCAAGCTTGCACTCGCTCCTCAAGACTTCAACGACTTCTCAACTCTAGTGAACAAGGCTATTCTTGTTGAGACCGCTCAGATGGAGCACAAGGACTCACAGAAGCGTTCTCGTGATGTTGGCTCATCTTCGGGCTCAGCACAGAAGCGTAAAGTTTGGATTCCCAACAACGCGTTCCGTCCCAATACCTCTGCGCCAAAGAACAATTATGCTCAACCACGGCTGCCTCCACTACCACCGAGGCAGCCAAAGGCTCAAGCTATTCAAAACAATGCTCCTCTTCGTCCTGAAGATGGTCTGTGCTTCAAGTGCCGCAAACCAGGACACCAGGCCAAAGACTGCCGCCAGACTCAGAATCAGTTGGCTTTTCCTCGTGCTGGCCGTGGATATGGCCGTGGCAACAATCAGACCCGCAACTATAATACTGGGTCTGCTTCACATGGTCGTGGTCACGCTTACAACATTGACATTGAAGAAGTCCAGGATCAACCTGCCACTGTGATGGGTACCCTTTTCGGTAACTCAGTACCTGCTTCTGTATTATTTGATTCAGGAGCATCGCATTCTGTCATGTCTGAAGCATTTGCATTAACTCATGACATTGCATTCGGAAAGATGAGTCTACCAGTAGTTGTTCGTACCCCTGGAGGTCATTGTCACACCTCCATGATGGCACACAATGTCCCTGTTGAAATCGAGGGATTTGAATTCCTGGCCTCACCTATTATCCTGAAGTCTTTCACCATAGACCTCATACTCGGAATGGATTGGTTGAAAGCTCACATTGCTTCAATCAATTGTGCCACAAAAGTTGTACAACTTCTTCACCCCTCCGATGAGATAGTGAACTATACCGCCCGCATCACTCGAGATGCTGAAGCTCAAATATATGCTCTGAATGCTTTGAACGCCTCACCTCTGGAGGGAATCGAGAACGTTCCTATCGTTCGAGATTTTCCGGACGTCTTTCCGGAAGAACTTCCAGGGATACCCCCGGTTAGAGCTGTCGAGTTCGTCATTGACTTGAAGCCTGGTACTGTCCCTATTGCCAAGCGACCTTATAAGATGCCTCCGCATCACCTTCTCGAGCTTAAGGAAGAAATCGACAAGTCACTTAAGAGTGGTTTCATCCGCCCCAGTTCCTCTGCTTGGGGTGCACCTTCACTCTTCGTTAAGAAGAAGGATGGAACTAACTGATTGGTTCAAGATTATCGGCCCATTAACCAAGCCATAATTCAGAATAAATATCCGCTTCCCCGGATCAACGATTTATATGACCAACTCGCTGGATCTTCGGTCTTTTCTAAACTCGACTTGAGGTTGGGTTATCACCAGATCCGTGTCCGTGAAGAGGATATTCCGAAGACCGCCTTTTTTACTCGTTATGGCTCATATGAATACACCGTCATGTCATTCGGCCTAACAAATGCTCTGGCTACGTTCTCCCGGTTAATGAAGTACATCTTCATGGATTATCTCGACAAATTCGTCGTGGTATATCTGGATGATATTCTGGTTTATTCAAAGAATAAAGAAGAACATGCTAAACACCTTCGTCTTGTTCTGGAGAGGCTTCGAGAACACCAGTTGTATGCCAAGTACTCTAAATGCGAATTCTGGCTTTCTGAAGGTATTACCTTGGGCATGTAATTTCCAAGGACGGTATTGCCGTTAATCCGGAGCGTGTTCAGGCTATTCTTGACTAGACTCCTCCGAAGAATGTCAAACAAGTCAGAAGTTTTCTCGGACTCGCTAGTTATTGCCGTCGCTTTGTTGAGAATTTCTCAAAGATTGCCGAGCCCCTGACTAATCTGCTTCACAAAGGCATTAAGTTTGAATGGACAGAAAAATGTCAGGAAAGTTTTCAAACACTCAAAGACAAGCTAACTTCTGCCCCAGTACTTGCTCCTCCAGATTCTCGCAAGGATTTTGTGATCTATTGTGACGCATCCCGTGAAGGATTAGGCTGTGTCCTAATGCAAGAGCGTAAAGTGATTGCTTATGGCTCTCGACAGTTGCGTCCGCATGAAGAGAACTATCCCGTACATGATCTAGAACTAGCTGCTGTCATCCATGCATTGCAGTTGTGGCGACATTACCTTCTCGGTAATCATTGCGAGATCTACACGGATCATAAAAGCTTGAAATACTTGTTCACTCAGCCATCACTGAACCTCCGTCAGCAAAGATGGATGGAGACCGTTGCAGACTTTGACTTGGGTATTTCCTATACACCAGGCAAGGCTAATGTAATGGCAGATGCCTTGAGCCGCAAGTCATATTGCAACCACCTCCAGGTTCACAAAGTTCAGCCCTCGCTTGTTGAAGAATTCAGAAAGCTGAACCTCCATATTGTTCCTCCCGGTGCACTCGCTCCCCCTCCTCCCGAGTGCCGCAAGATGAACCTCCATGTTGTTTCACAGGGTTCTCTCAATGCCCTGGTTGCTAAACCAGATCTCGTGGACACCATCCAATGGCTTCAAAGGCTGACAATGAAGTCTAGAAGATTAAACGCTACCTAGCAAAAGGAAAGCCCTCATTCTTCACTGTTGATGATGATGGCACCTTATACTTCAAAGGCCGCCTAGTGGTGCCAAGCAAGGAGAAAAACCTGGACAAGACTAAGGATGTTATGAAAGAAGCTCATGACACTCCTCTGTCAATTCATCCCGGAAGCACCAAGATGTACCAAGATATTCGCCAGAGATTCTGGTGGTCGAACATGAAGCAAGACATTGCACGCTATGTTGCTGTATGTGACATTTGCCGTCGTATCAAAGCAGAACATCAAAGGCCTGCTGGAACTCTGCAACCTATCTCTATTCCTGAATGGAAATGGGACCATGTTGAAATGGACTTCGTCACTGGATTTCCCAAATCGCAGAAAGGTAATGATGCTATTCTTGTCGTCGTTGACCGGCTTTCCAAGGTTGCTCACTTCCTACCAGTTAAGGAGACAATCACTGCTAGTCAGTTAGCAGACTTGTATGTTTCCCGAATTGTGTCACTCCACGGTGTTCCGTTGGGGATCAGTTCTGATCGTGGCAGCCTCGTTACCTCAAGATTCTGGAAAAGTTTCCAAGAAGCTATGGGAACTCATTTGTCCTTCAGCACCGCTTTCCACCCTCAATCTCAGGGTCAAGTCGAACGAGTTAATCAAGTGCTCGGAGATATGCTCCGAGCTTGCGTCATCTCCTTCGGTAAGAAATGGGAAGAATCTCTCCCGTATGCCGAATTCTCTTACAACAATAGCTACCAAGCTAGTCTGAAGATGGCACCGTTTGAAGTTCTATACGGTCGTAAGTGTCGAACCCCTCTGAATTGGTCAGAAACTGGGGAACGCTCACTCTTCGGACCGGACATTATCCAACAAGCTGAAGAAAAAGTCCGCATTGTCCGTGAACATCTGAAAACTGCTCAGTCTCGTCAGAAGAGCAACTATGACCGAAAGCACCAGGAAATGGTCTATCAACCTGGCGAGCAAGCTTACCTTCGCGTCACTCCGTTGAAAGGCACTCATCGGTTCGGAATCAAAGGCAAGTTAGCTCCTCGCTACATTGGCCCGTTCCGTATTCTTGCCCGTCGAGGAGAAGTGGCATATCAGTTGCAATTGCCGCCAAACCTTTCTCAAGTACATGATGTCTTTCATGTATCACAACTACGTCGCTGCTTCAAGGATCCTATTTGAGCTGTGGACCATGAAATGCTTGAATTACGGGAAGATCTGTCTTATCCAGAATATCCCATTCGCATTCTTGATCAAACTGAACGTCGGACTCGTCAGAAGTCAATCAAGTTCCTTAAAGTCCAGTGGTCAAATCATTCTGAAGATGAAGCCACTTGGGAACGTGAGGATCGTCTTCGTGAAGAATACCCCGCTTTCTTTCATTCTTCCTCTTAATTCTCGGGACGAGAATTCTTGTTAGATAAGGAGAATTGTAACATCCCCTGTATTAACAACAGTGATCACCCTTAATTAATGACAAGTCAGCTAGATTAACAGTGCATAATCATCATTAGCATCATAATGCATTTCAACTCCAAACTCAGAATTCAAATTTAAATTAAAGTGGAAAATAAAAGTTGTTCAAACACGTAAACTAAAATGTCAGATAAATAACAAATATTCCAGAGGCAATTCTAAAATTGAAACCAACATCATGGGAATTGGATAAGTGACTCAAACATCCTCAAACAGTAGCTGAAAATAATATTTATTAACCTTTTATTTAATCTAAAATAAATATGAAATTATATTTTATCCAAACTAATTTTAGGTGTTAGGGTATAATGCACTGGTAATTATGAACTAGGTCTCATATTTTACAAAACTCATATGGTGGCCTAACTATTTACAAAACAGAGTGAATGAATAAATAAAAAGAAAACGATAAAAGAAAGACAAAACAAAAAAATAAAAAGGGAAAACCCCCCTGGCCCAACTGGGCCTCGGCCCAGCCGGCCGGCCCACCCGCTCCCCCTGGCCTATACCCCCAGGGACGCCCGAAACCCTAGCCCACCGACGCCCACTTCCCCCCCCCCCCCCACGCTCGCTCTCTCCCTCTCCTCTGGATTGAGATCCAGGGAGAGGCACGACGCCGCCCCGCCGCCCGCCGTCGTCGGCGCCGCCTCTCCGTCACCGCCGTCGTCCCCGACCTCCTCCCCGCGCCCACTGCCCCGTTCCCTGCATTCCCCCGTGAGCACGCCCCACCTCGCCCTCCTCTCCCTCGCGTGCTCGCGCTCGCTTGCCGGCGCCGACGCCAGCTCCCGCGCCCGTCCCGCAGTCGCCACGCCCGCTCCCCGCCGCGCTCCGGCCAGGCTCCGCCCCGCGCGCGCCCAGGCCGTCGCCCTGCCTTGCCTCGCCGTGCATCCCTCCATCGGCGCGCCACCACCCTGCTACCCCCCCTGCTTCCCCCGTCCCGCTCTGCCGCGGCCTGCTGCGCCGAGCGCGCTGCCCCCAACCGCTCCGCCCCTCCGCAGCGCGCGCCGCACCCGCCCGTCGCCCGCACCCGCGCCCCGCCACCCGCGCGCCCGCGCCCGCGTCCGCGTCCGTGGCCCTGGGCCACTGACCGAAGGGGCCCGGTGTCCCAGTGCCACTGGCCGGTGGGCCCCGAAACCCCCCTGGCCCTATGACAGCACGGGCCCACGCCCAGAAAAACGTAAATGAAAATAAAAATAGAATTGGAATTATTAAAATTAATAATTAATTAATTAGTTAATTAACCCTGTTTAGATTAATCTAACTAGTTAATTAGTTAATTAAATAATTAATCCTAATCAACTAATCAGTCTATGACAGGTGGGACCCACCCTGTCAGATGACTGCTGACATCAGCATGATGTCATGCTGACATCAGCGAGCACTATTCTGGATAATTCGAAATTAAATAATAAAAATAAATTCAGAAAATATTAAAAACTTTAGAAAATCATATCTTTTAATCCGTAACTCCGATGAAAATAATTTATACATGAAACTTGCTCAGAATTTCGATACGAACCCGGATACGTCCTCCATATTCCCGTCAGACGCCCGTAGTTATATGAACTGGAACATTTTGCCTGAATTCGATAAATGAATAGTGCCCAACTTTAATAAAATAAATCCAAATAAATTCCTAAATTAACTAAATCATTTAGTTAGGCAGTAGAACACCTCTGCATATCATTTAGGCATGTCATGCATATTGTTTGCATTATTGCTATGAATTTATTGTTTCTCTCCCCCTCCTTCTCTCTCTCGATAGACGCCGAGACCGACGCTGACGCCGCTGAGTACGACTACACTACCGACGAGCAGCCCGTTGACGACCCCTCTCTCTTGCCAGAGCAACCAAGCAAGCCCCCCCCCCCCTTGAGCATCCAGATATCGCCCATTCTATTTCTCCTGCTTGCATTAGATTTTGCTACTGTTAATGTTTGCTCCTATTCTGATGCATAGCCTGCTTTTGTAACCTGTTTATTGCTACCTTACCTGCCTATGATAAACTGTTTAGTATAGGTTGGTTGTGAACCATCAGTGACCCCACCACTTTACCCTTGTTGCCCCTGCTTCATCATCGACTACTCGATCAACGTGATCGACGACCAGAGACCGACACATCACCTCACCCCCCCTTAGTTGTACGACTCTGCATAGTTATTATCGAGTGCCGAGGGTGATACCTCGTCACGCACTCCTGATGAATACTCTGCAGTGTAGCTGTTCGGTCATGGTCATCGAGGGTGATTCCTCCTTCTCCATTTCCGATACGACTCTGTCGTGCAGCCCCTCAGTGTGAACCTTGAGGGTGATGCCTCATACGTTCACCCTGATGATTTCATCGAGCGGAATCCACCGAGGGTGATTCCTTGGGTTTCCCCCCTTGATGTTATGATACACGGTTACTTTGACCTTTGTTACAGGCGGGTCGACCCTGGTGGGTACCCGCATGGGATCTATGATGTCGGGTGTGCCGGAAGGGCACTCGAGTGTGATATTGTGGCGGAGCTTCAGAAACTCTGAACGTCTCCACGTGTTACTAAATTAGCCTATCGGATTTGGGTATTTGATCTGAGTGGGTCGACGAGCCCTATACGCACTACCACCACGTGGGATAATGGTTTATGGGGCCCTCTGGGTTGTACGTTTCTCCCGAAAGCTCTTCAGACGTCACTATTCATCGTGCGGGCTGATTGTCGGGAATGGGCTGGATACTTCACTGACGAGTTCAGTGTCGCGCCTGCACCCCGGCCAGTCTCGCAACGCGCAGGGTGCCCAGGGCGATGGCCCAGGACATCTGGGTGCATAGGTTTAGTCCGGCATGCTGACCTCTCTGCTGAGCCTAGGTAGGGCACTGCTTCGTGTCGATCTCCCGAGGCCGGGTATTACCCAGCAAGTGTGTCCAGCCAGAGTTGATCGAGCGTGTTGGGTAACAGTAGTGCACCCCTGCAGGGAAGAACATCTATCGATAGCCGGTCCTACGGTAAAGGACGCTCAGTTTGTTTATCCCGATCTACTACTTGAACTGGATACTTGTTACTTACTTGAAGCTTCAGGATCGCTTTCTCGCTTGGGAGTCGAGGAAGGATCTCTAGGCTTTGCTTCAACCTATTTGCTTAATAAAATGCTATTCTACTCTCTTCTACTGCTGCAAGATGATGGCTTCTGAAGATGCTTGAAGATGCTAGTCTTCGATAGGACTAGGCCTTCTATCTATTCTGGCATTTCTGCAGCCCAGTCCACATATACAACCTTTCTCCATTGATAATGTTGCATATGTAGTATAGATCCTTGCTTGCTGAGTACTTCGGATGAGTACTCACGGTTGCTTTACTTTCTCTTTTCCCCATACCCCACCTTGTTGATACATCAGACGATGGAGACTAGGAGCCATATGCCACCTCAGGAGCTTACTACCAGGCGGGTCCAGACGGTACTTACTACTGGATCGAGCCAGCCGACTAGGAGTAGGATCGGAGGCTCCCAGGCAGGAGGCCAACGCCTTTCGATCTAGAGTCGCTGTTTGTGCTAGCCTTCTTAAGGCAAAACTTGTCTAACTATGTCTGTACTCAGATATTATTTGTATGACTGACTTATGTATTCGGATCTTCGGATCCCTGGTCTGTAATATTGTGGACCTCTGTTTATTTGTGTTAGAGTTGTGTTGTGATATCTTCCCGTGAGTCCCTGTGCTTGATCGTGCACGTTTGCGTGTATGATTAGTGCACGATTGAGCCGGGGGCCCCTCACACTGTAGCCACCGAAAACCAATCTAGACCCCGTTCCGGCACCCTGCCGGAGGGGGGAATCATCTCCGGTGGCCATCTTCATCATCCCGGCGGCCACCACGATGAGGAGGGAGTAGTCCACCCTCGGGGCTGAGGGTTTGTACCAGTAGCTATGTGTTTAATCTCTCTCTCTCTCGTGTTCTTGAGATGTCACGATCTTGATGTATCACGGGCTTTGTTAATATAGTTGGATCATATGGTGTTTTTCCCTCTCTATCTTGTTATGATGAATTGAGTTTTCCCTTTGAGATTTCATTTTATCGGATTGAATACTTTTATGGATTTGAGAGCACTTGATATATGTCTTGCAAATGAATACTCATGGTGACAATGGGGTATCATATTGATTCACTTGATGTATGTTTTGGCACTCAACTCATGGATTCCCGAGGTGACATTGGGGTAATCTATGCATAGGGGTTGATGCACGTTCTTGTCTTTGTTTCTCCGGTAGAAATCTCGGGGCACTCTTTGAGGTTCTTTGTGTTGGATTGAATATTATGAATCTGAAATTATTTGGTGTTATTTTAGTACGAACTCTTGGATAGATCGATCGAAAAGAATAGCTTCGAGGTGGTTTCGTACCCTACAAACGATTTCCTCTTATGTTCTCTGCTAGATAGGAACTTTGGAGTGATTCTTCATCGCACTTTGAGGGGTGGTTATATGATCCAATTATATTAGCATTGTTGAGAGATTGCACCAGCGAAAGTACGGACCCTAGGCCTCATTTTCAAGCATTGCAATACCGTTTGTGCTCCATTTTATCAATTGCTACCTTGCTGTTTTTTATTATTCTTATTACAAAAATCAATATCTACTATCCACATTACACGTAATCTCTTCGCCGAACTAGTGCACCTATACAATTTACCATTGTATTTGGTGTGTTGGGGACACAAGAGACTTTTTATTATTTGGTTGCAGGGTTGTTTGAGAGAGACCATGTTCATCCTACACCTCCCACGGATTGATAAACCTTAGGTCATCCACTTGAGGGAAATTTGCTACTGTCCTACAAAACTCTGCGCTTGGAGGCCCAACACGAGTCTACAAGAACAAGTTGTGTAGTAGACATCAAGCTCTTTTCTGGCGCCGTTGCCGGGGAGGTTAGGTAAGCGGCACTCACACCCCGTCAACGAAGCTCTTTTCTGGCGCCGTTGCCGGGGAGGTGAGTGCTTGAAGGTATATCTTTAGATCTTGCAATTGAATCTTTTAGTTTCTTATTTTATCACTAGTTTGGTTTTATAAAAGAAAACTACAAAAAAAATGGAATTGAGGTGGCCTCATATTATTCGTCTTTATCATGTCTTTCTTGAAAATGATGGAAAGGAAAATTGTGCTCAATTGATAGAAGAATAATTCAATAAAATGTTTGGCATAAATGATGAGCATGATTGCAATGTTGTTGGTATGAATTCTTTGAATATTCATGATGCTAATGATATGCAAAGCCATAAGCTTGGGGATGCTATATTTGATGAAGATGATATTTTTAGTCCCCCAAGATTTGATGTGCAAATTAGTTATAATGATTGCATGCTTCCTATTTATGATGATTATATTGATGAAAGTGGATTTGGAGATGTCATGACTTTATTTATTGATGAATCTACCATTTTGGAGGAGGTTTCAATTGATTATGATGAGAACAAAGTTGCTATTTATGATGATTATGGTGATGACATGTATGCTATAAAGAATAATGATAACCATGAAACTTGTCATCATGATTTTTATTTTCAATTGGATTATGCAAATCAAATATCTCATGATAGTTATTTTGTTGAGTTTGCTCCCACTACTATGAATAAGAATAAATTTGCTTACGTGGAGAATAATAAAATTTCTATGCTTGTGAACCATGAAAAGAATGCTTTATGTGATAGCTATATTGTTGAATTCATTCATGATGCTACTGAAAATTATTATGAGAGTGGAACATATGCTTGTAGGTATTGCAATAATATCAAGTTTCCTCTCTTTACGTTGAAAGTTTTGAAGTTGCACTTCTTTTGCCTTCCTATGCTAGTTGATTCTTGCTCCCATAAATTGTTTGCTCACAAAATCCCTATGCATAGGAAGTGGGTTAGACTTAGATGTGCTTGTCATGTGATTCATGATGCTCCCGTTATGTTTCAATCCTTATCTTTTATGCGAGCATCATTGAACTCATCATGCCTAGCTAAAAGGAATTAAAGAAAAGCGCTTGTTGGGAGACAACCCAACACTTTTACCTACTGTTTTTGGGTGTTCACATGGTTATGCTACTGTAGTAATCATGTTTTATTGCTTTTATTTCAATAAAGTACCAAGTAAAGCCTTTGGGATAGTGTGGATGATAGTTGACTTGATTCTGTGCAAAAACAGAAACTTTTGCGCCCAGTAACAGAATTTTTTAAATTCACTGGAGGGTTGAAAAACTCTGAAGTTTTTACAGTTATTGGTTCTACAAATTTTCTACGTGGTGCTAATTTTTCATAATTATTTGAGTTACAGAAGTATGACCTTAATTCAGATCTTTACGTACTGTTTTGTTTTTGACAGATTCTGTTTTCAATGCATAGTTTGCTTGTTTCCTAGTTTCTATGGCTTATATTGCTCAATATAAATTGTAGAAATGACAAGTTACAGTAGGCATGGTGTGAGAACAATTATGAATCTTGTCTTTGACAGTACCAAAGTGAATGATTTGTCTTTATCATACTAACCCATCTCACGAAGTTCCGTTAAGTTTTGTGTGATTGAAGTTTTCAAGTTTTGGGTGAGATATCGATAGGAGGAGAATAAGGAGTGACAAGACCCTAAGCTTGGGGATTCCCAAGGCACCCCCAAGGTAATATTCAAGGAAGATCCAAGCAACTAAGCTTGGGGATGCCCCGGAAGGCATCCCCTCTTTCGTCTCCAACATTATCGGTAACCTCACTTGGAGCTATATTTTTATTCGTCATATGATATGTGTTTTGCTTGGAGCATCATTTTCATTCATTAGGATTTGCTTGCTGTTATTTATAATATTGTTTTGCATCTTTTATTTCAATAACAGTGGCAATGATAGCCTTTACTATGCTTATTTTGCAAGTTTACATGTTGCTGTTTGAAAACAGAAAGTTTACCGCTGTTGCAAAAATTCCCTAGAAAAGTCAGAATGTGATAAAATGTTGAAATTTTTTGCAAAATAAGCTCTAATAAATTCTCTACAGTGTGTTAAATTTTCCAAATATTTTTAGTTGAATAAGTATTGATACTCTTGCATTCTTTACAGACTGTACTGTTTTGGCAGACTGCTGTTATGTTTGCATTGTTTGCATATGTTTGCTTGTTTAATGATTCTATTTGAGGATAGGAGTATTAAATATGCAGAGGCATTTAGTATGCAATGTTGAATAATAATTTTAGTGATTTTCTACAGTAGATAATGATAAGGTTTTTGCATTGGTTTATACTAACTTATTTCACGAGTTCTTGTTGAGTTTTGTGTGGATGAAGCTTTTGAGATTTAGGAAAACCGTGATATGAGAGGAATTAAGGAGACAAAAAAGCTCAAGCTTGGGGATGCCCAAGGCACCCCAAGATAATATTTCAAAAAGTCTCAAGCATCTAAGCTTGGGGATGCCCCGGTAGGCATCCCATCTTTCTTCTTCATCAGTTATCGGTTAGTATCGGTTGAGCCTAAGTTTTTGCTTCTTCACATGAGATGTGCTATTCTTGAAATGTCATTTTATTTTGTTTTTGCTTTCTGTTTTAATAAAATACTTAGATCTGAAAGTTTTTAAATAAGAGAGAGTCCACAATTAGCTACCTATTTACTTAACTACTCGCTTGATCTTCACTTATATCTTTTTGGAGTAGTTTGTCTTCCACTCTTGTGCTTCACTTATATCCTATGAGTAAATTGTTGAATGAGTTGAATATCATGGGTTGAAATTATATCATGCCTAGTGGTAGCTTCACATTGGGTTTAGAAAGTGAAATCTTTTGAAGCTTGACAATCACAATATTGGTCATACAATCAATTCATGAATAATTAGTAGAAGGAAGAGAACTTTCATATGCAAATACACTATCTTGGAAATCTTTTGTGATTGTGAGCCCCCATCAAAATATTATATGCCAAAATTGTTGACGTTGGACAAGGAAGACAACGTAATGATTTATGTTTGTTCATATTCACATAGAAGTTATATTGTCATAGATCCTTCAACATGTGGTGCTTGCCCCCCATCTTTGCTAGCCAAAAATTCCGCACCAAGTAGAGATACTACTTGTGCATCCAAAAACCCTTAAACCCAAATCTTATTTTCAAGAGTCCACCATACCTACCTAAGGATTGGGCAAGATCCTTCAAGTAAGTTGTCATCGGTGCAATAAGGCAATAAAAATTGCTTCTAAAAGTGTTAGATCATTTAGTGTAAGAGAAAATTGAGCGTTGTACGAACTTGTGATGGCAAAGAATAAAAGCGACAGACTGCATAATAAAGGTTGCTATCATAAGGGACAATATAACGTGACGTTCTTTTGTGCTTCGAGGACCAACACGAATCTACAAGAACAAGTTGTGTAGTAGACATCAAGCACATTGGTGTAAAATATGCTTCGCATGTGGTATAGCCTGATGTCCAACGGAACTGATGACTTCAGCTCCGTGTGTATCTTTGCATATCCTCATGTTTTCACACTTTCACAAAATTCATATTTTGTGTGGACTTGGCTTTGCATGTATGTGAATCACAGGTCGAACCTGGATTCCTCAGACTGAGTTATGGAGCATCTACCTGCAGTAGTGTCCCATTGATAAAAGCCATCTTGGAACCATACTAAGTTCATGAATGAACTATATGATTCTACATCTTCTTTGTCGCTGTAAAAGCGGCAACATACTTCGCCTCTGTTATAGAATTCGCCACAGTAACTTGTTTGGAACATTTCCAACTAACTGTGCCTCCACATTGTGTGTTACACAAAAACCTCAATTTAAATCGAAAATCGTATGGAGAAAAGATGAAGACTGTATCGATGTAACATTTTACAACGAACTCTTCATGATCTCCGCTTGCGAGAAAACATGTCATCAGTGCCACTATAGTACTCAATGACCCTTTTTCACTGTTGTCCCATGATCAGTACTTTTGATCACTTTGGTATCTATACTTGCAACAACTTTGGGAGTATTGGACATATCTGGTTGTTTTACGTACCATGGAATACATGATTAATCCAAACACAAGAGTGCGTGGAATCTCCATCATGTATTTTGCTCATTAGTGTTTTGGGACACCGAGTCTTGCAAAAACTCTTTCCATGTGACTTCGGCAAGAATCACTCCTTGACGATTTTAATGCTAAAAGGTTTTAGCATTTTGTCAATATGTATCTTTGCTCAGCCCCATTAGGTAAATCTATCTCCATAGATCATCATGCCTAATATAAATGCTATTTAGCCCAAGCACTTCGTCGAAAAACTATTTTCAAATGAAGTCCTAATTCATGTCAAGAAATTTATTTCCAATTAACAATGTGTCAAGCACACAAGGTTTTAGAAATATTATTATGCTCCCACTTACTTTCTTGAATCACAAGCATCTTCGTTGCCCATTGATGATGTCAAACCCCTTTGACCATTTCATCAGAACACGAAGATTCCAACTCCATTTTGCTCTCTTCTGTCCATTGCTGGAACTCTGAAGTTTGCACACTCACTAGCATCCTTTGGAATGACAAAATACCTTGGACTGTAACATATGCAAGTCCCTGGATTCATTTCCATCAGATGGAAATCCTTTCGTCATCCATGTTTCATATCTCATGATTTGAAATATGTATTAATTGCTAGTTCAACCCGAACCGACTTTAAGCATCGCTACGGTGAAGCAACCTCATCGTAGTCAACTCCTTGAACTTGTTATTTCAACAAGTCGAGCTTTATGGATAAAACATTTTTATCCGTATTAGTTTTTAGTTCCATAAATACTCGTTAGACTCTAAGTCTTCCGAAAGGTGTATCAAGATTTTAATCTTGAATCACTTATATGGAAACTACCTTGGATTGTATTGGCATTTAGCCAATCCCAGAGTCAGGGTCCATCAATGCTTCCTTGTGTATCATAGGTATACTGTTGTCTAACAACAATATCTCGTTTGCGCACCTGAGAGGTTTCCACGAGCCTTGCCTACGTGGTTCAGCTGCAATTTCGACCGAAGTCCATACATTTTATTGTCGAGACTTCCGTATCAGTCGCAGTAGGAAACTCTGGAATTACTTCCAAGGTCTCTTTCCTTTGATCTGATGATGAAGATATTGTTATCTTGTCGAGTTGCACTGTTCTCCCACTCACCTTTTGCAAGAACTATTCTCTTTAAAATCATACCGTTTTGTGGCAAAAACCTTTGCCTCAGTATAGCGGTGGGGGAATACCCAATTACTTGGGATAACCTACAAAGTAGCACTTGTCTGATTTGGAATAGGTTTGTAACCTTTTACACAAGCCCCATATTCCAAATGTTAAGAAAACATATAACATGGTTGGGCGTACCATACCATGGCGTCATTTCAACAGACCCGATGGAGCTCTTTTCAGTGTAAAAGCCGCAGTCTCTAAAGCATCACTTTAAAAGGGATAATGGCAAATTTATTTATGTGATCTTTGATCTTACCATGTCTTAAATGGTTCAACTACATCTTCACGGACTTTCCACTTGCAGTGGTGTTCCGGGAGGTGCAAGTTATGAAACCCATTTCACAACTCATCAGACATTCGCTAAACTTGTAACTCAAATTTTCCTTTCTGCAATCGAATTGTAGAAACATAATTTTCTTGTTACAATAACTTCTACTTCATTTTTGAAAACCTTATGAATGATTTCAAAAGATCCAGACTTACGTCTCATCAAGTAAATATCCATATATCTACTTGAGTCATTTCTGAAGATAGATAAATCCACTACTTGCAACAACATTTATTGAACTACACACATCAAAATGTATGATCACCAATAAGTTTGTTGCTCGTTCCTTATGGCCCGTGAACGGTATTTCAGTCACTTCACTTTTTGGAGAAAAGTTGCAAGTGACAGATGATTCAAAATCAAACGACTTCAAAATCCATCATAATGGAATTTTCCATGCAGGTTCCTCCAATGTGACCAAATGCAGTGCCACACATGTGTGGTATTCTTTTAGTCTTGCGACATTTAGTGTCAGTGTCATGGATGTATCATATTACTATCAATATTCATAACATACATCCCATCTTGGATGGAAGTATGGCCCTTCATGTTATTCATAATACTGAACAACAATTGTTGTTTTTAAGAACAACTCTTTTGCAACAAACATTGTGCAATGGGCTAGAGTGTATGAAACTCTAAAATGAATTACGAAAGTAAACACAGAGGTAATATATTATTATCAACATTCATAACATACATCTCATTCATAATGAAAATATGGCCCTTATGTTATTCATAACACCGAACATCAAAAGTTCTCTTATGAACAACCTTCTTGCAAGATACCTTATGCAAAGGGCTAGAGTGTGAAACTCTAAAATGAATTATGAAAGTAAATACATAGGGAATACACCGATGGAAGGTATAGTAACATTTACTATGTTCCCTGCGTGTATCTAAACCTCATTCCTGGCTAGTCTTTCAGGCCATAGTAGTTCTTACATCGAGTTGCAACAGAATGCAATCGAGCGGGTATCCTTATGATTGTCTCACAATACCCAAGAATTAGTGATTAACATGTTTAACCATAATTCCCAAGAAATATATATCTTTGACCAGCCTTCTATACATCAAAAACTTGTATGACATTCATACATGAGCTAGATATTCCAGTCTTCTTTCTTTTTGCCTTTACACTTCTAACAGCTTAACTTTTAGCATTTCTCCTACTCCCAGAAGAAGCACCCAACTTAAGAGTGGTGTTAGCCCCGGACTTCCTAGGCGTGAAAGTTTCACTAACACCCTTCGGACACTTCCTTTCTCTTTAAGTTGTTGTTTTATTCACCTTTCATCATATGATAGGCGTTCTTCTAGATCCCTCTCTTATCAGTCTAATGCATAGTAAACTCCTTTTCTAATAGTTTGCAAATGAATATTGCTTTGGATATCTCATATCTTTTAGCATTTGTCTGTCTCTGAAAATGATTTTTAGATTCCATGAATATCACATAGCTATCCAAACTTTTGAAGTTCGGGTCTCATGGAAGCAAACATATTGCACTTGACTGTAATGGAATTCTAGATTTTGGATCGAAGGACGAGAGTCACATGATCCATAGCATTAGCGGGAGAATACCGAAAGCATGCGATAGGACAAGTCCTTCTCGGCACTCTAGAGGACAATCCTCACATTACGTTACCAACCGTAAAGTTTTAACCAGATATTTAACAGCTATTCAATTTTAAATAGGGAAGGTGGAAATGCGAGCCATAATTCTACAACTATTATGCAAATCACACTAAGACAGTGTTCAAAATTAATTGCACTGAGAATTTAAACAAGTTAATTCTATAGTGTGCTCCCATTCAAATCAATATCTCTCATAATTGATTGTGAGTGATTCAAGATCCGCATTTCAATTCAACACCACGGTTCAAGATGAACTCAAATGGCATGAACTTCAAACGGTAGGCAAACTTGCCAATCACATCTCTATGTGATTCTTGTTCATCTTTCAATGCGTGTGTTCCGAGCTCAGGACTGTCCTACCTGAACGTCAAGACAACCAAGTGATCTTGCTGCGAGGTCTCAACTCACCCGCCTCACACTTCTCTAATCGTTTGCACCCATGGAGATCATGTGATGCCCCGAAAAGTTAGGTGCCATGACGGTGCTACACTTGGGAGAACACTAACTACTTGATATTTTTGTGAGAGATCACCCTAATAAAAAGCGACTACCGTGCAATAAAAAAGGGTGCATCATAAGGGATAAACATCTCAGGCAATTTCATAATAGCATGATATGGTATAGCCCTTTCTGACGGAGAAGTCTTCTATTTCTTCGTCTTCGGCATTCGCGTCGGTGTTCACCTTCGCGAAGATTGCCACCACCTTGTCAATGCACCAGATAATATTGCTATCTCTATAGCTAATAAAATAATGCATTACAACAAGGTTGACACGTAGGTCATTTAAGGTGACAATCATATGGCTCCAGCCATCATGCCGAATCATGACACGCAGGTCATGTTAATTTATTTACATCATATAGTCATCTCATACATTATCAAATTATTATGAGCACTGCTATACCACATCATATGTACATGCAAACCCTCCTACAAAACCAAGTTAGACGTCTCTAATCGGTCCATGAAATTTTTTGTTTTATGTGGCTTCTAAGGTTTCGAAACAAACCGAAGCTACCAACGTCCATCATCAAGTATGGTAATTCAAGTCGCTAGATAATAAAATCTCGAGCCCCATACTGAACTTCGTCATACGCATGACCCCCGTGCAGATCATATCTGCATTGCCCTTTCGTCTGCGAAATTTCATCTTTCTTTTTAACTACGGTGGAATTCAATGAACTGTTAGCACTTCGTTGATCAATCAGGATCGCGGATTGCCAGAACATTGAAACTCCACCAAGCTGTTATCAAAATCAGAAATATGCAAATCCCAGGGAAGCAACAAGAACATCGAGTAATAGATTTCATCTGCTACCCGCACAAACAATTTTCAGCAATAGATCTCATCTACTACCTAATTATATTGTGCAACACCCATACATCTCTATGTATTCTAGATCGCAACCTGCATCTATGCATAGCAAGGCTCGTGATGCCACTGTACGGTATTGCAGCAGAAAACAAAAAATTTCCAACCTACGCACCAGCCCAGTACCACTATGGAGACTACATACAAGGTTTGATCATTTTCGTTACCGACTCGTAGCACAGCGGAAGTAGAGTCGATGACGATCGGGGGTGCTGATCCCCGCAGCTAGGATTTACAACCTCCCAACCGCGAGGATGTATACCCTCATCCACCCTTCGGACAACCCTCCAGGAGGCGGTCGGACAGTCCCCCGGACGGTGTCGCGGACAGCCCTTCGGGAGGACCTTCAAAACCCGAACGGTCACTCGGACAGCCCTCCGGGAGGACTCACAGAACTCGGACCGTCACTTGGACAGCCCTTCGGGAGGCACTCTCAAAACAGCCCCTCGGGTATAAATATCGAAACTACGACCTCTCTATGGGGTTGCACACATACAATGTCATCTATCCGGCAGGGCTTCGCCGCCTAGAACTAGTTCCCACCGGAACCCAGACAGCCTTTCGGCTCTACGAAACTATTTCGCTGGGAGGGAGAGAGAAGCCAGATCATGCATGGCACTTGTATGTGAGAAGGGATGGATGGTTTGGGCAGCCCCCTCACCTCCTTATATAGGAAAACCAAGGGGTAGGATGGGTAATCAAAAATACCAAAGTACCCCCACTTTATGTCATACATAAGGGGCATGTGAGGAAATTGGGGTGCCATGTGGAGCTCCATGGAGCTCCTCCCACCTTGGCCGGCCACCCCCTTGGGGGCCCCCCATGAGGGGCTCCCTTATCCTCCTTGGCCTTCTAGAAGCCTTTTGGAAATATCCCAAAAGGTGGTTTTCCTTAAATATCCCAAAAAGCACTTTCACTATTCACGACGACATTTTTCAGCGTCCGTTCGAACTGAAAATATTTATGTGGGCTTAGAACATTTCCAGTACCCACTAAAATAATTTTTAACGCATTCTGGAACAATTTCAGATTAGTGATTTTCATCTGCGAAAAGCATCTGAAGCAGTTCCGGCAGCTCCGGAACATTTCCGGTTTTTCTTCCGAAAAATTCCAAGAAGTTTCCAGAATGATTCTGGCACCCTCCAAGAATTATCAGGCGTGTGTCGAAACCAATTTGACTTCATGGTATCCTGTGAAACAACTTATCAGTATAATCGGAACTCATCCGGTGACCTCTCTCTTCGGAACTTTTCCGTTGTCTCCGAAAACTTTTTCTGAAAACTTTCTCTCAGACTCCCTGTCTAGTATTCAGCTGATAGATGACCCTTAAGCATGTGACCCTATAGGTTCTGTAAAGTATAGACATGACCCGAAACCCCTTCCGATCAATGATCAACATCGGAGCCGTGGACACCCATATTGACCCCTATACCCACACGAATGAATATTCGAGTGAACCTCCAGTTACCGTGTGCTATTCCTGCTGCTTCGTGATATGTTACAAATACCCGAGGTGAGACATGTTGGCATCCCCATGGGTCAATAACTTGTCCACTATGCCAGTTATCTCGTTACCAGTATTGTTCTCTTTTCACGTTACCGTGTTCCGGCATCCCCGTGATCAAATCATAAAGTGTCTGGCCAGACGATGATGGATACCGTAACACCGAGAGGGCCCAGAGATATCTCTCCATCGTCGAAGGAGCAAATCCCAATCTTGAGCTATCAAGTTACTTGACACACTTTTCCATGAACCCGTAAGCCACCGTAATAGCCACCCATTTACGGATGACGTTTAACAAACCCCAAAGTTCATGAAGCAAGCATGAAGAAACTCGATACTCTCATGATCTAAGGAATCATGCAAACATGAACCATCTCTGTGTTATTAACCGTTTAACTTGTGACGAATGTATCTCATAGCATAACATCAATTCGGGTCGATTCAACACAAATGTTCTGCTAACATTGTGCCCTCAAAATTGCTGGCATAGACATGCCCATGATCAGGAAAACAGAATCATCATGCAACACTTGAGCTAGTCTTAGAGGCCAGACTAGGAATACATTTTACTGTTTATTATCCCACACGTGCATATGAGTCTTCCTTCGAGCCTCGTGGTTATTGCAGACTCGAGAACCATAGCAGTTATAGCATGGAACATAAACCTAATTATGAACAGGGAGATAATCAATAACATTTATTATTGCCTCTAGGGCATATCTCCTACAGGTTTAGCATCATGCTCCAAATTAATTTTGTGCTGACATAGAGTGGGACTAATGCCCTTAAGATCATCAAGAGTATATCCAATAGCGGCACGGTGCTTCTTCAGAGTTTTCAATAATTTCTTTTCTTCATGCTCTGAAAGGTTAGCACCAATAATGACAGGATATATCTTCTTTTCATCAAGATAAGCATATTTCAGAGTATCAGGTGATTGTTTCAGCTCAAACACGGGATCACCCTTGGGTGGAGGAGGATCCCCAAGGATTTCAATAGGCAAATTGTGTTTCAAAACAGGTCCTTGATTAAAGAATATTTCATATATTTCCCTTCTTTCATTCATAAACATATCATTTTCATGATCTAGCAAATATTGTTCTAAAGGATCAGTAGGAGGCACGGCAATAGAAGCAAGACCAATAATTTCATCCTTACTAGGCAATTCTTTATCATGGGGTTGTCTATGAAATTTAGAGAAATTAAAATCATGAGACATATCCCCTAAACCAACAGTAACAATATCTTTCTCGCAGTCTATCTTAGCATTAACAGTATTCAAGAAAGGTCTACCAAATATAATGGGACAAAAATCATCTTGTGGGGAACCAAGAACAAGAAAATCAGTAGGGTATTTTATTTTCCCACACAGGACTTCAACATATCTTACAATCCCAATTGATGATATAGTATCTCTATTGGCAAGCTTAATAGTAACATCAATATCTTCTATCTCAGCAGGTGCAATATCATTCATAATTTCTTCATATAGAGTAAAAGGAATTGCACTCACACTAGCACCCACATCACATAAGCCATGATAACAATGATCTCCTATTTTAACAGAAACAACAGGCATGCCAACAATGGGTCTATGTTTATCTTTAATATCAGGTTTAGCAATCCTAGCAGCTTCATCACAGAAATAAATAACATGCCCATCAATATTATCAACCAAAAGATCTTTAACCATAGCAATACTAGGTTCAACTTTAATTTGTTCAGGAGGTGTAGGTGTTCTAGTATAACTCTTACGAACCATAGTTGAAGCTTTAGCATGATCCTTTATTCTAATAGGAAAAGGTGGTTTCTCAATTTAAGCAGTAGGAACAATAGGATCAACATTATAAGTAATAGTTTCTTCTTCAACTTTAATAGGTTCTACTACTTTAACTTCAATGGGAGGATGATATTTAAACCACTTCTCCTTAGGGAGATCAACATGAGTAGCAAAAGATTCACAGAAAGAAGCTACTATCTCAGAGTCAAGTCCATATTTAGTGCTAAAATCACGAAAAGCATCGATATCCATGAAAGATTTAACACAATCAAACTTAAGGTTTATACCTGACTCCTTACCTTCGTCAAGTTCCAATCTTCAGAGTTGTGTTTAATTCTTTCCAATAAATCCCATTTGAATTCAATATCCTTCTTCATAAAGAACTAGTACAAGAAGTATCGGGCATGGATCGATCATTATGAGAAAGCCGAGCATAATTTTTTTGAATAATAATTTCTCTTGAGAGCTCATGATTGGGGCATGAATATAACATTGACTTAAGCCTCCCCCAAGCTTGAGTGATACTTTCTCCTTCACGAGGCCAAAAATTATATATATAATTCCGATCATGATGAACCAGATGCATAGGATAAAACTTCTGATGAAATTCCAATTTCAATCAGTTGTAGTTCCATGATCCAATATCATCACATAGCCTATACCATGTCAATGCCTTTCCCTTCAAAGATAAAGCGAAGACCTTCTTCTTGACAACATCCTCGGGCATACATGCAAGCTTAAATAATCAACAAACTTCATCCACATAGATTAGGTGCATATCAGGATGTAATGTTCAATCTCCTACGTAAGGATTAGCTAGCCGTTTCTCTATCATACCCGAAGGAATTTCATAATAAATATTTTCAGTAGGTGCAGTAGGTTGAGGAGCAACTCTTTGCTCTTCCAGTCGAGGTGAAGATAGATACGTTGGAGACGTATCAAGCATCCCCAAGCTTAATTCCTGCTCGTCATCGAGTAGGTAAATGATAAAAATAGAATTTTTGATGTGGAATGCTAGCAAGTGCATAAGTTTGATCAATGATAATTTCAATCACCTTTTCTAGCATCATTATAAATCATAAACAGTAGCTCATCTCATAAAACTTCTCATGATCAAGTAGCAAGCTATTCACATGTTAAAGCATAGATCACAAACTTTCTTGAAAACTAACAAACTAGGTTCTCAGTCATCAAACAATTGCAATTCATCTTATTTTCAGGAAGGGTCTATGTAAGAGCTTTGATTTAGCAAATCCCACATACTCAACTATCATATAGTATTCCATGATTGCTACCACTCAAAGCATATTTTTAGAACAAATAGGATCCATCAAACACAGAGAAAGATAGGGGCTTAGTGTTTCGCCTGCCAACTTATTTATCATATAAATAATTGTCAACAATAATAATTCATGATCAAATATATTTGAATGGCCATATATGCTTAGACCTTTCCCCATCACATGATGCTTGCTAACTAAAGAGTAGGTTGGAATAAGAAATTGACTCAACAAAAATAAAAGTAAAAGATAGGCCCTTCGCAGAGGGAAGAAGGGATTTGCAGAGGTGCCAGAGCTCGAAGCTTTTAAAATAGAGATGAACATAATTTTGAGAGGTATGCTTTCATTGTCAACATAACAACCAAGAGTTCTCACTATCTTCCATGCTAGATACATTATAGGCGGTTCCCAAACAGAATGGTAAAGTTTTTACTCCCCCTCAACCAACAAGCACACTCCACGGCTGGTCCGAAACAACAGGTACCGTCCATACAAACAACAGTCCTGGGGGAGTTTGTTGATTTGACTTTAAGCATGGGACTGGGCATCCCAATTACCAGCCACTTTCTCATGAATGACAAGTGAATCAACACTCATCATGAGAATAACCCACCTAGCATGGAAGATACTGACAGCCCCTAGTCGCTACATGAGCGATTCGGGCATACAAAACAGATTATTATTTGAAGGTTTAGAGTTTGGCACATGCAAATTTACTTGGAATGGCAGGTAAATACCGCATATAGGTAGATATGGTGGACACTCATGGAAGAAACTTGGTTCAAGGATTTGGATGCACAAGCAGTATTCCCGCTTAGTACAGAAATTTTGGCTAGCAAAAGATTCAAAATAGCAAGCACCACATGTTGGAGGATCCATAACAATATAACTTCTATACAAATATACCCAAGCATAAGTCATTATGTTGTCTTCCTTGTCCAACTTCAACTAATTTGCTCAAGTTTGAAAATAATTAATGGGGCTCACAATCATAGAAGATGTTCAAGATAGTATATTTATATGTGAAACCTCTCTTCCTTCAATATTCTTTCATGAATTGTTCAACTGACCAATACTATGTTTGCTAACTTTCAATAAATTTACCACCACTACTTCTTATATGTGAAGTCATTACTCCCGATGGTATAAGCATATGAAGCATATATAATTTCAGATTTATGATATTCAATTCATTCAACCATTTACTCATAGGATATAAGTGAAGCACACGAGTAAATGACAAACTACTCCAAAAAGATATAAATGAAGATCAATAAGTAGTTGAATAATTATTTAGCTATGTGAGGACTCTCTCTTATAAAGAAAATTTTGATCTTAAGTACTTTATTCAAACAGCAAGCAAAAAAATTTACATTGCAAGGATAGCACATATTATGTGAAGAAGCAAAAACTTAGGCTCAACCGATACTAACCGATAATTCTTGACGAAGAAAGGTGGGATGCCTACCGAGGCATCCCCAAGCTTAGATGCTTGAGACTTCTTGAAATATTATATTGGGATGCCTTGGGCATCCCCAAGCTTGAGCTTTTGTGTCTGCTTAATTCCTTTTATATGATGGTTTCCCTAAATCTTAAAAACTTCATCCACACAAAACTCAACAAGAACTCGTGAGAAAAGTTAGTATAAATCAAATGCAAAACCTTATCATTCTCTACTGTTGCAAATCACTAAAATTATTATTTAACATTGCATACTAAATTACTATGCATATTTAATACTCCTATCCTCAAATAGAATCATTAAACAACCAAACATATGCAAACAATGCAAACATAACTGCAATCTGTCAAAACAGGACAGTCTGTAAAAAGTGCAATTGTACTCATACTTCCCTAACTCGAAAAATTCTGAAAAATTAGCAGACTGTATAAAATTTGTTGTTACTCATTTTGTAAAAATTTCAAGATTTTATTATGTTCTGACTTTCCAGAAGAATTCAGACAACGATAGAAAACTTTCTGTTTTCAAAACAGCAACATATAGACTTGCAAAATAAGCATGGTAAAGGCTATACTTGACACTTTTATTGAACTAAAATATGAAAAATATTATTATAAATAACAGCAAGCAAATCCTAATAAAATAAAATGACGATCCAAGCAAAACTCATATCATGTGATGAATAAAAATATAGCTCCAAGTGAGGTTACCAACAATGTTGAAGACGAAAGAGGGGATGCCTTCCGGGGCATCCCCAAGCTTAGTTGCTTGGATCTTCCTTGAATATTACCTTGGGGTGCCTTGGGCATCCCCAACCTTAGGGTCTTGTCACTCCTTATTCTCCTCATATCGATATCTCACCCAAAACTTGAAAACTTCAATCACACAAAACTTAACAGAACTCTCGTAAGATCCGTTAGTATAATAAAACAAATCGTTCACTTGGGTACTGTCGAAGACAAGATTCATAATTGTTCTCACACAATGCCTACTATAACTTATCATTTCTATAATTTATATTAAGAAATATAAGCCATAGAAACTAGAAAACAAGCAAACCATGCATCGAAAACAGAATCTGTAAAAAACAGAATAGTCAGTAAAGATCTGAATTAAGCTGATACTTCTGTTAGTCCAAAAATTTGGGGACAAGAATCAACTTGCATAGGAAGGCAAAACAAGCATAACTTCAAAATTTTCAACACATAGAGAGGAAACTTGATATTATGGCAATACCTACAAGCATATATTCCTCCCTCATAATAATTTTCAGTAGCATCATGAATGAATTCAATAATATAGCTATCACATAAAGCATTCTTTTCATGATTCATAAGCATAGAAATTTTACTATTCTCCACATAAGCAAAATTCTTCTCATTCATCGTAGTGGGAGGAGCAAATTCAACAAAATAACTATCATGGGATTGAAAATTAAAATCAAGATGACAAGTTTCATGGTTATCATTATTCTTTATAGCATACATGTCATCACAATAATCATCATAGATAGGAGGCATGCTTTCATCATAATAAATTTGCTCATTAAAACTTGGGGGACAAAAAATATCATCTTCATCAAACATAGCATCCCCAAGCTTGTGGCTTTGCATATCATTAGCATCATGGATATTCAAGGAATTCATACTAACATCATTGCAATCATGCTCATCATACAAAGATTTAGTGCCAAACAATTTATAGACTTCTTCTTCTAACACTTGAGCACAAATTTCCTTTCCATCATTTTCACGAAAGACATTAAAAAGATGAAGCATAAGAGGCAACCTCAATTCCATCTTTTTTGTAGTTTTCTTTAATAGACTAAACTAGTGATAAAAAAAGAAACTAAAAGATTCAATTGCAAGAATTAAAGATATACCTTCAAGCACTCACCTCCCCGGCAATGGCGCCAGAAAAGAGCTTGATGTCTGCTACTCAACCTTCTTCTTGTAGACTCATGTTGGGCCTCCAAGCGCAGAGTTTTGTAGTACAGTAGCAAATTTCCCTCAAGTGGATGACCTAAGGTTTATCAATCCGTGGGAGGCTTAGGATGAAGATGATATCTCTCAAACAACCCTGCAACCAAATAACAAAGAGTCTCTTGGGTCCCCAACACACCCAATACAATGGTAAGTTGTATAGGTGCACTAGTTCGGCGAAGAGATGGTGATACAAGCGTAATATGGATGGTACATATAGGTTTTTGTAATCTGAAAATATAAAAATAGCAAGGTAGCAAGTAGTAAAAGTGCGCGAAAACGGTATTGCAATGCTTGAAAACAAGGCCTAGGGTTCATACTTTCACTAGTGCAAGTTCTCTCAACAATGATAACATAATTACATCATATGAAAATCCCTCAACGTGCGACAAAAGTCACTCCAAAGTTCCTATCGCGGAGAACATAAGATGAAATTCTTGTAGGGTACGAAACCACCTCAAAGTTATTCTTTCCGATCAATCCATTGAGCTATTCCTATAAGTGTCACAAACAGCCTTAGAGTTCGTAGTAAAATAACACCATATGACACACATCAATCAACCCTAATGTCACCTAGATACTCCAATGTCACCACAAGTATCCGTGGGTCAATTATACGATATGCATCAAACAAATTCAAATTCATAATATTCAATCCAACATAAAGAACCTCAAAGAGTGCCCCAAGATTCCTACCAGAGAAACAAGGATGAAAACATGCATCAACCCCTATGCACAGATTACCCCAATGTCACCTCGGGAATCAGCGAGTTGAGTGCCAAAACATACATCAAGTGAATTAATAGAACACCCCATTGTCACCACGGGTATCCCACGCAAGACATACATCAAGTGTTCTCAAATCCATAATAGTACTCAATCCGATAATAGTGAAACCTCAAAGGTAAAACTGAATTCATCACAAGAAGGTAGAGGGGGAGAAACACCATATGATTCAACTATAATAACAAAGCTCGCGGTACATCAAGATCGTGCCAAATCAAGAACACGAGAGAGAGAGAGAGAGAGATCAAACACATAGCTACTGGTACATACCCTCAGCCCCGAGGGTGAACTACTCCCTCCTCGTCATGGAGAGCGCCGGGATGATGAAGATGGCCACCGGTGATGGTTTCCATATCCGGCAGGGTGCCGGAACAGGCTCCCTATTAGTTTTTCGTGGCTACAGAGGCTTGCAGCGGTGGAAATCCCGATCTAGGTTTCTTTCTGGGGGTTTATATATTTATAGGAATTTTTGGCGTCGAGAACAGGTCAGGGGGTCCACGAGGAGCCCACAAGACAGGGGGCGCCCCCAGGGGGGTAGGGCGCGCCCCCACCCTTGTGGAGGCCTCGTGGCTCTTCTGGTCCAACTCTTTTGCTTCGGGGGCTTCTTCTGGTCCATAAAAAATCACCATAAATTTTCAGCTTATTTGGACTCCGTTTGATATTCCTTTTTTGCGAAACTGAAAAACAAGGAAAAAAACAGAAACTGGCACTGGGCTCTAGGTTAATAGGCTAGTCCCAAAAATCATATAAAATAGCATATAAATGCATATAAAACATCCAAGATGGATAATATAATAGCATGGAACAATAAAAAATGATAGATATGTTGGAGACGTATCAAAGATACGCCGAACAAGCCCCTCGAAGGATTATTTTCCATAGTAACAAGTGACAGTAAATTTTAGCACACTATATAAATGTTTCCTTACCGAATTCCACTTACCAAAGGCACTTCACTCCCCGGCAACGGCGCCAGAAAAGAGTCTTGATGACCCACAAGTATAGGGGATCTATCGTAGTCCTTGCGATAAGTAAGAGTGTCGAACCCAACAAGGAGCAGAAGGAAATGACAAGCAGTTTTCAGCAAGGTATTCTCTGCAAGCACTGAAATTATCGGTAACAGATAGTTGTGTGATAAGATAATTCATAACGGGTAACAAGTAACAAAAGTAAACAAGGTGCAGCAAGGTGGCCCAATCCTTTTTGTAGCAAAGGACAAGCCTGAACGAACTCTTATATAAAGCAAAGCGCTCCCGAGGACACATGGGAATTGTTGTCAAGCTAGTTTTCATCATGCTCATATGATTCGCGTTCGTTACTTTGATAATTTGATATGTGGGTGGACCTGTGCTTGGGTGCTGCCCTTCCTTGGACAAGCCTCCCACTTATGATTAACCCCTCTCGCAAGCATCCGCAACTACGAAAGAAGAATTAAGGTAAACCTAACCATAGTATGAAACATATGGATCCAAATCAGCCCCTTACGAAGCAATGCAGAAACTAGGGTTTAAGCTTCTGTCACTCTAGCAACCCATCATCTACTTATTACTTCCCAATGCCTTCCCCTAGACCCAAATCATGGTGAAGTGTCATGTAGTCGACGTTCACATAACACCACTAGAGGAAAGGCAACATACATCTCATCAAAATATCGAACGAATACCAAATTCACATGATTACTTAAAACAAGACTTCTCCAATGTCCTCAGGAACAAACGTAACTACTCACAAAGCATATTCATGTTCAAGATCAGAGGAGTATTAATTATCATTAAGGATCTGAAAATATAATCTTCCACCGGATAAACCAACTAGCATCAACTGCAAGGAGTAATCAACACTACTAGCAACCCACAGGTACCAATCTGAGGTTTTGAGACAAAGATCGGATACAAGAGATAAACTAGGGTTTGAGAGGAGATGGTGCTGGTGAAGATGTTGATGGAGATTGACCCCCTCTCGATGAGGGGATCATTGGTGATGACGATGGCTTCGATTTCCCCCTCCTGGAGGGAAGTTTCCCCGGCAGAACAGCTCCGCCGGAGCCCTAGATTGGTTCTGCCCAAGTTCCGCCTCAAGACGGCGGTGCTTCGTCCCGAAAGCTTCCATCTGATTTTTTTCCAGGTCAAAACACACCATATAGCAGAAGATGAGCATCGAGGACCTGCCAGGTGGCCCACAAGACCGGAGGGCGCACCCAGGGGGGTAGGTCCCGCCCTCCACCCTTGTAGATGGCAGGTGGCGCCCCTCTGGTGCTTTCTTCCCCCAATATTTTTTATATATGTCAAAAATATTCTCCGTGAAGTTTCAGGACTTTTGGAGTTGTGCAGAATAGGTCTCTAATATTTGCTCCTTTTCCAATCCAGAATTCCAGCTGCCGGCATTCTCCCTCTTCATGTAAACCTTATAAAATAAGAGAGAAAAGACATAAGTATTGTGATATAATGTGTAATAATAGCCCATAATGCAATAAATATTAATATAAAAGCATGATGCGAAATGGACGTATCAGCCACTCATAAGGAAGACAATCAATAAATAAATCATGCTCCGACTTCATCACATAATGGTTCACCATACGTGCATGCTACGGGAATCACAAACTTTAACACAAGTATTTCTACAATCCACAATTACTCACTAGCATGACTCTCATATCACCATCTTTATATCTCAAAACAATCATAAGGAATCAAACTTCTCATAGTATTCAATGCACTTTATACGAAAGTTTTTATTATACCCCCCTTGGATGTCTATCATATTAGGACTAAATTTATAACCAAAGCAAATTACTATGCTGTTTAGAGACTCTCAAAATAATATAAGTGAAGCATGAGAGTTCAATAATTTCTATAAAATAAAGCCACTGCCATGCTCTAAAAAGATATAAGTGAAGCACTAGAGCAAAATTGCCTAGCTCAAAAGATATAAGTGAAGCACATAGAGTATTCTAATAAATCACGATTCATGCGTGTCCCTCTCAAAAGGTGTGTACAGCAAGGATGATTGTGGCAAACTAAAAAGAAAAGACTCATATCATACAAGACGCTCCAAGCAAAACACATATCATGTGGTGAATAAAAATATAGCCTCAAGTAAAGTTACCGATAGACGAAGACGAAAGAGGGGATGCCTTCCGGGGCATCCCCAAGCTTAGGCTCTTGGTTGTCTTCGAATATTACCTTGGGGTTCCTTGGGCATACCCAAGCTTAGGCTCTTGCCACTCCTTATTCCATAGACCATCAAATCCTTACCCAAAACTTGAAAACTTCCCAACACAAAACTCAACAGAAAATCTCATAAGCTCCGTTAGTATAAGAAAATAAATCACCACTTTTGGTACAGTTGTGAACTCATTCTTTATTTATATTGGTGTAATATCTACTGTATTCCAACTTTTCCATGGTTCATACCCCCCTGATACTACCCATAGATTCATCAAAATAAGCAAACAACACATAGAAAACAGAATCTGTCAAAAACAGAACAGTCTGCGAAGATCCAAACTGTTCTAATACTTCTGTAACTCCAAAAATTCTGAAAACTTAGGACAACAGAGGCAATTTGTATATCAATCTTGTGTAAAACATTCAGAGTTTTTCCACGCTCCAGTGAATTTAAACAATTCTGGGACTGGGCACAAAATTTTCTGTTTTTCAGCAGGATCAAATCAACTATCACCGTAAGCCATCCCAAAGGTCTTACTTGGCACAAACACTAATTAAAACACAAAACCACATCTAACCAAAGGCTATATGAATTATTTATTGAAAAACAGAAGCAAAAAGCAAAGAACAAAAATAAAATTGGGTTGCCTCCCAACAAGCGCTATTGTTTAACGCCCTTAGCTAGGCATTGATAATTTTAATGATGCTCACATGAAAGACAAGAATTGAAGCACAAAGAGAGCATCATAAAGTACGTGAAAAACACATCTAAGTCTAAAATACTTCCTATGCATAGGCATCTTATAGGCAAACAAATTACCAAGGCAAGAAAATCCTAGCATATGCAAAGAAGAAGAAAGAAACAATAGCAATCTCAACATAACGAGAGGTAATTTAGTAGCATGAACATTTCCACGTCCATATTTTCTTCTCTCATAATAATTACATGTAGGATCATAATCAAATTCAACAATATAACTATCACATAAAATATTCTCAACATGATCCACATGCATGCAAAGTTGACACTCTTCCAAAATAGTGGGATTATCATCAAATAAAGTCATGACCTCTCCAAACCCACTTTTATCAAAAAATTCATGAGATTGATCATACTCCAAAGTAGTGGGATCATTATTACCTAGAGTTGACACTCTTCCAAACCCACTTTCAATATTATTACAAACATATTCATCATGAGGCTTAAATAAATTTTCAAGATCATTAGAAAAACCACCCCAATCATGATCATTGCAATAAGTAGCAGATATAGCAAAACTAGCATACCCAAGCTTGGGTTTTGCATATTACTAGCACAATTGACATTAATCGAATTTATAATAACATCATTGCAATCATGCTTTTGATTCAAGGAACTATCAAGTATCGGTGCAATAGCAATAATCTCATGTTTAACATAAGGAACTATGGCAAATTCATCTCCATAAATATTGGCATCATGGCCATAAGAATAGCAAGCATCATGTTCATCAAGGGATATTTCAATCAAATCGTCAGAATCATAATTATCTATAGATTCATGCATATCATTATTTTCTTCCAAAGCAATGGTCATTCTCCCAATAAATTCTTTGACATAGACATTATGAGCATAGTTTTCATAGCAATATTTAAGTATGTCAAAATTTTCAGAATTGTAAAGAGTAATATCATACTTTTCAATCAAAGAAGCAACTTCATAAGCACCCTTAAAAGCAACAAATTCTTCAATTTGTTCGATATCATAGTAACTATAAACACCCTTTTCGTAAGAAGATAATATTTCACTATTATTAAACTCACATAGGTAGGGAAGGTGTTTTTTAGGGTTCTTAGAGCAACAAGTAAAATCACAAATTTCATAGATATTCCAAGCATAGCATAGCATAGCAAACAATTTATTTGATTCCATAAGAGCTTCCCTTTTTCAGACAAACGATGACGCACAAAATGAGCATGCTTATCTAAAGATTTTCCCTCAACTAAACAAGTTAGGGTTTCAGCACGAGCACATATGGATCGAAGATGATCCAGGTAGAAAACTTTGAGTGGATCCATATCAATAGATTTTTAGCAAGCAAAGATGCAAGCAAAATAGAAGGCACATGGAAACACAAGCAAACATAAGATCGAACGAAACAAGGGCGAATAAAAAGGAAAATCTTTTCGAAAATCATTTTAGAAGTGGGGGAGAGGAAAACGAGAGGCAAATGGCGAATAATGTAATGCAAGAGAAGAGAGTTTTATGATGGGTACTTGGTATGTCTTGACTTGGCGTAGAACTACCCGGCAAAGGCGCCAGAAATTCTTCTTGCTACTTCTTGAGCTTGCATTGGTTTTTTCCTTGAAGAGGAAAGGGTGATGCAGCAAAGTAGAAATAAGTATTTCCCTCAGTTAGAGAACCAAGGTATCAATCCAGTAGGAGACAACGCACAAATCACCAATACCTACACAAACAATCAAACAACTTGCACCCAACGCGATAATGGGGTTGTCAATCCCTTCACGGTTACTTGCAAAAGTGAGATCTAATAGAGATAGATGAAACTAAACAAAAGATAAAGTAAATATTTTTGGGTTTTTGTTTTGTAGATCGGAAAGTAAAAGATTGCAAAATAGTAGATCGAAAACTTATATGATGGAAAATAGTAGATCGGAAACTTATATGATGGAAAATAGACCCGGGGGCCATAGGTTTCACTAGAGGCTTCTCTCAAGATAGCAAATATTATGGTGGGTGAACAAATTACTGTCGAGCAATTGATAGAAAAGTGCAAAGTTATGACGATATCTAAGGCAATGATTATGAAATATAGGCATCACGTCCGTGTCAAGTAGACCGAAACGATGTTGCATCTACTACTATTACTCCACACATCGACCGACTCCTGCCTGCATCTAGAGTATTAAGTTCATGAAGAACAGTGTAACGTATTAAGTAAGATGACATGATGTAGAGGAATAAACTCAAGCAATATGATGTAAACCCCATCTTTTTATCCTCGATGGCAACAATACAATACGTGCCTTGCTGCCCCTACTGTCACTAGGAAAGGACACCGCAAGATTGAATCCAAACCTAAGCACTTCCCCCATTGCAAGAAAAACCAATTTAGTTGGCCAAACCAAACCGATAGTTCCAAGAGAATTACAAAGATATCAAATCATGCATAAAAGAATTCAGAGAAGAGTCAAATAATATTCATAGATAAGCTGATCATAAATCCACAATTCATCGGATCTCGACAAACACACCGCAAAAGAAGTTTACATCGAATAGATCTCCAAGAACATCGTGGAGAACATGGTATTGAGAATCAAAGAGAGAGAAGAAGCCATCTAGCTACTAGCTATGGACCTGTAGGTCTGAGGTTAACTACTCACGCTTCATCGGAAGGGCAATAGGGTTGATGTAGAAGCCCTCCGTGATCGAATCCCCCTCTGGCAGGATGCCGGAAAAGGCCCCAAGATGGGATCTCACGGGAACAGAAGGTTGCGGCGGTGGAAAAGTGTTTTCGTGGATGCTTCTGGTGGTTTTGGGAATATATGTGAATATATAGGAGGAATATCTAGGTCAGGGGGTCACCGAGGGGCCCACAAGGTAGGGGGCGCGCCCTCCACCCTTGTGGCCGCCTCATGGCTCTTCTGACTTGCACTCCAAGTCTCCTGGGTGTCTTCTGGTCCAAGAAATATCATCGCGAAGGTTTTATTCCGTTTGGACTCCGTTTGGTATTCCTTTTCTGCGAAACTCAAAAACAAGGAAAAAAAACAGAAACTGGCACTGGGCTCTAGGTTAATAGGTTAGTCCCAAAAATAATATAAAATAGCATATTAATACATATAAAACATCCAAAACAGATAATATAATAGCATGGAACAATAAAAAATTATATATACGTTGGAGACGTATCAAGCATCCCCAAGCTTAATTCCTGCTCGTCCTCGAGTAGGTAAATGATAAAAACAGAATTTTTGATGTGGAATGCTACCTAACATATTTATCCATGTAATTTTTCTTTATTGTGGCATGAATGTTCAGATCCATAAGATTCAAAACAAAAGTTCAATATTGACATAAAAACAATAATGCTTCAAGTTTAAGTATAGACCATAAAGTTTCTTGAAAGCTAACAAACCATGTTCTTAGTCATCAAACAATTGCACTTCATCTTATTTTCAGGAAGGGTCTATGTAAGAGCTTTGATTTAGCAAATTCCACATACTCAACTATCATATAGTCTTCCATGATTGCTAACACTCAAAGCATATTTTTAGAACAAATAGCATCCGTCAAACACAGAGAAAGATAGGGGCTTAATGTTTCGCCTCCCAACTAATTTATCATATAGATAATTGTCAACAATAATAATTCATGAAAAAATATATTTGAATGGCCATATATGCTTGGATCTTTCCCCACCACATGATGCTTGCCAACTAAAGAATAATTAAGGTTGAAATAGGAAGGGATATTATTGACTCTTGCATAAAAGTAAATACATGAAAGTAAAAGATAGGCCCTTCGCAGAGGGAAGCAGAGGTTGTCATGCGCTTTTAAATGTCGGATGTGCAAACCCTTAATGCAAAGGAACATCACGTTGTATTGCCCTTTGTGATAGCAACCTTTATTATGCAGTCCGTCGCTTTTATTTCTTTACCACCACAAGTTTGTACAACTTTTATTTTCCTTTACAATAAAAGATCATACATATTTAGGAGCAATTTTTATTGCTTTTTGCACCGATGACAACTTACTTGAAGGATCTTATTCAATCCATAGGTAGATATGGTGGACACTCATGGCATGACACTAGGTTTAAGGGTTTTGGATGCACAAGTAGTATCTCTACTTAGTACAAAATTTTGGCTAGCAAAAGATCCTAATCAAGCACCACATGTTAGAGGATCCGTAACAATATAACTTCTATGCAAATATACCCAAACATAACTCATTACGTTGTCTTCCTTGTCCAACTTCAACTAATTTTGTCAAGTTTGAAAATAATTAATGGGGCTCACAATCATAGAAGATGTCCAAGATAGTATATTTATATGTGAAATCTCTCTTCCTTCAATATTCTTTCATGAATTGTTCAAGTGACCAATGTTGAGTTTGCTCACTTTCAATAAATTTTACCACCTATACTACTTACAAGTGAAGTCATTACTCCCCATGGGATAAGAATATGAAGCCTATATAATTTTAGATCTATGATATTCAATTCATTCAACCATTTACTCATAGGATATAAGTGAAGCACGTGAGTAAATGACAAACTACTCCAAAAAGATATAAGTGAAGAACAATGAGTAGTCAAATAATTAACTAGCCATGGGAGGACTCTCTCTCATTCAAGATTTCAGATCCAATGATTTTATTCAAACAGCAAGTAAAATGAAAATACGCTCCAAGCAAAGCACATATCATGTGACGGATAAAAATATAGCTCCGAGTAAGGTATACCGATAGTGTTGAAGACGAAAGAGGGGATGCCTTCCGGGGCATCCCCAAGCTTAGGCGCTTGATTCTTCCTTGAATATTACCTTGGGGGTGCCTTGGGCATCCCCAAGCTTAGGGTCTTTCCACTCCTTATTCTCATCATATCGACACCTCACCCAAAACTTGAAAACTTCAATCACACAAAACTCAACCGAAAACTCATGAGCTCCGGTAGTATAATAAAACAAATCATTCACTTGGGTACTGTCAAGACAAGATTCATAATTGTTTCCACATAATGCCTACTATACTCTATCATTTCCACAATTTATATCACTTAATATAAGCTATGGAAACACTAAAACAAGCAAACTATGCATTGAAAACAGAATCTGTCAAAAACAGAACAGTCTGGGAAGATCTGAATTGTTCTCATACTTCTCTAACTCCGAAAATTCACAAAAATTAGGAAAACGTAGACAATTTATATATCAATCCCCTGTAAACATTTCAGAGTTTTTCCATGTTCCAGTGAATTTTAACAATTCTGTTTCTGGACGCAAAAGTTTCTGTTTTTGCACAGAATCAAATCAACTATCATCCACACTATCCCAAAGGCTTTACTTGGCACTTTATTGAAACAAAAGCTATAAACATGATTACTACAGTAGCTTAATCATGCGAACACACAAAAACAGTAAGGATAAATATTGGGTTGTCTCCCAACAAGCGCTTTTCTTTAATGCCTTTTTAGCTAGGCATGATATTATAATGATACTCTTCCAAGCCCAATTCCGATGATAGTCTTATTCATACTCCAAAATATATAAGTGAAGTTCATGGTGCATTCTACAATTAATATAGATTTACCAACATCCGAGCTCAAAATATATAAGTGAAGCACACGAAGCATTCTATAAAGCCATGCTCAAAAGATTTAAGTGAGGCACAAAGAGCAAGCCATACTCAAAAGATTTAAGTGAAGCACATGAAGCATTCTATAAATCAATGAAGGACTATCTCATACTAGCATGGTGCATAAAGGAAAAGAAAGGAAAAATAAACTCAAAAGACACATGTCATGTGAACAAAACAAAAACCGAGGTATACCTATAATTGTTGAGGAAGAAAGATGGGATGCCAACCGGGGCATCCCCAAGCTTAGATGCTTGAGTATCCTTGGAATATTTATTTGGGGTGCCTTGGGCACCCCCCAAGCTTGAACTCTTGCCACTCCTTTTTCTTCTCATATCGATAACTCCTCGCTCTTCGAACACTTCATCCACACAAAACTTAACAAAAAACCTTGTGAGATCCGTTAGTATAATAAAGCTAATTGCTACCTTTAGGTACTGTTGTAAACTCATTCCAATTTCATATTAACATTATATCTACTGTATTCCAACTTCATCATGGTTCATACCCCCCGATACTACCCATAGATTCATCAAAATAAGTAAACAACACATAGAAAACAGAATCGGTAAAAAAAGGACAGTCTGTAGCAATCTGAATATTTCTTATACTTATGTACCTCCAAAAATTATGAAATATTAGGAAAAATAAATTTTTTGCATATAAGTACTGTGTAAAAATTTCAGGATTTTTTCATGTTCCATTAAAAAAATTAAATTCATGCACTACAGAAAAAGTTTCTGTTTTTGCACCGCACATACCAAACAAGCAATCTAAACATCCTAAAGGCAAAACTTGGCACATTATTTTTATAATACAATGGACATATACAAGGGTATAATTATTTTTGAGAAACTTCCATGAAAAATTCTACATTGTTTTCATGAGCATGAACACAAGTGTTCAAGGTCGACCCTCACTTCTCCAATGCACAACCTTCCAATCACTTCTCTTTTTGAAAAACTTTTTAAGTATAAGAGGCAAGTAAATTTTTTTGTATTTTGCATTTTTTTGTTTGTTTCACCCACAACTAAAGAAGACAAAAAGGGGAAAAAAATCTACTTAGTGAAGAAAGCAAACAAGCATACACGAAAATATTAACCCCACGCAATTGCTCCCCGGCAACGGCGCCAGAAAAGAGCTTGATAATCCCCATGCAAGGAATCATCATAGCAATTCCCAAAGGTGGAAGTGATAAGTATGGAGTGTCGAACCCACAAGGAGCTAAAGGTAAGATCAATATTCTCTCAAGTCCTATTTGCCACTGATAAGACTCTACGTACACTAAACGTTTGCTTCTATCTAGAAACGAGAAATAAAACTACATTGTGGGTATGAAGAGGATAACTTTGCGTGATATCGGAGAACTAAAATATAAAAGTAGTTGCTGTTATCATAAAGTTAGAATAAATTACTATATATTATAAATAGCGAGTGAGGAATAATGATGGATCGGTGTGCGGAATTATCCTAGGCAATTGTTAACAAGATCGATAATCATTATTGCAATTTTATATGAGGGAGAGGCATAAGCTAACATACTTTCTCTTCTTGGATCATATGCACTTATGATTGGGACTCTATCAAGCATCCGCAACTACTAAAGATCATTAAGGTAAACCCCAACCATAGCATTAAAATATTAAGTCCCCTTTATCCCATACGCAACAACCCCCTTACTCGGGTTTAAGCTTCTGTCACTCTAGCAACCCACTATAAGCGAATCATGAACGTATTGCAACACCCTACAACGGAAATCCCTCACATGTGCGCGGCACGGAAGGCACCGTAGGACAGCACCAAAATAAAACATATAACTCAAACCAATCTAGATCATCAATCAACCCAAAAGACAAAAGAAATCTACTCAAAACATCATAGGATGGCAACACATCATTGGATCATAATATGTGGCATAAAGCACCATGCTCAAGTAGGGGATTACAGTGGGGTGCGGGAGAGTGGACCGCGTAAAAGAGATGAGGATGGTGATGAAGATGGTGATGTTGATGAAGACGATCACCGCGGCGATGGTTCCCCCGATGGCACTCCGGCGCCACCGAGAGAGAGGGGGAGAGGTTCTCCCCTTGTGCTTCCTCCTCCATGGCCTCCCCCCTAGATGGGGAGAGGTTCTCCCTCTGGCCCTTTGCCCCCATGGTGATGATGGCCCCCTCTAGGATCCTCCTCCATGGCCTCCGGTGATGATGTCCCCCACCGGCAGGGTGCCAGAGAGGGCCTAGATTGGTTTTTCGTGGCTACAGAGGCTTACGATGGCGGAACTCCCGATCTAGGTTTATATCTGAGGTTTTTGGGATTTATAGGAGGTGTTGGCGCCGGGGACAAGTCAAGGGGGTCCACGAGGCGATGACAAGGTAGGGGGGCGCGCCCTAGGAGGGTGGGGGCGCCCCCCACCCTTGTGGTTACCCCGGGACTCCTCTCTGGTATCTTTTCGCTCCAGTATTTTTTATATTTTCCAAAAATATTCTCCATAAATTTTTAGCCCATTTCAAGAACTTTTATTTATGCACAAAAAAACGACACCACGGCAGTTCTGCTGAAAACAGCGTCAGTCCGGGTTAGTTCTAATCAAATCATACCAAAACCATATAAAATTGTTATAAACATGGCATGAATACTTCATAAATTATAGATACGTCAGAGACGTATCAGCCTCTAGACTGCGAGTGATCTGTGTCGCATTCAACGGGACCCTTGATACCCTGGGAACTTCTGGATCTGTATTGAGCAAAGAGAGTATTAGTACATAGCGAAGGTATCTTCTGTAAAAACAGATGCACGACAACTGAAACTTAAGCGGAAGGGGAACTAACCTGGAATTGGAGCAACCATTCATACTTAGGTCTGTGATTATCCGATGTCAACGCCGGAGCACGGTCATAAATACCCGTGAAACGTTGTGCAATACCAAGCTGCCAATCAGGCGGTGCCTCCAACGGTCCTATGGCATGACCTGCCAATGGTAGTCCCAACAAAAGGGACACATCCTGGAGAGTAGGAGCCATCTCTCCCCAGCGGAAGTGAAACGTGTGGGTCTCAGGTCTCCACCGGTCCACTAAGCACGTGGGCAAAGAGGCGTCGATGGCGAGGCGTTTGGAGGTCTCCGTGGACTCAACCAGATGCGCGAAAGGTAAAAGGCCAGCCCATTTCAACCTGCATGCCAGGACAAATCAATTAGTGCATCTCATTAATATACATAATTGGTAGATTCATCCATACATGCTTGAAGGAAATAACTAAAGCACGTAGCGCTGAACCCATCCCTCGTGTATTTTCCACTCTTCCTTTTGAGTGCGAGTGACCAGCGCCTCAAGCATGCACTCAGAACCTATCACAGCACCATGCTTTCTATCAATGTCCGCACTAAGCAACCCCATTCCCGCCATTCCTGCATTTATAAATTTCAAACATAGTGACACACTTAATACAAATTTCAAACATAGTGCCACACTTAATACAAATTTCAAACATAGTGCCACACCTATTACAAATTTATAACATAGTGCCACACTTAATACAAATTTATAACATAGTGCCACACTTAATACAAATGTCAAACATAGTGCCACACTTAATACAAATTTATAACTTAGTGCCACACTTAATACAAATTTATAACTTAGTGCCTAGCTTCTGCCTCTAACTCTTCCTCCTCTTGCTCTTGCTCCTCGTCCCCGGTTCCCTCATCCACGCTCAGTACCACTGGCAGTGACGAAACTGGGACAATTAGTGTCCATATGGCCAAATTCATTGCATAAAATACATTGCATAGTGGCACCTCCCGCTTCAGATTCATCCATATCATTCCGGATGCACCGACACTGTCGCCTATGTGACGACCCCGGCTTAATCATGCACTAACCATACACGCAAATGCACACGATCAAGCCTAGGACTCACTTGAAGATATCACAACACAATTCTAAAACATAAATAAAGTCGTACAAGCTTTATATTACAAGCCAGGGCCTCGAGGGCTCGAATACATAGCTCGATGGCATACAAGCGTCAGTGAAAGCATCAGATATCTGAGTATAGATATAAAAAGAAAGACAGATAGGCCTTTAGAAAAGCGGGGCAAAACAAAAAACTATGATCGAAAGGCGCAGGCCTCCTGCCTGGGACCCTCCGAACCTACTCCTGGTCGTCGGACGGCTCCTCGTTGTAGTACTCGCCGGGAGGATAGTAGTAGTAGCAGTCGGTGGGGGTAGCTGTCTCAGGGGCTCCGTCATCTGGTTGCATCAAACGGATATGGGGAGAAAAAGAAAGCAAAGCAAACATGAGTACTCATCCGAAGTACTCAGCAAGCAAGGATCTACACTACATATGCAACATTATCAAAGGGAGGCTGTATATGTGGACTGGGCTGCAGAAATGCCAGAATAGAGGGGAAAACCTAGTCCTATCGAAGACTAGCATCTTCATCATCTTCAGCGGTCTTGCAGCATTAGAAGAGTGCAGATTAGCATAAAGTAAAGTAGTAGTAGTGTCATCAACCTCGCCTAGAGATCCTTCCTCGACTCCCTGCGAGAAAGCAATCCCAGAGCCATACTATCTAGTTATCATCTCAAGTGTCAGGTTCTAGTTGTATCGATCGGGATACAACTCCGAGTGTCCGTTACCGTGGGACAGGCTATCGATAGATTGTTTTCTTCCCTGTAGGGGTGCACCAACTTACCCACCACGCTCGCTTAACTCTGGCCAGACACACTTTACTGGGTCATGCCCGGCCTCGGCCAAACAATACGCCGCAGCCCGACCTAGACTTAACAGAGAGGTCAGCACACCGGACTAAACCTATGCCCCCAGGGGTCTTGGGCCATCGCCCCGGGAACTCCTGCACGTTGCGTGGGCGGCCGTGAGCAGACCTAGCAACCCCTTAATACAAGCGCGGTTGCGTAACCAGTCCAACACGGCGCGCGCCGCTCAGTCGCTGACGTCTATTAAGCTTCGGCTGATGTATGCGACGCAGAACGCCCATACTATGCCCACGTGATGGTTAGTGCTATCAGGCCAGAGGCCCCTCGGATCAAATATCCAAACCGTTAGTGAATTAGGAGCGTGCGGTAACAAGCAGAGACTCACGATCGATGTGACCCCGTCCCCCCGTCTCGAGGACTTGCGGCAAGGGCTAAGAATGCCCGGCCACGCCTCGTAATTATCTCACGGGCACCTTCTAGGTCAACCCATCTCCACATCACTCGCATCACGTGCTCGCGCGGGTACCCCTCAGGGCCGACCTGTCTTTAGTAACATGGTTCAGTGTAAAGTCATAGTAACCATAGTAACCGTGTGTCTAACACCAAGGGGGGAACCCTGAGGAATCACCCTCGATGGAATTACATCTGATGTTATCGTCAAGGTGAATGAAGGAGGAATCACCCTCGAGGTCCACTCTTGAGTAGTTGCATGACGGTGTCATTACCGGGGGTGGAGAAAGAGGAATCGCCCTCGATGACCACAACCGATGAACTAACCTACAAGGTTAACATCAGAAGTGCTGACGAGGTATCACCCTCGGCACTCGATAGTAACCCAGTAGTGTCGAGCAACTAAGGGGGAAGTGATGTGCGGTGTCGGGGCCTGGTCTTCGATCCCGTTGACCGGGTCTTCTGATAATCCAGCGGGGCAGTCGGGACAAAGTGGGGGTCTCTGATGGGTCTCTACCCAGCCTATACTAAACAGTTCAGGATAAGCAGGTAGGTCACAACAGCAGGTTACAATAAATAGGCTATGCAGCAGAAATAGGATAACAGTAATAGCATCAATTACTAATGCAAGCATAAGAGGGAAAGAATAGGCGATATCGGCATGTTCAAAGGGGGGGTGCTTGCCTGGTTGCTTTGCAAACACCAACTGGTCTTCGACGAGGTAGATGATCATCGGGTCTTCATCGGTCTCGGGGTCTATCGAGGGCGAAGAGGGGGAGGAAACAAATAAATACACGCCAGTAAAAGCAATCACAGAAGCATAGCATGGTAGCACGCTATTCGAGAGGTGCTCTAAAGCAGTACTACGCAAGTTAGTGGGAGCGGGAAATTATACGGGAGTGTTCTCCCAGCTCCGGGTGATTATCGGACAGATGAAACGGAGAGGGAAGTTCCATGTTCATCATGCTAGAGGCATGTGACAGGTATGAGGAGGGCATACTCGGATAAGTCTCGTCGTTCTGAGCAAATTTCATGTAGAAAGTTTTTCAATCCGAGCTACGGTTATTTTTATACGATTTTCTGAAGTTTAAATCATTTTCTAGAATTAATTTAGTTAGCAGAAATACTGAAAATGTTTCATGACGTCAGCACGATGTCAGCTCTGCGTCAGCAGTCAACTGTCCAGTTGACTGGTCAACTCTGGCAGGTGGGACCCACCTATCATACTCAGTGGGCTAACTAACTGAGTTTAACTAATCTAACTACCTAACTAATTAACAGGGGACCACTGGTCAGTGCCTAATTAGTCAGTTAATTTATTTAACAGTTTAATTAACCTTTTATTTATTTATAAAAATCATTTTATTAACATGGCCCCGCATGTCAGTGGCTGGGCCAGCCCAGTCAGCAGTTGACTCGGTCAACTGGGCTGCGGGGCCCATCGGTCAGTGGCACGGGGCGAGGCCCACCGGGGCCATGTCAGCGCCGTCGCCGGAGTCGCTCCGATGACCGTTTCGCGCGGTGGCGCGCGTCGGGCGTCGCCGGGATTTCGCCACAGGGGGTCTCCGGACCCGTGTGACAGTGCGTTCGAAAAAGGGAGCCGAGGTGCGTCGTTTGACGGGGGTGCCGCAGCTGGAGATGCACCGAAGCGGCAACGACGAGCTCGCGGGCGGCGCCGGAGTTCGGGGGTTTGCGGATCCAGCGAGGCGCCGCGTCAGCGCTCAAGCTAGCTAGCTAGGCAGCGGCAGCAGCACTCTAGGGGCTTGCCAGAGCCACTGGCTCGAGCCGTAGGGGCTCGGGAGCGCGCTAATGGCAGCGGCGGCGGCCGACAGAGCAAGGCAGCACGGCGGAACGGCTACGGCCACGCAAAGGTCCAGATGAGAGAAGGAGGGGGTAGCGGTGCTCACACACGAAAGGCCTGCTGGGGCTTAGGAGCGTAGAACGGTGACGAATCGACGGCGGCGGCCTCGGTGGCCGAAGGTTGGGGGCGAGCCCGAAGCGGGAGCTGCGAGGCGCCTCAGCTTGTGCTTGTGGACAGAGATGAAGAAGACGACGTCGGCGAAGAAGTGGGACACCGTGGCGAGGCGAGGTCGTGACGGTGGCCGCGGCGGAGCAGCAGCGCGGCGGCGGAGGCGTTCGGTAGAGAAGGAGAAGGAGGAGCCGAGCGAGGGGGAGAGGGAAAGGAGTGGCGGAGAGGGGGAAATGGAGGAGGCGACCAGGGGGACTGGACGAGGGGAAATCCTTATCCCCTCGCTGTCGGTGGCCGTCGGCGTGTCGGGCGCTCGCCGGTGCGCGCGTGCCCAGCCATGGGGTTGACAACATGGGGGAAGGAGCTGGTGAAGGTGGGATGGGCCGGCTCGGCCTGCAACAGGTAAGTGGCCTCTGGCCTTTTCTCTTTTTAAGTTTTTCTGTCTTTTTATTTATTAACAGAGATAGGCAAGGATTTTTGCGGGCCATCAAACATTTTGGAAAAATGTGGAACTAAGCCATGATATTTCCTGGTAATATTTGGCACTGCCAGCAAAGGTTTGGAGGCCAAAAGAATAGGTTAGATATTTTTAGAAATTGAAATGGACAGATTAAAGGCTGCTGGACTACTGTTTTAAAGTCCAGTGGCATTTTGGGAATTTTGGTGAGGTTGGATGCAATTTTATAATTGCCTTGGGATTATTTGCAATATTATGAACATTTTTAATTTGCTGTTTGAAGAAATAATTATTTGACTTGAGTTTGGAATTTGAATTTGAAGTTGAATTATTTCCCAATTGCATTTTAATTAGGAAAAATATGCTGACAAGGCACATTAGCTAGATTAACAAGTGGTTAGGAGTTGGGGATGTTACAATTCTCCTCCACTACAAGAAATTCTCGTCCCGAGAATTTTAGTTGGGAAGTAATGGTAACTTCGGGGGAACCGACCGTTGCAAGGTCGATCATCTGGTGGACAATTCAGGGAATGTGACAGGAAGTATCTCTCGAGCTGAAACTTAAGTAAACATCGAGAGCAAAGTATGAAGGTTCAATAAGAAGTTACAAGCGAATGGACAAGCGATCGATACCTGAACAGAGTGTGAGAAGGGGGTTCAGAGCATCGGGAATAGATCATCATTCGGAGGGTGGCTCGTGATAAAACACAAAGTCAAGAGCATAAGATGCTTTGGAGTCAAGGATATACAGGAGAGTCAGGTTCCGATCCTGTGGAACTGTGGTGAGTGTCGATCGCGAATTAGAGAGGACGGTGACATCTTATATGATTTCGATAGCAAGGCATGTCAGATGATAGTCTGTCAGTTATGTCGGCGACAACACCGGTACCGAGGGCGAGGGACGAAGAGAACCATTTTCCTGCTCGTTAATTCGAGGCAGACCAATAGGCAAAGTTCTCGTCCATCGGTGATACCGAAGTGTCAGCAACATTAGTAACAGGGTCTCATTGACAGAGTTGTGCACTGGGGTGTTTTCATAAACAGGGAATTATCTCTGCTTAGACCATATAGGTTATCTAAGAGATTAAGCAGACCAATGGAAAGGAGAATGAAATTATCGGATTAAACAAACCAATGGAAAGGAAAATGTGTTTACACACAAGAATTGGGAGTATATCCTTCCCAAGGGAAAGCGGAGCATGATATACATGATATGACAGCAAGTTCAAAGGCGTTTAGATATAGGGGGCGAGGGAAGAATCATGATATTACTCATACATCGGTGTTTGGATAATTGATCAAGAAGCATTTGGCAATGTGCCTCCAATGTTCTTGTTGATATTTGGAATACCACTATCATGCTTCGAGGCAGCAATGATATGGTGTCAAATAAAGATTGGGTACGAGGATCTCAAGAGATACCGAGAAACAGTTCCAAGATTATCTCGGTACGTAAGGATTAACCAAACACAACCAGGTCTGTGTTGGCAGAAAGTCAAGGATGTCATCAATGATATCACAAATCATCGAGGGGCAGAGATGGTATTTCTAGCCATGAATTCAATTGACATCTCTGAAGAAGCCAAAGTGTTGACGGTGATCACGACAAATTTTGTCGAGAGACTCTATGAAGATGCCATCGAGCAGCGACGACAACAAGCAAAAGGAAGGATGAAGTGAAAGGCTATGAGAACCACGGATTCGACACAAGATCGAAGTCAAGCTTGTTGTTTGAGGTGAAATGATAAGATGTGGAAGATCGACATAAGCTTAGCTCATCGTCGGAAGTTGCTCCGGGCATAAGGACCAAGTAGCACAGTTAAAAGTTAGCACAAAAAATATATAGCCGATCAGGCTAGGAATGATGTGATGGGGTATTAAACTTCCCAGTAACATGTACTAGGGGTAATACCAGAAGGTAAATCGGAGTAGTGGTTGGATGGGGAAATGATTTGCAGAGGTTAAGTGTTTTAACTTATCCGGGGAAATGGAATCAACGAGGAAACATAGTCGGAACCACGATTGCGAAGGATCAATTCATAGATACAAGATGAACTTGTACCAAGGAAATAATTTTTTTTACAAGCACCTTCCATGATAAGTTCTACATCGGGTCCATGGGCATGAACACAAAGGTTCGAGGTCGACTCCCACTTCTTCAATGCATAACCTTTCATTCACTTCTCGATTTTAGTGAAGTTGAAATGTTGAAAATTTATCTGGCGTAACACCAGTAGAGTATGACTCGCAGAAGTTTCTGGATTCTCGCAGATGCCAGAAGCATAGATACAACCCATCAAGTAAATTTTACGAATCCATACAACCATCACCCAAAGCAAGGGATGCACGTTCGAAAGCAGAGTATCGAAGCCAAAGAAGATGATATTATTTACCGAAGGTATTAAGTACCAAGGAAAGAGCTCAGAAGATGTTTGAATAAGAAGGGTACTGGCGGATATTAATCCAACAAAAGATCAGGTAGATGACAAAGGATTTGACGTGAGTAGTGGTACTCAACCAGAAGAAGAAAGAATGTAACGGCATCAGATTATAGGAACATCGGAATAATCCGACGTTTAAGTACAAAGGAGTTATGGTTCAGAAACGAAGGATCAGAAGCAAAAGCTCTGATAAAAAATGAGTAGGTTGAATAGAACTAGATGGTCAACTCTAGTGTTCCGTCTTGTAGAGATCTCCACCCATGGTTACGTGACATGTTCTGGTTAGTAGTCGGTCCTAGGTCAATATGGAGAGGGAATGCACTGCCTCTCTGTGCCATGCAAGCAAGGCGGATATACAGACGGCATGAAGTAGATAATGCTTCAGTGCCAAAGGCAATGGCAACGCGGGAGGAACCAATAAGGTTCTTAGAATAGAAAAGAATCGGTCGGATAATTGTCCACAAAAGGAATCAAGTGATCCGTGAGAGCTAACGGGATAAGGTTTAAACAATTGGTTCCACCTGAGAGTCCTCCGAGAAAGGACGGGAGGCGAGCACATCGGCTTAAGGAAATACTTGAATAACTCAAGTATAATATCCAGAGGAATCTCGACCTCCATAGTGAGGAGTGGCAGGTAGATCACCTGGGCAAAAGGACAAGTAAATTGAACAGGCTAAGTTGGACAATCAACCAATGCTTGATTGGCCGAGGACCAGCTCATGTCCGGAATGACATCTGAGCCGGTAGGACGAATTCTGGGAAAGAACTGATGATTGCGAGTATTCGCACACAGGTTGAATCAATGAGGCCAGAATGATAGTGACAAGGGATATCAACAATGATTACTTGTCATATGGAATTACCCATAACGCAAGCATGCAAGAATTTTCCAAGAGCAATAGTCGGCAGAAATTTTTTGGGAGATCGGATAGCAAAACGAAGTATTTCGTGAAACACAAGATCAACTGGGGATGAACGAACCTCGAGTAAGTATGAGGATTTATTCGTAGGTGTGTTCAGGCGGAAAGGAACTGCAAGGCAGTAGGCACAGGGTCTTGAGAAACATCGAGGAGTATCCGCAGAATCTTCTGGCGAAGCAAGCGATCATCGGTAATGTCGGGGCTCTCCGGGAGGAAGTGGGTACGAGAACCTAATGTCAGAGTTAGTAAAATATTTAACCCGAATAGACGAGAGATCAGAGTCCCAGAGTATAGACGAGGAATAAAAGATCCTAATACCACCCAGTTGGCGTCGTGGGCCCGTAACCCACACAGCCAAGTTAGTAAAACAGTTTTCGGTTACTAGACTCAACTTCGGCCAAGGAGTTGGAAAGGGGATTCCTACAGGCAGTCGGCTCTGATACCAACCTGTGACGACCCCGGCTTAATCGTGCACTAACCATACACGCAAATGCACACGATCAAGCCTAGGACTCACTTGAAGATATCACAACACAACTCTAAAACATAAATAAAGTCATACAAGCTTTATATTACAAGCCAGGGCCTCGAGGGCTCGAATACATAGCTCGATGGCATACAAGCGTCAGCGGAAGCATCAGATATCTGAGTACAGATATAAAAAGAAAGACAGATAGGCCTTTAAAAAAGCGGGGCAAAACAAAACACTACGATCGAAAGGCGCAGGCCTCTTGCCTGGGACCCTCCGAACCTACTCCTGGTCGTCGGACGGCTCCTCGTAGTAGTACTCGCTGGGAGGATAGTAGTAGTAGCAGTCGGTGGGGGCAGCTGTCTCAGGGGCTTCGTCATCTGGTTGCATCAAACGGATATGGCGAGAAAAAGAAAGCAAAGCAAACATGAGTACTCATCCGAAGTACTCATCAAGCAAGGATCTACACTACATATGCAACATTATCAAAGGGAGGCTGTATATGTGGACTGGGCTGCAGAAATGCCAGAATAGAGGGGAAAACCTAGTCCTATCGAAGACTAGCATCTTCATCATCTTCAGCGGTCTTGCAGCATTAGAAGAGTGCAGATTAGCATAAAGTAAAGTAGTAGTAGTGTCACCAACCTCGCCTAGAGATCCTTCCTCGACTCCCTGTGAGAAAGCAATCCCAGAGCCATACTATCCAGTTATCATCTCAAGTGTCAGGTTCTAGTTGTATCGATCGGGATACAACTCCGAGTGTCCGTTACCGTGGGACAGGCTACCGATAGATTGTTTTCTTCCCTGTAGGGGTGCACCAACTTACCCACCACGCTCGCTTAACTCTGGCCGGACACACTTTACTGGGTCATGCCCGGCCTCGGCCAAACAATACGCCGCAACCCGACCTAGACTTAACAGAGAGGTCAGCACGCCGGACTAAACCTATGCCTCCAGGGGTCTTGGGCCATCGCCCCGGGAACTCCTGCATGTTGCGTGGGTGGCCGTGAGCAGACCTAGCAACCCCTTAATACAAGCGCGGTTGCGTAACCAGTCCAACACGGCGCGCGCCGCTCAGTCGCTGACGTCTATTAAGCTTCGGCTGATGTATGCGACGCAGAACGCCCATACTATGCCCACGTGATGGTTAGTGCTATCAGGCCAGAGGCCCCTCGGATCAAATATCCAAACCGTTAGTGAATTAGGAGCGCGCGGTAACAAGCAGAGACTCACGATCGATGTGACCCCGTCCCCCCGTCTCGAGGACTTGCGGCAAGGGCTAAGAATGCCCGACCACGCCTCGTAATTATCTCGCGGGCACCTTCCAGGTCAACCCATCTCAACATCACTTGCATCACGTGCTCGCGCGGGTACCCCTCAGGGCCGACCCGTCTTTAGTAACATGGTTAAGTGTAAAGTCATAGTAACCATAGTAACCGTGTGTCTAACACCAAGGGGGGAACCCTGAGGAATCACCCTCGATGGAATTACACCTGATGTTATCGTCAAGGTGAACGAAGGAGGAATCACCCTCGAGGTCCACTCTTGAGGAGTTGCACGACAGTGTCGTTACCGGGGGTGGAGAAAGTGGAATCACCCTCGATGACCACAACCGATGAACTAACGTACAAGGTTAACATCAGAAGTGCTGACGAGGTATCACCCTCGGCACTCGATAGTAACCCAGTAGTGTCGAGCAACTAAGGGGGAAGTGATGTGCAATGTCGGGGCCTGGTCTTCGATCCCATTGACCGGGTCTTCTGATAATCCAGCGGGGCAGTCGGGACAAAGTGGGGGGTCTCTGATGGGTCTCTACCCAGCCTATACTAAACAGTTTAGGATAAGCAGGTAGGTAACAACAGCAGGTTACAATAAACAGGCTATGCAGCAGAAATAGGATAACAGTAACAACAGCAATTACTAAGGCAAGCATAAGAGGGAAAGAATAGGTGATATTGGCATGTTCAAGGGGGAGGGGGGTGCTTGCCTGGTTGCTTTGCAAACACCAACTGGTCTTCGACGAGGTAGATGATCATCGGGTCTTCATCGATCTCGGGGTCTATCGAGGGAGAAGAGGGGGAGGAAACAAATAAATACACGGCAGTAAAAGCAATCATAGAAGCATAGCATGGTAGCACGCTATTCGAGAGGTGCTCTAAAGCAGTACTACGCAAGTTAGTGGGAACGGAAAATTATACGGGGGTGTTCTCCCAGCTCCGGGTGATTATTGGACAGATGAAACGAAGAGGGAAGTTCCATGTTCATCATGCTAGAGGCATGTGACAGGTATGAGGAGGGCATATTCGGATTCGTCTCGTCGTTCTGAGCAACTTTCATGTTGAAAGTTTTTCGATCCGAGCTACGGTTATTTTTATACGATTTTCCGAAGTTTAAATCATTTTTTGGAATTAATTTAGTTAGCAGAAATACTGAAAATGTTTCATGACGTCAGCGTGATGTCAGTTTTGCGTCAGCAGTCAACTATCCAGTTGACTGGTCAACTCTGGCAGGTGGGACCCACCTGTCATACTCAGTGGGCTAACTTACTGAGTTTAACTAATCTAACTACCTAACTAATTAACAGGGGCCCACTGGTCAGTGACTAATTAGTCAGTTAATTTATTTAATAGTTTAATTAACCTTTTATTTATTTATAAAAATCATTTTATTAACATGGGGCCCGCATGTCAGTGGCTGGGCCAGCCCAGTCAGTAGTTGACTGGGTCAACTGGGCTGCGGGGCCTATCGGCCAGTGGCACAGGGCGGGGCCCACCGGGGCCAGGTCGGCGCCGTCGCCGGAGTCGCTCCGGCGACCGTTTCGTGCGGCGGCGCGCGTCGGGCGTCGCCGGGATTTCGCCACAAGGGGTCTCCGGACTAGTGCGACGGTGTGTTCGAAAGAGGGAGCCGAGGCGCGTCGTTTGACGGTGGTGCCGCAGCCGGAGATGCACCGAAGCGGCAACGGCGAGCTCGCGGGCGGCGCTGGAGTTCGGGGGTTTGCGGATCCAGCGAAGCATCGCGCCGGTGCTCAAGCTAGCTAGCTAGGCAGCGGCAGCAACACTCCAGGGGCTTGCCAGAGCCACTGGCTCGAGCCGTAGGGGCTCGGGAGCGCGCTAATGGCAGCGGCAGCGGTGGTCAGAGCACGGCAGCACGGCGGAACGGCTACGGCCACGCAAAGGTCCAGATGAGAGAGGGAGGGGGTAGCGGTGCTCACCGAGCGGCGCACGAAAGGCCTACGGGGGCTTCGGAGCACAGAACGGCGACGAATCGACGGCGGCGACATCGGTGGCCGAATGTTGGGGACGAGCCCGAAGCGGGAGCTGCAAGGCGCCTCAGCTCGTGCTCATGGACGGAGATGAAGAAGACGACATCGGCGAAGAAGTAAGACACCGTGGCGAGGCGAGGTCGTGATGGTGGCCGCGGCGGAGCAGCAGCGCGGCGGCGGAGGCGTTCGGCAGAGAAGGAGAAGGAGGAGCCGAGCGAGGGGGAGGGAAAGGAGTGGCGGAGAGGGGGAAATGGAGGAGGCGATCAGGGGGACAGGACGAGGGGAAATCCTTATCCCCTCGCTGTCGGTGGCCGTCGGCGTGTCGGGCGCTCGCCGGTGTGCGCGCGCCCAGCCACGGGGATGACGACATGGGGGAAGGAGCTGGTGAAGGTGGGCTAGGCCGGCTCGGCCTGCAACAGGTAAGTGGCCTCTGGCCTTTTCTCTTTTTAAATTTTTCTGTTTCTTTTATTTATTAACAGAGATAGACAAGGATTTTTGCAGGCCATCAAACATTTTGGAAAAATGTGGAACTAAGCCATGATATTTCCTGGTAATATTTGGCACTGCCAACAAAGGTTTGGAGGCCAAAAGAATAGGTTAGATATTTTTAGAAATTGAAAAGGACAGATTAAAGGCTGCTGGACTACTGTTTTAAAGTCCAAGGGCATTTTGGGAATTTTGGTGAGGTTGGATGCAATTTTATAATTGCCTTGGGATTATTTGCAATATTATGAACATTTTTAATTTATTGTTTGAAGAAATAATTATTTGACTTGAGTTTGGAATTTGAATTTGAAGTTGAATTATTTCCCAATTGCATTTTAATTAGGAAAAATATGCTGACAAGGCACATTAGCTAGATTAACAAGTGGTTAGGAGTTGGGGATGTTACAGCCTACCTCTACTTGTACGCATATTCTCTGGGTATGGAATGTACAACCTTTCAACAGGATTAACGGTGTTGAAGTTACCCATTGAGCGAAATCCCAGCAACTCACCTGTCCAAGTATTGAGGACGGACTCTTTTGGAAAATATGGAGAAACGAACTATATTGCGTCCATTACAAGCTGCCCGCAAGCAGCAAGTACATGGGAGCATGGTAGGTGAAGCAACTTTGGTTTGTTGCATGTGCACTCACACGTTGGCCAGATTTCATTTCCAATTTTGACCTCATGCATCCTCAGCTCATTTGCACAGCCGATTTTGTTGTTAGCTAAGCGGACCTCAAACCTTCTTTCTTGATTACCAATGGGGATTTCAGTGTGTGAGCTAGCTTTTTGCATCTTTTCTTCCATGTACTTCATAATCCTTTCACAGTAACGTGTGCTTGGGTTGTTCAAGATATGCTGCTCTGCTTTGTGACATCTATCTCTGAAATACTTCACGGTACCATAGAAAATATCCTCAACGATGGCTGTAAGTGGCAATGCCCGGTTTTCTCTGAGGACAAAGTTGCATGTTTCTGCGAGATTGGTAGTCATGACACCATACCTTGCTCCATGTGTGTCAAGCAACAAAGACCACCTCTCCAGAGGCTCATGCTCTATCCACTGCTCGAAGGTTTTAATCGACCTCCCGAGCCTTCTCCTAGTACCAGGTGGGTCAAATCCTGGCAAGTCACAAAGCCCAACAGGCTCCTCCTCCACGGCCGCTATTCCAGCTGCTAACTGTGCTGCTACTACTTCAACATGTGCTCTCACCGCCGCATCTCTTGCAGCTTTCCTGTCCCTAACGTGCCTCTGCGTGCACACATTAAGTCTGTCACGTATCAAATTGTACTTCCATAGCTGGTTCTACTTGCAGAGTTTTTTGAACAAATTCATCAGGTTCTTATTTCTGAACCGCGAGAAGAAATTAGCCCCCAGATGGCACATGCACCAAAGGCTCTGCAAGTCCTGCCATGGAGTTTGTTCCTGACCAAGGTTTGTCAATGTCTTTATCGCACTGAGTATACCTCCACGCCTGTCATGAAGGATGCAAACATTGGGCTTATCCTTCACAACTGCTACTTTCAGTTGCCTGAAGAACCATGTCCAACTTTCAATGTTCTCACTCTCCACAAATGCAAAAGCGAGTGGTACTACTTGATTTTGTCCGTCTTGACCAATGGCTGTCAGGATCCGACCCTTGTACTTGTCAGTGAGAAAAGTGCCATCTACACATATGACCGGTCAGCAATGCCTGAAAGTTTCGATGCATACACCGAAAGAGAAGAACAGTTGATGCAGCACCCTCATAGTTGGGAACTCTAGCATGAAGAGGTCTTGGATGTCGACATATGTGCCAGGATTCCGGTCCTGCAGCGTGTGGAGGAGCCGGACAACAGAATCATATGCATAAAAAAAGAACCAAATCTGGTCTCAAGCGCCCTATGCTTACCCCTCCAAGCCTTGCCATAAGAAATTCTGTATTTGAACCTAACGAATACTTTTGTCTAGATAGCCTTCACTTCCATCACTTTGCACTCCCACTATCTCGTTGTAAAGCAACCGAGCAATAAGCGTGGACGAAAGGATGGCATGATCTTGAGGGATGCAGGGATAAGACATGTGTGATGAACTAGGTCACTGATCACTCAACTTGTGCCATACTTAGGGAGATAGCCATACACCCTGGCGGGACAATCTTCGTTCATGCATACCATTGTCAAGTATTTCTGACTTGACACCTAAGCTGTGAAAACCCTTTGTGTGGACATTGCCCATTGAATGATTGCATCCTTCAGAGCGTTCTTGTTGGGATACATAGCACCCGTCGCAATGTTATTCTGGTGATATTGCCAGGCAGAATCATGCCCATCGTTCACGATCATTGCTAATGAGAAGTCATGATTCCATGATGCAGGATTCGGCACATCCTCTGCGTTCTCTTCTTTATCAGACTCGTCGGAATCATCGACATGACCAATGTCAACATCTGTATTCTCATCTTTCATCTGGTTCTGCATGTGCCCATCTACCTCGTCACCGTCCACCTCCCCACTGTAATAATCATTGGCATTTCCTCCTTGTACCTGACTACTCTGCCCTTGTTCGTAACCATCATCTCCAGCATTTGACATTGAGTGCTGCATCCCATCACTGCTTTGCCCAGGATTGTAACCACCCTCGCCTTCAGGTGCAATTACCTCCTTCACAATGGGAAGTACTAAGGCACAAGGATTGCATCCCCTGGTTTCGCAACCTTGTAACCAGCGCACCCACTGAGAGTCCCGCTCTATTGGCCTCAAATAGAATAAAATGTTTGTACTTGACCGGGTCCACAGTGCATGAACACCCACGGTGTGCGTTTCAATATTCAGCCCTAAACATGTTGTCAACCATTCTTTCAACTGACTAAGAGACCATGTTTGAGGGGCGGTCAGTGGCACCTCTATGTGCTCAAATTCACTCAGATCAACCCCAATCTCATTTGTTTGGACAGTACCAGGCCCATAGTAAAATATGAACGTCACTACATCGGACATCTCGACTCACCTATAAATTTATTTAACATGGACAGACAACTGTTAAAACAGCATGACAAACTAGAAATATTCGCACTCCTAAATATTTGACAAGTACATATATTACGGAATATTGACGGAGCAACTAAAAATATTCACACACCTAAAAATATTTACTAAACTAAATATATTACGAATATTACCGGAACAACTTCAAATATTGATAGAACTAGTATTTGACATCTAAATATATTACGGATAGTACCGCAGCAACTAAAAAAAACTGACAGACCTAAATATTTGACATCCACATATAATACGAAATATTACCGGAGCAACTGAATATATTCACACAACTAAATATTAGACATCTAAAAATATATCGGTTACTACCGGAGCAAATAACATCTACCGGAGAAAATGCCTGTTAAATTATACCCTTGAAGCGTGCGAAGCAACGACGACGAATGACCACACTGCCGCAGCTTCACCAGTTCACCTCCACCTCCACCACCTCCACCAATATGCTCACCACCACCTCCACCACCTCCACCAATATGCTCACCACCACCTCCACCAAAATACTCACCACGACCACCACGAGCTACCCCATCACTAGATCGAGGTCTCCCTTGCCTCCCCAACTATCTACAACGTATCTACAGTGGCAAATCGGGAAGAAAATGGCTCACTTTGGTGTACAAATGGGTTACTTTTTAGGTGGAAAAGAGAAGAAACGAAGAACAACAGAAAGAACAGAGGCAAGGGGATAAGCTCTCGCGCGAGGTGGAAGAAGCTGGCGAGCGGGCGGGGCTGGGACCCTGTCATCCAAAAGGAGGACGATCGTCTTGAGGCTGGACGACAGGCCCGTGTCGTCTGGCCCCCAGCCACCGACAGCCCATTCCGGGACGAGGGGGAGCGGTGCGACATGGCCGGCCCAATCGCCGGGCGCCACGTGGAGGACCGGCACCTGTCGTCCTCCTATAGGCCGCCGGGACGCAGTCGTCCAGCAGTAGGCCGACGGGCTCCACTCGTCCTCCGGCGAGACGAGGCGGTATTATTTTTAGAAAATAATATTTCGACGTATTATTTCTGAAAATTAATAAAAAATTGTATTATTTAAAAAAAATTAGCGTCAAAATGTGTCCACGAAATTTGGAACCTCGACGATGGCCCCAACTTCTTGGTCCGCTGACCCGTGGGGCCTCCCAGCCAACAAAAAGTTTGCAGCAACCATTTCCGTTCGCCGTGGGACCCACCCGTCAGCAATCCCCAATCTCCTGCTGCCTGCCCAAACCGCGAGGCTCCTCCCCCGCCCCATACCACCGGCGAGCCGCGCCGGCGCCCAGCAGGTAGCATCCCGGTAGCGCCTCGTGCGGAGCCACGGTGGTCGCCGGCTTCAAGTGAGGGGATGGAGGGAGGGGAGGCGCCTGGCTAGGTCAACTGCGATCGAGCACCCCAGGGGCTGGCCGACGGCGACGTGCGCCTCGTGGACGCAGTGCGCCGCCGCGATGCCCTGCGAGCTCTTCGAAATCTTCGGTAATTTGAATCTAAACCTGCCCCGTTCACGCTAAATTTACCGATTTTGTGGGAGGTGCCTCGCAGACAGACTTCGTAATCTGAATTTTACTGATTGCAACTGTAATCTGGTCTGATCCAAGTCTTGGTGTGTATCCTGAGCATGACTTCTAACAAATTTAGGGAATGATTTATGAGGGGGTATCCTTGATTCCCATGCAATTAGAGTGAAGTCTCCTTTCGGTCTAACACTAGGATTTGCTAGAACTTCCCCCAAAATGTCACACTTCACCATTCCTTCTTGATCGAGACATTAACACTATAAGGTGCCATGCTAAGTGGATGTAAAGCAATGCCCGTTATGTCCACTGGATGGCCTTTGTCACAACACGTTGCCCTGGCGATCGCCCGGACGTGCGCACAGGATACAAGCTGCTGTGGAGAGCAGCCACACCAAGGAAGAAGAAAGCAAGCAGGATATGTAGAAAGTTTATTCAGTTCAGTTAGATGATCTTCCTGGGCAGCTGCTGAGTCGATCTTATCGTCACCAAGCTGAACCACAAGTCCAGTGCGTTAGCTCACGGTCCATGTTCGCTGAGCCCAGTGTACCTCTACTCATGGATATGACAGCTTTGTTCCATACGCATGGTTGGATGCACGCCATATTTGTAGAGCTATCTTTTAACCATTCCTATCGCCTTATCCAAAATATGCAGTGCCAGAACTCAACATATTTGTTGCGACAAGTGAAACTTGCACACTGTGGACCACCTTGGCAAATTCATCTGCTATTTTGTTCAGCTGGGTCTATGCTTCTGAATGCCAGTGTCTTGAAAAGGCATCCCAACTGATCGTAAGATAGCACACACAGGAAAATCGATTTCACCCATCCAAACAGGGCTAGTCCTTTGTTTTCTTACGATGATGATCTTCCTTCCTTTGCCTATTCTTATGAGAAACGAGTGAACCTTTTCCCAGTCATCATCACTTACATTAGAAGCAAACTCAATAACCACCAACATCATCCCAAACATGGTCCTTTCATTGTCAAGTATCCCCAAAAGAATGTCTCCTTTCAAGTGCAAAATAGAGGAGAAGTCTGAGCGAACCCTTACATTTTTCTGACGCTTCTACTGCGGGCCATCAATTGATCATGAAACAACATAGATCCCCAGTCCTTGATCAGGTTCTTATTTCGGTCATCACCACACACATGAGCAACCGAAGTTTTCTTCCCAACCGCGAACCACCTATGAGTGGAAGAACGTCCAATACATGATCACCTGGAGGATCGTTGTGCTCCAGCAAGAAGCTCAAGAGCCTTTTCTTTTCAGCGTGTTGGTTGAACATAAAGTTGTCAGGTGTAAAGATAAGCGTTATATGGCCTGCGTGCCATGCACTCACATCCACCCAGAAGCACAACAAATCCTGACATGTTAGCAACCGCAATTTTTAAGCGCTCCAAAGCACCATGTGGCTTGAGGCGCATGGCCTTGTCGTCTTTCTCCGCTGTTGTTAGAGAACACTTGAAGGGAATGGCTAAATACAAACTGCTGCTAGATGAGCCGTTGCTGCTAATCTCGTCGAAGCCTGCAGTGTCTTCGAGGGCTCTGTACCTCGAGGTATCAAGCAGACGGTGTCCTCCGGGAGCATCTTGAGCTGCATCGTCATCCCGGAGTTGCTTATGTATTGACTGTCCGCCTCCTTGACTATGGTGCCAACTCTTATCAGGAGATGCTGCAACCTGTCCACCACCTTCTCCTCTGATTGTGCATGGCTAGAGGAGTGGTACTTGCTCATCAGGAAGGAGATGAATAGGCTCACAAGTTCACTTGCAACTGCAGATATGGTAACCTGCATGGCCGGATTGATGAGGTAAGCTGCTGGAGGTTTGTGGACAAATTTAACTAGGTTGGCCTCTGCCAAGTCTTGAAGAGACTATTGCTAAAATTGAAAATGCTCCAGGGATGACTAACCATTGACTGTGAAGAGTGAGTGGGTGGGTCGGTGAGAGGCACAGATATTTTTTTAAATGTCCAAACACATGACAAGAACAAGCCAAGTTTCCAAGTGGCGTACAAAAAGTTGACCGACCAGTATTTGTAACATTCACGGCAGGTCCAAATTGATCATTGTCCCGCTGCAAACTGTATATTTTTTCATCTTTGCATTTGTCTTTCTTTGGACTCCTTATGTTTTACATACGAGGGAGTGACATCCCATATATGTGCAGTCTACTATTGCAATGTTTGACCATGGAAATTGTTTGTTTTTTTCCAGATGAACTTCAGTAGAGAGAAGCAGCGGACAGCTCATTGACAAAGAAATGGCATGCACACTTTTATCTTGGTCAGTGTTGAGAATCACAATTCTTTACATTAGAAATCTTTCAGAGCACATGTATAGTTTGTTTCTACATTTGCTCCTTTGGTTTCGTGAGAACCTAATCAATCTGTCTGTGGCATATTTTTTTTACTAGTTCAGTCTTTAATCGGAAGTTGCCTCGCTGTTTGCATTCTCAGAGTCCAGGCTTGACCTGATGTTGATCTCCTGAATGAGTGAATGACAATACAAATGTAAAAGCAAGTAGTGTGACCCAACTTGGTTTTGTTTCTTATTGAAAGACTAAAAGTAGTCTTCGTACAAGAAATTGTTTGGTTGCCCCTGTATATTTTCTCCATATACTGAGTATGGTCAGAACAATTACCAAAGCACGAGACAGTCTGAAATTTACGAAAACCCTTCATTTTTGTGGCCCAAAATCAAACAGGAAGGCCTCAAGGAGGACCATGCGTCCCTAAATGAATTCTCTGCCAAAGTGGCATCTTGAACGGACTCTCACAAAACAAAGTGCCTTTCGTGATTATTTTCAGAGTATATGGACAAATCCAGAAAACAGATTACACTTGCATGACTACATGTACATGCCGCTAGATAAACGTAGAGTTCCCAGGATGTCAAAAAAAAAGTTGAGCTCCAGGGTCCCACTTAATGGTGGCACTCGTGCTCTGTCTCACTTAATGCGCAAGCATGCGATTGAATAGGGCACACCACTAACCTGTGGCTTCATGTGGTTGTTGATCACACATTAACCACCATAGAAGTTTCGGAGATCATGCTGATAACTTATTTCAGAACCATAGAAAGTCTACCGAGAGTGGACTTTCTAATGATCCCATATTTGCCTCAAACTAATCAGTGGGTATTAATACAGAAGGTCAAGAGGTTTAGCTACTACTTTGGTATATGTATGTACAGAAACAGAAGGTCTTAAAAGCTACTGGAATGAAAGGCCACCATCATCAATTAGTAGTAAAACTGGAATCAAAGGTGTCATAATCACTATTGACGAAATGGGGATACATACGTGCACTGTTCTGTACGCTAGAGCCTCATACAGAAAATATATCTAGATACCATGATTCCTCTTGACTTCTATTCTTGATAACAGGACATGGCAAACAGGGAGCTGAGATGATGAGCTGGGCGCTGTAGAACAGAAGATGATGGTTTCTTCATTAACCTTCCTATGCAGCCAGGGATACCAAATCATCAACCGTAACCTCCTTTGCAATACAGGTGATCATTATTACCAGTACTTATTATAGTAATTTTTGCTAGGAAAATCTGCTATAATATTTGGTGATGAATCATTACAATTCTGATGTCCTATACTAGAGTAAAGTTCTATTTTATTTTTTGAGAAAAAAAATACTGGTCTGAACATGAGAAATGTTTTACAACGAGAAATGCTGGATGATAAGAGATAGAGATGAATATTATATTTCGAAGACATGCAAAATGTTTTTAAACCATTGACTGATGACAAGGACAAGCCAACTTGTCCAAGCATTTTAATGAAAAGACCGACTAGCATTTTTAATATTCGTGGTAGGTATGTCCAATTTAATTGTTTATTCCATGTATATTTAATCATCTTGAGATTTGTCTTCCATTGGACTCCTACATTTTACATATGAAGGAATGGCAAGACCGGGACCTCTCCCATATGCTCTGTGTAGACATCCAGAGGATCACTCATGGAGGCTAATGCGTGCTCATCTTCCAGAACAAGCAGACAGGTGGATTATCTTTATTTCTGCCCATATGATGAATCTCATACCTTTTGAACTGTTTGCTGTCTCAGTTTGTTATTTTATTTTCTGATTCATTGTGTCTGCATCTATTAGTCCATGCATGCTTTGAATCTTTTCAATCACATTTCCTTAGTACATATACGTACAAACAATTTAAGGCTAACATTTAGCATATAGTGTTTTATGAGGTCATGCATTTTCCGAGCAAGATGTTGACTACATACAACAATATCATCAATTCATCATCAAATGTACATTTATTTGTTTATCAGAAGTTTAATTCTGGCCTTGGTATTATTTATAACTACTAGCTGGGTACCCGTGCGTTGCTAAGAAATAATAGAAGATGTATATGATAGTGATTTTTTTGCTTCGCCCATACATAGCAAGTGTGTGATTCCAAACAACAATAAACACCTCTCTTCCCACCCCCCCCCAGACTGCCATACACCCGTCCGGGCATCTTCCTCCTTGTTGTACATCCCCCTCTGCACCCTCATCCTTGATAACTGATTGTGTGTTTGGTTCCTGCATGAGCTTGTCACAAATTACACCCCCCTCTCCACCCTCATCATGCCAGCCAAAATCCCCTGAAATTAGAACCCTTGTCACAAATTCATAACTGAAGTCGCAAAATCATACTGTAAATATTCTTCATTTTTATTTTGCAATTTGCAGTAGTTCAAATAATGTTTCAATTACCCCAACACCATAGTTGAACTTGTAGCCGAGAGGATATCTCAAGGGCAATCCAAAAACTTGCCATCCTCCTCCAATAGCAACCTCTTGAACCATCATCCGATCAATGTCATCAATTCCAGAGATGAGGTTGAGGTGACTTGAACGAAACAAAATCATTATGTTGTGAGAGGAAGAAGCATAACTGAAACCCATAGGCTGCACTCTATTGCACCATTGTCAAGCCAAGCAGTCCTCTGCTGAATCTTCTGTTCTTTGCCTCTTATGTGGCCGCTTATCATCTAAGCCTAGGCGCTGATCCACCTTCACTGAATAGGATAAAACCCTCGATTTTAAAATCTAGACATTCTTATTGGACTGCTCAAGTTAGCACCAAAGATACAGAATGAGTTCAAAAGATTCTGTTGATCGAATTCTTTTGTCATTCCCAGAGAAGTTGCTCTGCTCACACACACAAACAAAAAGATTGAATATCCATGAAACTTGATCAAATTAAGCAGAAAAAAGAGTTAGAAAGTGGAAATATTTCTTACCCAAGCAGGGAATCCAAATATTGAGCTACAGCAGAGAGTACTTGCGGACATATGTTGTGCTTCTTGGCAAGAGATAGGCAAAGAGTTCATTCTGAATTTTACCCACGAAAACCAGCAGTAATTCATGGTATGATAATAGTGCTGCGAACAAGGGCCAGGTCATTGTCGAGCAAAGAGTTCATTGTCGTTCTTCTCTCCATCCGACAAGCCATCAGTTTCCACTGCCGCCATTGTCACCGCTGGGGCAGCGATGGCGACCGAGATGAGGGCGGTACGACGGGGACGGAGACAAGCGTAGGACGACGATGGTGAAGGGCGGGTTGTCGTGCAGATGAGAGTGGTGGGCGGTGCAGGGCAGCGTCATCCACGCCAGGACTGCGGCCACCGCGATCATGAGGTGGACGAGGAGGGAGCGGCGGCGGGAGGCATGTATTGGCCACGAGGGGCACACGACGGCGGATAGAGATCTAGGCCAGTGAGGTGGCGTGCAGAGGAGTGTGAGGGCAGGCGGTGAAGCACAGGCTGCTGCGATTTTTACTCTGGAGAGATCAGGAGCGAGGGGATTGGGGGAGATGGGGGCCTGGGACCTGTGTTGGTGGGTCGTGGCTCAAGATGGCAACGGGGACGAAACCCATCGGGTTTTGCCTTCCCAAACCCATCCCCACGAGAAAATCACAAACCCGTCCCCGTCCCCGTCACCGTGCGCGGGGTTAGTTTTTTGCCCGTTCCCTAAACCCATCGGGTTTTCTAAACCCACGGGGAACCCACGGGGAAATCGGCATATTTAGACAAATATAGTAGCAACTAAGAATAGCATTGCATCAGGGAAAATAGCATATTTCAGCAGCATAACTTGCGAAAATTTCAGCACAATACAATAGTACATTGTTCAGCATGTACAAGGAGCACATTTCAGCAGCATAACTTGAGCAAAAAGAGTAATAACAGCAGCTACAAGGACCAAATTTCAGCACAATACAATAATACATGGTTCAACAGCTACAAGGAGCATATTTCAGCAGCATAACTTGAGTGAAACCAGCAATAACAACAGCTACAAAGAGCAGTAACAACAGCTACATAAGCATATTTCAGCAACAAACAATAGCATATTTCAGCCATACATGGTTCAACAAGATGTCCAATTACGTTTAGTGTAGTATTTTGACGGGGATGACGGGTTTCGGGTTCGGGTATTGCTCAAACGGGTTTGAACCCGCGAAACGTGTCGGGTTTTATACTTTACCCAGCAGCAGCCCCACAGGGTTAAAAAGACGCCCATCCCCGTCCTCTAATAGGGTAAAAACCCGCGGGGACGCGGGTTTCGGGGCCCCATTGCCATCTTGAGTCGTGGCTGTTTGCTTTTCCCCCGGTTTTTCTGCTGTTTTGCAGGAGAGTGCGAGGGATATCGATCCATTAAGACAGCAGACTTGCCTTTGTAGTAAAGATAAGAGAAACTGCTAAGATAACTGTACCGAACATAGTAGTAATAGTATTCATCTCTGGAGAAGCAGGGCATGTGCAACTTGTCAAGCAGCACTTGGTAGTTTTGTAACTTTATAATCCAAATGTACTCCCATCACTACATGTACATGCTGCTAAATGCTTGTTTGCCGTAGTGATATGGTGGATCTGAGATGAGGATACAAGGGAATTAGGCTAGCTCTAGTGTGAGAAAGTAAAGATCAGCAAAAATAAAAAAAGGTTAATTCTTGTTGCATTTCATTCACCCAAGCTGGGGCTATAATACTTCCGCAGCGGTCACATTAGGCACTCTGCAGTTAGTTCACCTAAGATTAGCAGCTTAAACCAGGCTCAAACAGCTAACTAGAGACAAGGAGGAAATGATAAATGGCTAGTATAATCGTTCCGCTGGCTACACTTGGTCACTCCTGAACTGTCGATGAACCTTGAGTGAAGGTGGCAAAGCGATTGCCTGCATCGTCTTGGAGGGCTCAGTACCTTGAGGTATCGAGCAGACGGTGTCCTCTCATGGCCTCTGAGAGCATTTTGAGTTGCATCATCATCCCAGAGTTGGTTATGTACCGAGCATCTGCTTCCTCGATGATGGTGCCAACTCTGATCAGGAGATGCTGCAACCTCTCCACCACCTTCTCCTCTGGTCGTGCATGGCTGGAGGAGTGGTAACTGTTCATCAGGAAGGAGATGAACCGACTTACAAGTTCACCTGTAAGTGCAGATATGGCAACCTTCATGGCCAGGATTCATGACATAAGCTGCTTGTTGATCTCTGGTCAAATTTAACTAAGCTGGCCTCTGCCAAGTCTTGAATTATTCGTGCATTTAAACAAACTATCCCTGAATGACTTGGTGGGTGAAAGACATGGAGTAGTTTAAAGGCCCAAATACGTTATCGGGACCTGTCAACTTTCCAAGCAGTTTGAAAAAGAATTATTTGTAATGTTCACGATAGGTCCAAATCAGTTATTGTCCCGTTGCAAAATGTATATTTAATTGTCTTTGCAATTTTCCTTGGTTGGACTTTTACATTTTACGTACGAGGGAATGGCATCCCATATACGTGCAGTCTACTATTGCAAGGTTTGACCATGAACATTGTCTGGGTTTTTAACAGATAACTTCAGTGGAGAGAAGCAGTGCACAGCTCATTGACAAAATATGGGCCCCTTTATCTTGGTCAGTGAGAATCACAACTCTATACCTTAGTAATTTTTCTGAGCACATGTAACTAGCTTGTTTCCATATTTGCTCCTTTTGTTTTGTCAGAACCTATCAATCTCTGTGTGGCTTATCTTGTGCTAATTCAGTTTTTAATCGGAATTGTTGCACCGTGTGCATTTTTAGATTCCAGGCTTTACCTGACGTTGATCTCCACAATGGTAAAAATGGGAACTGTGATCCAACTTGGTTTTGTTATTAAAAAACTAAAAGTAGTCGTCCTACAAGAAATTGTTTGTACCCCCTGTATATTTGCTCCATGTAGTGAGTATGGCCAGAACAGTTACCAAAGCACGAGACAGTCTAAAATTTACAAAAAAAATGCTTCATTATTGTGGCCCAAAATCGAACAGGAAGGCCTCAAAGGAGGACCGAGTGACCCAAAATGAATTCTCTGCCAAAGATTAGCTGGGGCTATATACTTCTGCAGCAGTCACATTAGGCACTTGGCAGTTAGTTCAGCTAAGATTAGCGGCTTAAACTGGGCTTAAACAGCAACTTAGAGACAACAAGGAAATGGCAAATGACAAGTAGAATCATGTCGTTGGATACACTTGGTCACTCCTGAACCGTCGGTGAACCTTGACTGAAGGCGGCTAAGCAAACGATGCTTTTCTCCTGTTTTGGCCAGCTTCAAATTTTTAGTGTGTTCTGAATGTTCAGAAGTTCCAGAATCCTTAAACTAGACAACACCTGAATAAATATTCTTTTCTTATTTCAGTTAAGTTTTCTCACCTTCCTATATGGATCAGGATTCATTCAGTGGTGCGAGATGATGTTGTTTGTTATCTAGAAAGTGCAGGGGGGTTGGTGGATTGGATAGAACATACAATTTTATTTATAATTGATATTTCCAACTCATTTATTTGAATGGTACTCCCTCCGATCCAAAACCACAACACTTATTTTTGATTGGAGGGAGTATATAATCACTCCGTAAAATGGCTCCTCCATGGCCACTTGAACACATCTGTTTGTCATGTCATGTAAAAAAGTACCAAGGGTCACATTACAGGAGTTCTGAACAAAATTAGGTTGGCACTCCTTGCCGCTTTCTCACCTTCTTCATGTGTATCCTGAGCATGACTTGTAACAAAGTGAGCAAATGAGTTATGAGGGGGTATCCATGATTCCCATGAAAATAAAACCAAGTCTTCTTTCGGTCTAACATTAGGAATGCTAGCAATGACCCAAATGTTTCACTTGGTGATTCCTTCTTGATTGAAACATTAACTGTATGGCGTGTTGTGCTAAGTGGAGTCCAATATGTCAATCTTCTTCCTCATCCTCGTCTGATTCCACCAAGGACGCGATGTCGGAGTCTTCGTCTTCTGATTCAGACTCGGGCTCAGCAGCAGAAGGCTCTTACCCCTGGTCTGATTCCTCTGTTTCCTCTGCTCCGGAATCACTTGCCTCCATGTTCAGGAACTCCCAGCCACCATCGTCAACAAACTTCTGAGGATCATCAATGATAGTCTTCAGGATAGGACGCCAGTTCAGATACAGCCTGCTCTCATAGTACTTGAGATCGATGGTGTCAATCCACTCCTTTATCGCGTCAAGTGAGGCTGACTGGATGGAATATCGATGCGGAGAACATCCTTCTTGAAGTCCTTGAACACGATAGCCATGTCAAAGTTCTTTGTCCACCCTCTCCAGATTAACAATCTCTATCTCACCCAGGGTCAGCACTAGGAAAGGAGTCTCTCAATTAGCTCAACCAAACAAGTTGAAGTTGGAATGATGAAAACTGAAGCTTTATACGAAACCCCATGGATCCAAGCCGTGGAACTCCAGATCAAGCCCCTTGAACTGCGGTTGCGACCAGTGGTCGTTAACCTTATTGATATAGTTCTGGAACTCCATGATTGATTCTGTTCTTCCGGTCCCTCTCACGCTGCTCTTCTTCAATCTCATCAGGATCAAGGGCCGATCTCCTTGTGCCACCAACAGTTTGAACAACATCCACCACTTCAACATAAAATTGGGCACCCTTCGTCTTCTTGTTTCCAACCATGATATGATCGTGCAAACGGAAATGAAGGAGGGTAATCATTTCTTTCTCTGCCGGCTGGAATAAAGCATATGTTTTATATCCCCGTACATGATATCCATACGCTCATCAGCCCTCGAAGTAGAATATCTGAAACCATTAACATGGGCCTCAAGAGTTCCTGTCAGCTTTCTCCCATGACCACCAAATGCAGGCCATATCCACACATCATTAAGCCTCATTTGCTTTGTTTTGGTGCTTTGTCCTGGTGGCTGGTCACACTCTTTATAACAGTAGAAACATGGAAAGGGACCATGCTGCTATAAATAGGTAAGAGAGCAGCTTCATTCCTCTGATCCACTTGTATCATCAACTCTCTCGAATAAGGCACATCATTCACATTCTTTTATGCAACAAGCTCATTTGAAGACCTAGAAGGACCACGGCCATCGCCAGAACCAGAACCACCCCCAGCAAGCCTTCTAGCAGTCTCTTCATTCTTTTGACGAGCAAGTTCAGCCTGGTGCTGTCTCCGGAGCTCTTCCTTGGACATCTCCGGGTTGTCTGACCCAAGTGTTGCCTTGGGTGGTAGTGCTTCCAGGCCATTTGGCTCAACTTAAGCCCGCTCCGGCTTTGGAACTTCCTCCTCATCATTAAATGAATATGCAACATCTTTAACAGCCTTGGAGCAATTGGTAAAGATCTCTGCAGTCTTGTCTAACTAAAGCTGTATCAGCTAATAACAAAGAGAACTGCTTTGTCTTCTCATTGTTTGTTTCTGCCTGTACATTACTCAAACCAAGGTTGACATTGAAAATCATGCCCTCTTTTATCAGACGGTCATTCTTGGCGTTTAAGTTTAAGCCAGATTCTCGGAAAGGCCAATTCCAGTTCCAGCTGACTTAGGAAGCAGTTCAGGGGCATTCCTCTCAAACACTGCAACTGCAGCGTTAAAAACTGCAGACATCTGATTGCCTGGTTTACATGCTGCTAAAGCAGCTTCCTGGGCTTTCAAAAGTGTCTCATATGCCTTACTCTCTGCATGGGTAGCGTCTATCAGAAATGTTCTGGCGACATTGGAACAGTAGTTACCGTACCTGGACCCAATTGCACAGATGATAATACTTGCAGGGTCATAGTAGAGATAATCATCATTGCTGGAGGCACCTGGCCTAATTAAGATCAAATCCCTCCATTTTGGAAGACAGGAGGGTAGCATATATCAATATTTTCAGGCTTCAACTTCACCTTGGCCTTCAAAGGATCAAGAATAACCTTCTTTGTGTCATCCATCAATGAGAAGTGTGAGACTTTTCTCTCCTCGTCAATAACCTTCTCCATGGTCGGTACCACAAAGTTTTTCATTACATATGAAGTTAGGCAAGCAGCCTTTTTTCACACATATGATCTCTGTGGCATCATCTTTCACGGCGAAAATCTCAGAAAACCCGTGTGTTGCGTCTGCAAGCTTCCACCAGATAACTTTTCTGCCTATGTTTCAAGGAGCTTACCCTCTGGTGCCTCTTTTGCAATGTGACCAACAACTTAAGTGTCAGATTTCGACTGAGCACAAACAGCACGCAGGTCAATGCCATCCCCATTCTTGCTTTTCACATGCAAGACAATATCAGAACCAACAGCCTCACTTGCAGCAGCATCCTTGAGGGTTCCAATGAGATTTGCTTTCTTCTGGTTGCATAAGAAATGTATCTGCTTCTGCATGAAGACAATTATGGTTTCTGGAAATTCATCATATCCAAGTAACCAAGCATCCAGAGCTGTGGATTTCAAATAACGGAGATCCTCAGAAGGAGGCGGAGTCGCAATTGCAATGGCATCAGAAGAAGCCCAAAGATGAGACTTATTTTCGTTCCAATGGTCATAAAACACCTTAAGCCGCTTACTGAAGGTCTCTAGATTGATTGTATAGGCTGCTCCTGAGCCCAATTTTGCTTTACCATTATCTGCCATCTGTACCACGAAGCCAACTGCAGGAAAATTGACGATAATTAGCTAGTACTGGCAAAGCGGGGGACATTTACATACGCGGTCTAGAGCCTTATACAAATGCTTTTGCTTAGATATTATGATGATTTTTTTCATGACTTGTGTTGTCGATCGATGACAAGACACAGCAAACAGGGAGCCATGGAGATGATGAGCAGGACGATGTAACCAGCCAGGGATACCAAATCATCGACCTTGACCTGCTTTGCAATCGAGGTGACCATTCTTACCGGTACGTACTTCTTGTTATACGCATGAACCTAGCGTGCAATTTGGATGTCATATACTGGAGTACAAATTTGTGGAGAGAGAGAGAGAAGAGAAACTAATGTGAAGATGAGAAATGTTTTGGAGTGGAGAAATGGTTGCTGGATGCTAGAGATGGAGATGAACACCATAGTCTATTTTGAAGAGTTTGATGTGTCAGCTTGTTATTCTGATTCATTTTGTGTGCATGCATATATCTATTCTTTTTTTTTTGCGCGGCGCGGGGGGGGGGGGGGGGGGGGGGGGGGGGGGGGGGTGTGGGGGGGATGCATATATTCTATTCTAGGTCCATGGTTTGCCGCTTCGCTCAGGAGAGGACCGTGCGGGAGCCATGTTGGTGGTGGAGAGGGAGGGGAGGTGCAGTTGATCCACCTCAAGGGCTGTGGCTGTGGCTGTGGAGTGGTGCAGCCAAGGGCCCGCATCAACTCAACACCCGACCCGGTCCAACCCAACAATTTCTTCTTCTCCCTCAAAAAACTGGCTCATAGATTTGTTTTAGCCACACATGAAGCATGTACTAGTTGTCCAAGATATAATTATTCCGAATGCCTAAAACATCCCAAAGCAGACGTTATTTAATTCCCTAAATAATAATCAGCTGATACTTACTGTCTGTATTTCAGACTAAGCAGAGAGTATGCCTACGATACACTATCAACCGGACGGATCAATACTTATCATAAAACAATCATCAAAACAGAAGATAGCGATCATCTTGATCGCCCGCTCTTCGTCGTGCTAGACGCCGAGGCGACATCACACCTCTCCCCCATGCATACCTCTCCATGCGCCGGTGACCACTCGTCAGTCCCTCACGGAAGCGGCGGCACCGTTGCCATCTGTATCTGCACCGGTGATCATGACGTGCTCGCAGGTCGTCCCTCATGGAAGCTGCGGCAGTAGGCACAGCGCCGGGTCCCTCACCACCACGTTTGCCACCCAACACCGCAAGGCCGGTGCCGGCGGAAAGCCAGCCATCTCCCCGTCGACCAACGCAGAGGACGTTGGCGGATTTCTGGCCATTGTGACATTTAGAGATGGTGACATTCAGAGATGTGAATATTCAGCAAAGACCTTCAGACAAAAATATTCAGAGTTTCGTGATGACAGTATGTATGTGTTGTAGGCTGTAAACGTTCAGATATTTTACCACATTAAAATTGATGTTGAGCTTCTCCAAATTCCTACCAGTGCTATGTATGTAACATTTTAAGACTGAAATGGACGTTCTTTCGCCTCGTACTGTAAAATGGTGGTTATTTTGCAGTTCGGGGTCTTTTGCGGGATCTGTCTGCTACAGATGCTCTAAACGTGGGTGCACACAGAGGTATTCAGCAGTACATGATGTTGCAAGTTTCAGACTTTGTGTTGGTGATGGACTGTTAATACAAATCGTGATGACAGCCGACGCGATGGATTGTGTAACAGAGTAGCTAGAGCTGAAACGAAAGCTAATGGCGATGCCGACACAAGGACCAAGAGCTGACATGAAAGCTAGCGGTGATGTCGATCAGGTCCATGGGTGTAGAATGTAGATAGCTCTATTACATTCAGAAGTGCAATGAAAAGAAAGGGATGGGGAAAATAAAGACTGATGAATGAATACAATTTTTGTTTGGCGGGAAGATTCATTGTATTACTCAAATCACACTCATGAGGGTGCAGCATGTTACATATATTATTTCAGTTCTGAAAGGAACTCTACATATCGGTCACTAGCGACAAGAAGAAATAAAAGGCACTGCTGCTGCTGGTACGCTACTTGTTTGATGTGCAAGGAAAGGTTCACTCCATAAAAAATCTAATCTTCTTGGAGTGAGCAGCAGCTCTGAAGCTTGATCGGTTTGAAGCAAAAGTTCTGTATATCCTCCAGGGATCACTGGAATAAACATGGTCGAAGGGTCCCCGGTAAACATATTATTTGCAAAGATAGGTATTGTAGTAGTAGAACTTGTGCCTGCCTCCGAATATCCCTGCTTCACAATAAGACAGAAACTATTTAGAACTGTTGTGGTAGAATTAAATTGCCTGAAATATGTTCAAGAACTAGAAGCGAATTATCTTACAATATATTGTTGAGGACCTAATACAGCAAAATATATTGTTGAACTTTGAAGGAGAGACAGGAGATTTTGCAAAGTCATGTTTCTTTGAGGGGCAAGATGCAAATGTTCGAGGGGGGTATATGTAAATAGATTAGTGACTCGATCCTATCCCCTGCATTCAGATCGAACGCACTGCTAGGTTGTGGAGCAGCGTATCACCTCATAGACTTGAGCACTGGATATATTTTCCTAGGATCTGTGCGGCAGGAATTGTCCGGTCTTTTCATGTGTTTACAACTTTACATGTGCATCTTGAATTGCCCACAAGATGAATTTCACCTGAATTTTCCTAGGATACTATCGGTATTGGTTCTACCGGGTAGCAATCCATTCCTGTTGCATCAAAATTGCCTATATTTTCTTGTGTCAACACAGATTTGCCTAATTGGGTTCCTAACTTGTCTACCAGCGTAAAACATTTTTTTACTATTATCTGTAGATTTGCCTACCACAACTGATAGGTTGCCTCCAGTACTTTTTACCCACCACATAGGAAGTTGCACAATAATACTTTCTAACTTGTTGAAATGTACTGTATTGCCTACAACATACTTTATTTACTAGTATATGCTGATTTTCCTAAAATTAGTCGAATTTTCCTATCACAGCTGATAAGTTTGCCTCTAGTATTATGTTTGTGGCAATGAAGTTGCATAACAATACCTTTAACTTGTTTAAAATAATGTGAGTTGCCTAAAATGCATTATCACTTCCACATCATTTTTTTTTGTCTAATAGCATTGTGAATTTGAGTTTCCTTGGTAATAGTTTGTACTAAGGAAACTTTGTACAAATAAGGATTTGCAGAAAATGGAACATAATTTTTTGCATGGGCAGAAGACCACACGACGTGCAGTGCGCAAGCATGTGGAAGGGGGCAGGAAGATTTTTTACTGTTTTCGGTATGAAGTGGGGACCATGTTCAACAACTTCGACAAATAGAAGGGTGCTCGTTTGACCTACATAGCAACCGGTTGCTTCGTGGCAACATCCTTAGAAGTTAGAGCACTCTAGCCCATTCCTAAAAACCGTTTAACTACCAAAAACAGCCCTGTCCTATCAACAAAAAGAGAAATTTGCTTCCTCCCAATCCCCTTCTCAATACCAGTTTTTTGACAGGAGAAATTTTCCTCTCCCAACCACCAACCCTTGGCACGACAATTCTCAGCCGTCGGCGCCTCCAGCAAGCCTAGTAGCCACCGTCTTGTCCATAGCCGACCCTCCCCACCTCTCTTTTTTAGAGCATTAGGAGGGCAAAGCCCTCCCGGTTCCACATTTTATATATGAAACCAGAGAAGAGGTTCACAAAAGAAAAACTTAGGTTTTTGTTATGGAGCTACCCATAGCAGAAAAATAAAAGGACCAGGGGGAAAGCAGTTGGACCGCCGCATAGCAACTACATCCCAATTTTGCTCAAAAGCAGGAGCAAAAGGGGAGAGAGATACTGAATATTTTAGGATCCTATTACAAACGACCTTTCCCAGATTTTTAACAGGTAACTTAGAGACCCAAGGGCAGCTATTCTAGCGCTTCTGACTTGAACTTGGTCTTCTTCATAGGCGAAGGCTCCGGAGACGACGACAGTTCCAGTGGTGTGGACGGGCTGAGCATGATCAGCTTTCTGTTCCCAGTAGGAAGGGGGACTCCTCAACCCCTCAGGCTCTCCCAGAGTGAGCCTAGTTAGCACTCCTGTTGGGTCCAAGCTTGTCATCTCATCGTCAGCCGAAAGGGGGTTTGGAGAAGTGTCGAGACCCATTGGATGAAGGCATCTACCTTGGGAAGGTAGTCCTCCTTGAACAGGATCTTCCATTTTCTGATCATCGAGAGGATTCATCTCCAAACCTGTTTAACATCAGACCAGATAGCATTTTCAAACACATGTGCATTTCTAGTTTTCCAGATGCCCCACAGGATACAAGCACAAATGGAATTTAAAGCATATTGTTTCTTGCTAGCAGGCCAAAATCTAGTTGTAGACAGATAGTCTTGTCCAACATCAATATCAAGGAAAATAGAGACATCTTTCCAGATGCTTTTAGCAACAGCACAACTGAAAAAGGGTGATCAATACTTTCATGATCAGTGCAAAATTCACTGGTCAAAGGTTTTCCCATATTTCTTTTTTCCAAATTATCTCTAGTCATTAGTTTGTTGTGTGCCAAAAGCCAGAGAAAAATTTGGACTCTAGGCGGGGAGACCACAGACCAAACAGAAGGGATATAGATGGGTTGTACCCCTCTGAAGTTGATAATACTATATAAGGAAGTGGTTGTATACACCCCTTTGGTGTCATGTTGCCAGATGAGAGCATCATCCCCCAGTGTAAGAAACACTATGGAGGATTTGTTCAATGCACATCCAGGATTCCAGCAGCTTATCAGAAAAGGTTCTCCTAAAAGACAGTTTAATAGTGTTACCATCCCACACCTCAGAGAGAGTAACACAGTGCTGGTCACAAATAGTGTAAATTGCACAGAGAGGGGGGAAGTGCCAAACCAGATATCTTCCCAGAAGTTAATTTTCTTCCCATCACCTACCTGCCATCTATAACCAAACTTCAGAGCTTTGCAGGCCCAAAGTACCTCTTGCCAGAATTTAGATGGGTTGGGGGTTTTGCTAGCAAAAGTGTTAGGGGAGTTTTTGATATATTTCTTATCAACAATAGTCCTCCAAATCTTGCCCTCATCTTTAATATATCTTTTTACCCAATTCCCTAGAAGGCACAAGTTAACATCTCTGAGGTTGGGCACCCCCAAACCTCCATGCTTTTTTTGCATACACACTAGGTGCCAGTTAGCCAAGTGCAATTTCCTATTTCCCTCAAAATCATTCCATAGACAATGGGCTAACTGAGTATTTATCAAATCTAGTGCCCATTTTGGGAATTTAAAGAAGGAGAGCAGGTAAACTGGAATACTAGTGAGGCGGGCCTTAATTAGAGTAAGTCTAGCAGAGTAGGACAGGAGTTTCCCCCTCCAGCCAGCCATCCTTTTTAAATTTTTGTCTATGATAGGTTGGATGTCCTCTCTCCTCAGTTTATCATAGTGGAGTGGGATCCCAAGATATTTAATAGGCAACTTCCCTATGGCACAACCAAAAATGTCAGTAAAAAATGCAGATAGATCTATCTGCATCCATTCCCAAAGTGATTAGTTCACTCTTACTATAATTGATCCTCATGCCTAAGACTTGCTCAAAGCAGTAAAGAACATTTTTCATATTGCTAGCCTTTTCAAGATTATCTTCCAAGAAGAGGATAGTGTCATCTGCATATTGGAGGCAGATGACACCTCCTCGGAGGAAGTCAGGGCAAAGCCCACTAACTAGATCATTATGGGTTGCTTTATAAAGCATCCTAGTAAGAACATCTACTATCAGATTGAAAAGTAAGGGGGAGATGGGGTCTCCTTGCCTAAGCCCTTTCCCCGTGACAAAGAAATTGCCTTCTACACCATTGGCTTTGACTCCTACAGATCGTCCATGAGTTATCTGCTTGATCCAATGGATCCATTTAGGGAAGAAGTTTATCCTAGAGAGGACCTCAAGCAGGAAATCTAGATCCACCTTGTCGAAGGCTTTTTCATAGTCTAATTTAAGGACAACAGCAGGGACTTTAGAACTATGCACAGAGTGCAAGATCTCATGAGCTGTCACAACACTCTAAAATATATCTGCCTTTTATAGAAGTAGTTTGATTACTAGAGGTAAGAAAATGCATGAGTTTAGCTAGTCTGTTAGTGAGTACCTTGGTGAAGATCTTAAAACTACAATTGAGGAGGCTGATAGGCCTAAATTTTTTCATAGTAGTAGCATCTTTTTCCTTAGGGATAAGGGAGAGAATAGCAAAGTTTAGCCTATAGATATCTAGGTTGCCAGCATGGAAGTCCTCAAAGAGAGCCATGAGGTCTTTTTTAATCACCTCCCAAAACTCTTGGTAAAACATAAAAGATAAGCCTTCAGGGCCTGGGGCCCCATCAGAATAGGAGCCAAAGACTGCCTCCTTTACTTCTTCCTCAGTAAATGGGGACTGGAGCATGTCATTGTCTTTGTCTGAAACTTTATCAGTTTCATCAAAGAAGTCATGCTTAAGGGAGAAGCTTTTCCTATTCTCTTTCTTAAAGAGATCTTTATAAAAATTGGTCGCCACATCTAGTATATCTTTAGTGTCATTCACTTTCCTTGTGGGGCCATCTAAGGAATGGATGAAGGTCTTCCTTCTCCTTTGGTTAGCAACATCATGGAAGTACTTGGTGTTCTTATCACCTTCTAGGATGTCTCTATCTCTAGCTTTTTGCCTGGCTTTAGTTTCCTCAACCAGCCAAATATTCTGCAATTCTTGATGGATATCATTAATCCTAGCAATCTCAACATCTGATAGAGCACTAGACTCAGCTTTGATGTCAAGAGCATCAAACTCCAAAATGAGTGTGTTTTTAGCTTTCCTAAGCTCCGCCCCAATGTTTTTACTCCACCCTTTGGCAAATTTCCTAAACCTTCTAGTCTTCTCCTGCCAAATGTCCAGAGGGGAGGTACTTTTGACAGGAGCATTCCAATTCTTAGCTGCTAGCTCTCTAAAATTGTCAATGAGGAGCCACCACTTCTCAAATTTAAAACTAGAAGCTCTTGGGACAGAGTCAATCCCTGAGTCCCAAAGCAAAGGGGTATGATCACTACAAACCCTAGGAAGGGCTTCGGAGGAGTTGAGGGGAAAAACTCATCTAGTTCAGTGGTACAAAAAATTCTATCTATAGTGGACATGGCAAGATTATCTTGATTGTTAGCCCAGGTAAATTGCCTACCAGACATCTTGATTTCTAGTAGGCTCCAAATTTCTATCCAAGCATTAAATTTGTCACACCATTTCTGGTCTACTTTGCCATTATTCCTGTCACTATGATATCTAGTAAGGTTGAAATCACCACCAATTAAGGTGGGCGTGTCAATGTCTAAGAAAAGGAAATGGAGTTCTGAAATAAACTCCTCTTTGCCTTCCTCATAGGGAGAGCCATACACAACAATTACTCTAATTTTTTTCTAAGTGGTTTTCAACATAAGAGTGCAGGACACCGAGAACCTCTTTGAGTCCCAATCAAGGATGTCAAAGGTATCCAAGTCCAGTCCCATCAAAATCCCACCTGCAGAACCCAATGCAGGGAGATGGTGCCATTCAAAACACCTATTGCCACTAATAGATTTTAGAAAGGCAACAGAGAGCTCTTCTTTCTTAGTTTCCTGAAAGGCAATAATATCTGCTTTGGTTTTACTTAAAGTATCACTAATATGTTTTTTTACCAAAGGTGGTAATCCCCCTGATGTTCCAAAAAAGGCATTTCATCTAGACTGCTTTGTCCTGGGGTGCTTGCCCCGCCCATATTTGGCCACATGTGCCCACAAAACACTGTGATCTAGGAATTCACTATTAATCCCTTTCAACCCAGGGGGGTGTGGGAGGACTACAGCTATATTTATCATCTAACAAATTGTGTGGAAGCATTTTTTCTATGTTTTCAGAATTAAAACTAGCATCTCCCTTTTTTTCAATGCATGAAATGACAGCAAGATCAGGGAGCTTTTCTGCCTGAGGGAAAGTAGAATAACTAGGGGGACAGCCTGAGCTGTCATTAGCAACAACAGTATGAAGGGGATATCTATCAGGACAACTAGGGTGCTTTGCAGCAGAGGTAGGAAGAAGGAAGTTATCTACAGCATTACCAGCATAGCTAGGGTGACAGCCATTGCTATCATTGTTACTATTAATGTTGGGAGCATTTTTTTTCCTATTCTAGTAAGAGAGCTATCAATTTCTATCCCAATTTGGTCAGCAATACTCAAAAACTTGGGATCATTAAAGTGATCAAATGAGTTTTTGATAATAGTACCTTTGAATGAAGTTTTATCTTTCCCAAGATTCTGAACAACCTTGCTGTCCATGGCGATCTCCAGCATAGTTCTCCCTCCAATATCAACTCTGTTGCTTCTCCTCGTTGGAATGATGGGGCCCCAAGTGGTTTTCCCTGTGTTTTCCATTGCTGGGCCAGTGGGCACTACTTCATCAGCTTGTACAGTGTGTTCTCCCATGTCTATATCATCCTCAGACTCAGATATCTCAGAATCAGCAAGTTCCATTTCCCTAAGAAGAGTATAGAAATTGTCATTGGAGCTAGGTTCATCCATCTGCTGCAGGAATTCCAATGCTGCTTGCCTATTACTGTGTTGAGACTGTCCTGCGGAGGTTGAGTTTCCACTTAGAGAAGCAGCGGCTGAGGTATTTGGAGTCCCCCCCTGTAGGGCCATGATAACCCACAAGTATAGGGGATCGCAATATTTTTTGAGGGTAGAGTATTCAACCCAAATTTATAGATTCGACGCAAGGGGAGCCAAAGAATATTTGCAAGTATTAGCAATTGAGTTGTCAATTCAACCACACCTGGAGATTTAATATCTGCAGCAAAGTGATCAGTAGCATAGTAATATGATAGTTTGATAGTAGTGGTAATGATAGCAGCAGTAACGGTAACAACAGTAACAGTTTTGTAGCAGTTGTGTAACGGTAGCAATAGCAATAGTAACATAGCAAGAACGATATGTGGAAAACTCGTAGGCATTGGATCGGTGAACTCGTTGGATAATATTCATCGTATAACAGTCATTACCTAGGGCGACACAGACTAGCTCCAGTTCATAAATATAATGTAGGCATGTATTCCGTAAATAGTCATACGTGCTTATGGAAAAGAACTTGCATGACATCTTTTGTCCTACCCTCCCGTGGCAGCGGGGTCCATAAGGAAACTAAGGGATATTAAGACCTCCTTTAATAGAGAACCAAAACAAAGCATTAACACATAGTGAATACATGAACTCCTCAAACTACGGTCATCACCGAAAAGTATCCCAACTATTGTCACTTTGGGGTTTATGGATCATAACATGTAATAGGTGCATATGACTTGCAAGATCGGATCAAGAACATAGATATAATGGTGAAAACATAAACGGTTCAGATCTGAAATCATGGCACTCGGGCCCTAGTGACAAGCATTAAGCATGGCAAAGTCATAGCAACATCAATCTCAGAACATAGTGGATACTAGGGATCAAGCCCTAACAAAACTAACTCGATTACATGATGAATCTCATCCAACTCCTCACCAATCAGCGAGCCTACGAAAGAATTACTCACTCCCAGTGGGGAGCATCATGGAATTGGTGATGAAGAAGGGTTGATGATGACGAAGACCGAAGATTCCCCTCTCCGGGGCCCCAAACGGGCTCCAGATCTGGCCTCCCGATGAAGAACAGGAGGTGGCAGCGGCTCCGTATTGCAAAACGCGATGAAACTTCCTCTCCTATTTTTTTCTCCAAAAATAGGATTTTATAGCGTCGAGATTAGGGTCAGAGGGGCCCTGAGGGCCCCACCACCCACCAGGGCGCGCCAGAGGGGGTGGCGTGCCCAGGTGTCTTGTGGGCAGCCAACCCCCCCTCCAGTGGGTCTTGGTTCCAGTATTTTTTATTTATTCCAAAATAATTCTCGAAAAAGTTTCATTCCATTCCGAGAACTTTTATTTCTGCACAAAAACAACACCATGGTAGTTCTACTGAAAACAACGTCAGTCCGGGTTAGTTTCATTCAAACCATGCAAATTAGAGTCCAAAACAAGAGCAAAAGCATTAGGAAAAGTAGATACGATGGAGACATATCAACTCCCCCAAGCTTAACCCATTGCTTGTACTCAAGCAAGTCAGTTGTCAAACTGAAAGTGATAAAGAAAAACTTTTACGAACTCTTTTGTTCTTGTTTACATATATATGCTTAAATAGCACCCAGGTTTTCATCAAAGATCATAACTAACCATGCAAGCAATAACTCTTAGGAACTATATTCACTCATATCGATGGCATAATCAACTAGCGGGCAATAATAAAATATTTCAAATGCCAACACTTTGTCAAAACAATCATGATATAATATAACAATAATGGTATCTTGCTAGCCCTTTCTGAGATCGCAAAACATAAATGCAGAGCACCTCCAAAGTTCAAGTAGCGAGTAAACATTGTAATTCATGGTAGAGGAGATCCAGTCATGATGCATTCAACATTAACTCTACACAATGCATGAGGATGAAAATAGTGCTCTCAGGTCTGGTGCTTGTTTGAGAAGGTGATGACTCAAAATAAAAGTAAATAGATAGTCCCTTCATAGAGGGAAGCAGGGATTTGCAGAGGTGCCAGAGCTCAAGACTTAAATCAGATATAAATATAATTTTGGGAGGTGCACCCTTCCTGTCAACGTCACGACCAAGAGTTCTCAATATCTTCCACGCTAAACAAATTAGCAGCGGTTCCCAAGCGGTAAAAGTAAAAGTTTACTCCCCCTCCACTAACAAACACAAGCCATGGCTAGCCGAATCCACGGGTGCCTTCCATACCAACAACAGTCCTGGGGGAGTTTTGTTTAATTATTTACAATTTTTGATTTCGAGACTGGGCATCCCTATTACCAGCCCCTTGTGCAAGGATGAGTGAATAAACACTCATCATGAGAATAACCCGCTTAGCATGGACGATATTGACCACCCCCTGTCGCTCCATGAGCGGTCCAGGCACACAAAACAGATGTTCATTTGAAATTTCACATGCAAATTTACTTGGAACGGCAGGATAATACGGCATATAGGTAGATATAGTGGACTCATCTGGAATAACTTTGGTTTAAAGATTTTGATGCACAAGCATTATTCCCGCTTAGTACAGGCGAAGGCTAGCAAATAGGTTGAGAAGCGACCAGCTAGAGAGCAAAAACGGTCATGAACATGCATTATGAACAATCAACATTGAATACTAGCATGAGTAGTATATAAACACCATGAATATAAATATCGTGGAGGCTATGTTGGTTTTGATTCAACTACATGCGTGAACATGTGCCAAGTCAAGCCACTTGAAACATTCAAAGGAGGATACCATATCATCATACTACATCACAATCATTTTAATGCATGTTGACATCCAAGATAAATCATTATCCACTCCTAGCTACTTAAGCATGGCACGAGCAACTATAATCTCTAATCGTTATTGCAAGCATGTTTAATCATAATATGCTGAATCATGGATACTGAGTTAAACATATTTAAAAAAACAAAAACAAGTTGAGTTCATACCCGCTTTTCCTTGCCACAGTCACTTCATCAAATATCGTCATTATTGCCTTTCACTTGCACGGCCAAATGATATGCAAATAATAATACTGCAAAAGTGTCATGGACTAAGCTGGAATCTGCAACATTTATTCAGAGGAGAAGATAAAATAATATGGGCTCTTTGTTAGATCAACAATAATGTATACGAGAGCCACGCAACGTTTTCATCGTGGTCTTCCCCTTGGTACGACTCAAAAAAGGAAAAGAATTTCAGAGAAACACACTGAAATATTTTTGGAGTTTTTAGTTTTTCTTAAAGAAAACAAATTAAAGAAAGAAAAATGAAAACGAGAAAAAACTATTTACACGGGAAAGCTCCCAACAAGCAAAAGAAGAAATGAGAAATCTTTTTGGTTTTTCTTTTAATACTACAGCTAAATTAATCTAGAAAGAAAAACCGAAAAGAAGTAAGAAATATTTTTGGATTTTCTCAAAGTTTTTCAAACACACAAAAAGAAAACAAGAAAATAAATATAGCATGTTTAATACAGGGAAAAGTGTGAACACCGACAACTGAAATGAAATGTGTGAACATGAATGTAATGTCAGTGGAAGTACGTACTCCCTCAAGCTTAGGCTTTTGGCCTACCTTGGTAATCACCACCTGCGGCCTGGATAATAGTCAGAGTGATAACTCACGGAGGCTCTTGGTGCAGCCTCCTCGGCCCGTCGGGCAGTGATACGTCTCCGTCGTATCTACTTTTCTAAACTCTTTTGCCCTTTTTTTGGACTCTAATTTGCATGATTTGAATGGAACTAACCTGGACTGATGCTGTTTTCAGCAGAATTGCGTTGGTGTTATTTTTGTGCAGAAATAGAAGTTCTCGGAATGACCTGAAACTTCACGGAATATATTTCTGGAATAAATAAAAAATATTGGCGAAAGAATCAACCGAAGGGGACCCACCGGCTGTCCACAAGAGTGGAGGCCCCCCTAGGGCGCGCCCCCTGCCTTGTGGGTCCCCTGGACCTCCACCGACCTCAACTCCAACTCTATATATTCACTTTCGGGGAGAAAAAAATCAGAGAGAAGGATTCATCGCGTTTTACGATATGGAGCCGCCGTCACCTCCTATTCTTCATCGGGAGGGCAGATCTGGAGTCCGTTCGGGGCTCTGGAGAGGGGAAATCATCGCCATCATCATCACCAACCTTCCTCCATCACCAATTTCATGATGCTCACCGCCGTGCGTGAGTAATTCCATCATAGGCTTGCTGGATGATGATGGGTTGGATGAGATTTATCATGTAATCGAGTTAGTTTTGTTAGGGTTTGATCCCTAGTACCCATTATGTTCTGAGATTGTTGTTGCTATGACTTTGCTATGCTTAATGCTTGTCACTAGGGCCCGAGTGCCATGATTTTAGATCTGAACCTATTATATTTTCATGAATATATATGTGTTCTTGATCCTATCTTGCAAGTTGTAGACACCTATTACGTGTTTTGATCCGCATACCCCAAGGTGACAATAATTGGGATTCTTTCCGGTGATTACCGTAATTTGAGGAGTTCATGTATTCACTAAGAGCTAATGCTTTGGTCCGGTTCTCTATTAAAAGGAGGCCTTATTATCCCTTAGTTTCCAATTAGGACCCCACTGCCACAGGAGGGTAGGACAAAAGATGTCATGCAAGTTCTTTTCCATAAGCACGTATGACTATATTCGGAATACATGCCTACATTATATTGATGAATTGGAGCTAGTTCTGTGTCACCCTAGGTTATGACTGTTGCATGATGAATGCCATCTGACATAATTATCCATCATTGATCCATTGCCTACGAGCTTTTCATATATTGATCTTTGCTACGTTACTTTGCCGTTGCTACTGTTACAATTGCTACAAAACTGCTACTGTTACTTTTGCCACTGTTACCGTGACTTCCTTACTACTTTGCTACTAAATACTTTGCTGCAGATATTAAGTCTTTCAGGTGTGGTTGAATTGACAACTCAGCTGCTAATACTTGAGAATATTCTTTGGCTCCCCTTGTGTTGAATCAATAAACTTGGGTTGAATACTCTACCCTTGAAAACTGTTGCGATCCCCTATACTTGTGGGTTATCAAGACCTTTTTCTGGCGCTGTTGCCGGGGAGCATAGCTCTATTCTTTGAGTCACTTGGGATTTATATCTGTCGATCACTATGAGGAATATGAAAGATACTAGAACCAAGATTTTTTCCCTCTACTACGAGGGGAGGTAAGGAACTGCCATCTAGCTCTGCAGTTGATTCACCTTCTGTTTTGAGTAAGCTTGCGACACCTACACCTGCTATTGATTCTGATATGTCGCATGTTATTGATGATGCTACTTCTACTATGAATGATGCTTATGATGCTACTACTTTGCTTGATAAAACTGTGCTACTGAGTGAATTACTTGATGAACATCTTGCTAGAGTTAGAACTATTGATTATGCTGAAGATGATGATATTTCTGAAACTGATGAAATTATTGAAACTGAAAACTTTGAAACACCTGATAAGACTAGCTCTCCTAGATATGAACTTCATGTTATGCCTGAGGGTTATGTTATGGATGGAGAGGTAGCTAGGGACTTTCTTGCTTGTAAGGATAGAGATGATCTTAAGAAATTATTATGCAAGTGGAAAGAAAAATCTTTGAATGCTAGAATGCAATATGATCCTAAATTTGCTACTTCACCTATCTTCGTTACTGATAAAGATTATGAATTCTCTGTCGATCCTGCGTTAATTACTTTGGTTGAATCTGATCCTTTCCATGGTTATGAATCTGAAACTGTTGTGGCACATCTTACTAAGTTGAATGATATAGCCAGCCTATTTGCTCATGAGGAAAAATTCGCTATTACTATATTCTTAAGTTGTTTCCTTTCTCGTTAAAGGGTGATGCTAAGATATGGTTTAATTCTCTTGCTCCTGGTTGTGTGCGTAGTCCCCAGGATATGATTTACTACTTCTCTGAAAAATATTTCCCTGCCCATAAGAAACAAGCTGCTTTAAAGGAAATATTTAACTTTATGCAAATTAAAGGAGAGAGTCTCCCACAAGCTTGGGGGAGGCTTCTCCAATTACTTAATGCTTTGCCTGATCATCCTCTCAAGAAAAATGAAATAGTTGATATCTTTTATAATGGACTAACTAATGCTTCTAGGGACCACCTAGATAGTTGTGCTGGTTGTGTTTTCAGGGAACGAACTGTTGAGCAAGCTAAATTGCTATTGAATAATATATTGAGTAATGTTAATGATTGGACACTTCCTGAACCAACTCCTAAGCCAACTCCGAAGAAAAGAGGTATTCTATTTCTCAGTCCTGAAGATATGCAAGAGGCAAAGAAATCTATGAAAGAGAAAGGTATTAAAGCTGAAGATGTTAAGAATTTACCACCTATTGAAGAAGTACATGGTCTTGATAATCCGACACAGGTAGTAGAGGTAAATTCTCTCTATAGATTTGATGAAGGTGATATCCCTTATAATAAGTCTGCTAGTCAATGCTTGGATGAGTTTGATAATTTTATTGTTAAACAAGAGAACTTCAATGCTTATGTTAGTAGACAATTGAAATGTAATGCTTACATGCTCGACTGCTTGGGTGATTATATGAGTAGAACTGTTAGTGATCTGAAAATTATTAGTAAACATGTTTCCATGGTTAAGACTCAAGTAGAACAAGTACTTAAGGCACAGGATGATTTGCTCAATGAGTTGAATAGTAAAAACAATGATAATGTTGTTAGGGTTATGACTAGGGGTGGTAAAATAACCCAGGAACCTTTGTATCTGAGGGCCATCCTAAGAGAGTTGAGAAAGATTCTCAGAGAATTAATACCGATGCACCTAGTCCTCGTAATAAAAATAAAAGGAAAACTGATAGGACTTTGCATGCTTCTAGTGAATCTGTTATAGATACACCTGACAACCCAAATGATATTTCTATTTCTGATGCTGAGACACAATCTGGTGATGAACATGAACCTAGTGCTAATGTTAATGATGATGTTCATGTTGATGCTCAACCTAGTAATGATAATGATGTGGAGATTGAACCTGCTGTTGATCTTGATAACCCACAATCTAAGAATAAACGTTATGATAAGAGAGACTTTGTTGCTAGGAAGCATGGTAAAGAAAGAGAACCATGGGTTCAGAAACCCATGCCCTTTCCTCCTAAACCATCAAAGAAAAAGGATGATGAGGATTTTGAGCGCTTTGTTGAAATGCTTAGACCTGTCTTTTTGCGAATGCGTTTGACTGATATTCTGAAAATGTCTTCTTATGCTAAGTATATGAAAGATATTGTTACAAATAAAAGAAAGATACCGGAAGCTGAAATTTCCACCATGCTTGCTAATTATACTTTTAAGGGTGGAATACCTAAGAAACTAGGAGATCCAGGAATACCAACTATACCATGCTCCATTAAAAGAAACTATGTTAAAACTACTTTATGTGATCTTGGAGCCGGTGTTAGTGTTATGCCTTTCTCTTTATATCATAGACTTGAATTGAATAAGTTGACACTGATGTCTACTACGCAACCTTCTTCTTGTAGACTCGTGTTGGGCCTCCAAGCGCAGAGTTTTGTAGGACAGTAGCAAAATTCCCTCAAGTGGATGACCTAAGGTTTATCAATCCGTGGGAGGCGTAGGATGAAGATGGTCTCTCTCAAACAACCCTGCAACCAAATAACAAAGAGTCTCTTGTGTCCCCAACACACCCAATACAATGGTAAATTGTATAGGTGCACTAGTTCGGCGAAGAGATGGTGATACAAGTGCAATATGGATGGTAGATATAGGTTTTTGTAATCTAAAAATATAAAAACAGCAAGGTAACTAGTAACAAAAGTGAGAAAAAACGGTATTGCAATGCTTAGAAACAAGGCCTAGGGTTCATACTTTCACTAGTGCAAGTTCTCTCAACAATGATAACATAATTAGATCATATGGCAATCCCTCAACGTGCAACAAAGAGTCACTCCAAAGTCACTAATAGCGGAGAATAAACGAAGAGATTATTGTAGGGTACGAAACCACCTCAAAGTTATTCTTTCTGATCGGTCTATTGGGCTATTCCTATAAGTGTCACAAACAGCCCTAGAGTTCGTACTAAAATAACACCTTAAGACACACATCAACCAAAACCCTAATGTCACCTAGATACTCCAATGTCACCACAAGTATCCGCGGGTTTGATTATAGGATATGCATCACACAATCTCAGATTCATCCATTCAAACCAACACAAAGAACTTCAAAGAGTGCCCCAAAGTTTCTACCGGAGAGTTAAGACGAAAACGTGTGCCAACCCCTATGCATAAGTTCACAAGGTCACAGAACCCGCAAGTTGATCACCAAAACATACATCAAGTAGATCACGTGAATATCCCATTGTCACCACAGATAAGCACATGCAAGACATACATCAAGTGTTCTCAAATCCTTAAAGACTCAATTTGATAAGATAACTTCAAAGGGAAAAATCAATCCATTACAAGAAGGTAGAGGGGGAGAAACATCATAAGATCCAACTATAATAGCAAAGCTCGCGGTACATCAAGATCGTGCCAAATCATGAACACGAGAGAGAGAGAGAGAGATCAAACACATAGCTACTAGTACATACCCTCAGCCCCGAGGGTGAACTACTCCCTCCTCATCATGGAGAGCGCCGGGATGATGAAGATGGCCACCGGTGATGATTTCCCCCTCCGGCAGGGTGCCGGAACAGGGTCTAGATTGGTTTTTGATGGCTACAGAGGCTTGCGGCGGCGGAACTCCCGATCTAGGTTTTGTTCTGGAAGTTTGGGAATATATAAGAGGTATTGGCGTCGAGAACAAGTCAGGGGGGCCCACGAGGCAGCCACAAGGTCGGGGGGCGCGCCCTAGGGGGGGTGGGCGCGCCCCCCACCCTTGTGGTGGCCTCGAGACTCCCCTGGTGTATCTCCGGCACTCCGTGGGCTTCTTTTGGTCCAAAAATAATCTTCGGAAAGTTTCAGGTCAATTGGACTCCGTTTGATATTCCTTTTCTGCGAAACCTAAAAACAAGGAAAAAAACAGAAACTGGCACTGGGCTCTAGGTTAATAGGTTAGTCCCAAAAATCATATAAAATAGCATATAAATGCATATAAAACATCCAAGATAGATAATATAATAGCATGGAACAATCAAAAATTATAGATACGTTGGAGACGTATCAGACACCTACTGAAATCTCTTTGCAAATGGCTGATAAATCAACTGCTATACCCATCGGTATTTGTGAGGATGTGCCTGTTGTGGTTGCAAACGTTACTATCTTAACGGATTTTGTTATTCTTGATATTCCCGAGGACGACAGTATGTCGATCAGCCTTGGTAGACCCTTTTTGAATACTGCAGGGGCTGTTATTGATTGCAACAAGGGCAATGCCACTTTTCATGTTAATGGTAATGAGCATACGGTACACTTTCCGAAGAAGCAACCTTAAGTTCATAGTATTAATTCTATTGGAAAATTTTCAACTATTACTATTGGAGGTTTTGAATTCTCTCCTACTGTCAAAAAGAAATATGATATTCTTATTGTTGGGGACATGCATATCCCCGTTGAGGTAACCTAGTGTTATTCGAAAATTCTCCGGTTTTATGTTATTCGAAAGAAGTTTGTTAATAAGACTTGATCAACCTTGTTAATGGATTCCTTTTTATGAGCATGAGATGGAAGAATTTAGAAAGCACAACTTTCTGTAACCACTTTTTACTTTCTGTTATTTAGAATAAATAAAACAAAAATAGTATTATCCGTCAGTTTTCTGAATTATCCATGCAATAAAAAATGTCCCAAAAATAAATTTCTCCAAATGCCCTGAAAATTTAGTATGATTTTTATAGAATATTTTAGAATTTCTGGCACTGAGATTGCACCAGGGGGTTGCACCAGTGGGCCACAAGGGTGGAGAGCGCGCCCCTGCCCTGTGGGTCCCACGTGGGTCCCCCTCACTTATTCCAGCACCCATCCACTTCGTCTTCCTCCAGAAAAAATCATCCCGTTGCTCAAACCCGTGTTCTAGCTCATCTTGCTGCCATTTTCGATCTCCTTGTGCAAAGCTCCATTTGCAAAACTGTTTTGGGGGATTGTTCTTCGGTATGTGACTCCTCCAATGGTCCAATTAGTTTTTGTTCTAGTGCTTTATTTATTGCAATTTTTTGCTGCTGTGGTGACCTTGTTCTTGAGCTTGCATGTCAAATTTATATGGTCCAAAGTAGTTTTGATGCATGATATAGCTTCTACACACTTGTAGGAGTAGTTGCTATCAGTTTTGTTGAGTTTGGTTCACTTTTATTTTAAGTCACTAAAAATTTCAGAAATTTTTTAGAGGAAGAAAATGTTTAGGAAAATATACCAAGGTGGTTCCTCGAAGAAGCAAGCCCCAAGGCTCGCGATACATGAGCCGGAGCTTGAACCACCAAGAGAAGCTCCAGTGCGGCCTTGCGAGTGGCCGTTGGATCAATTCATGGTTCATGCAGGTTTCAAGGATGAATTTGATGCGTACGTGCAAAATGCTGACCTTGAGGACTTCGTGTCAGATAAGTGCTTGCAATATTATCACCTCACTGATTCGTTTGTGCGAAGATTTAAGTTTAAATCCCAGCGCAATACTCATTCTGTCCTGTTCGACCTTTATGATAAATCATATACCATGGACCTAAGAGATTTTAATAAAGCATGTAAAATTCCACAGTGGGGAATTCATAGTGAACCGCGCAAAACTGAATACAATGATTTCCTTGATAGCCTCACTGTAGGAGAAACTAGAAATATTACACAAGCTACCATGGGGAGCATTCACTTTCCTGCCTTACATTATTTTGCTCTCTTTATAGGTAGATGCATTAATGGTAAACATGATCATAGCCACCTTTTTGCATCAGATCTTAGTGTCCTCAAGTGTGCGGTAACAGGTGATAAACAATATAACTTGGGGGCTATTATTGCAAGGAGGTTGCATAATAATGCTATAGATGGAGATTTCTTCGGTGGGATTTATGCCACCTGTTTAGCTAACTATCTCGGGGTACCCGTAAGGGGGGATGACATTGAGTTACCACCTGCTTTTCTTGATTATAATGCTATGGTACGCTACCAGTTTCTTGAGAGGAACGAACAGTCCCTCCTGTACCGACTAATCTTTGATAGGCAGCGTGCTGTCTATATTACCCTTCCTGCTCCTGCCTTCTTTGACTTTCAGGTAAAAAGAAGATATTTATAACCAGAGAGGAGGCAAACGAGTATGAGAGAGAGGTGGAGGCTACTCTCCTCCATGCTGCAGCCCTTCAGGCAGTAGCTGCCGCATCCCAGTACAACCCCGGCTATAACTTTGGGTACCCGCCAGGCCAGCCGTGGCCGTAGACCAACTTAGGCCAAAATCCTAAGCTTGGGGGAGTACGTATTTCTCACCGACATTACATTCATGTTCACACACTCATTCCAGTTGTCGGTGTTCATACTTTTTCATTGTATTATCCATGTTAATTTATTTTTTTTCTCGCTTTCTTCTTGTGTGTTCGAAAAACTTTGAGAAAATCCAAAAAAAATTAGCTGTAGTTTCTTTTTAGTTTCCCTTCCATGTTAAATTAGTTGTAGTATTAAAAGAAAACCCAAAAAGATTTCTCGTTCTTCTTTTGCTTGTTGGGAGCTTTCCCGTGTAAATAGTTTTTCTCGTTCTTGTTTTTACTTTCTTCAGAAAAACAAAAACTCCAAAAACATTTCAGTGCTTTTCTTTGAAATTCTTCTTCCTTTCTTTGGGTCGAGAGGAGAAGACCACGATGAAAATGATGAGTGGCTCTCATATGCATTATTGTTGATCTAACAAAGAGCCCATATTACCTCATCTTCTCCTTTGAATAAATGTTGGCAGATTCCAGCTTAGTCCAATGCACATGCACTATTATTATTATCCACACCATTCGGTCATGCAAGTGAAAGGCAATAATGACGATATATGATGAAATGATTGAGATGAGGAAAAGCTGGTATGAACTCGACTTATCTTTTTTTGTAAATATGATTAGTTCATCGTTCTTGATTCAGCCCATTATGAATGAAACAGGTTTGCAATGACAATTAGAGATTATAGTTACTCATGCCATGCTTAATTAGCTAGGAGTTTATAATGGTTTACCTTGCGTGCCAACATGCTTTTAAAATGGTTATGATGTAGTATGATAGGATGGTCCTCCTTTGAATGATTCAAGTGGCTTGACTTGGCACTTGTTCACGCATGTAGTTGAAACAAAATCAACATAGCCTCCATGATATTTATGTTCATGGTGATTTATATCCTACTCATGCTTGCACTCAATGTTGGTTAATCTTAACGCATGTTTATGACTGTTGACGCTCTCTAGTTGGTCGCTCCTCAATCTTTTGCTAGCCTTCACTTGTACTAAGTGGGAATACTGCTTGTGCATCCACTTCCATAAACCCAAAGTTGTTCCATATGAGTCCACCATACCTACCTATATGCGGTATTTACCTGCCGTTCCAAGTAAATTTGCATGTGCCAAACTCTAAACCTTCAAATGATAATCTGTTTTGTATGCCCGAATCGCTCATGTAGCGACTGTGGGCTGTCAGTATCTTCCATGCTAGGTGGGTTATTCTCACGATGAGTGTTGATCCACTTATCATTCATGAGAAAGTGGCTGGTTTTCGGGATGCCCAGTCCCATGCTCAAATCAAATCAAAATAATATCAAACAAAACTCCCCCAGGACTGTTGTTTGTATGGACGGTACCCGTTGTTTTGGACCAGCCGTGGAGTGTGCTTGTTTTTTAAGGGGGAGTATAAACTTTACCATTCTGTTTGGGAACCGCCTATAATGTATGTAGCATGGAAGATACCGAGATCTCTTGGTTGTTATGTTGACAATGAAAGCATACCGCTCAAAATTATATTCATCTCTGTTTCAAAAAGCTTGAGCTCTGGCACCTCTGCAAATCCCTGTTTCCCTCTGCGAAGGGCCTATCTATTTACTTTTATGCTGAGTCATCATCCTCTTATAAAAAGCACCAGTTAGAGAGCACCACTGTCATTTGTATGCGTTGTTATTAATTGATATTGAGTATGACTATGACTGGATCTCTTTTACCATGAATTACAATGTCTAGTTAGTCCTTGATTTTCAAGGGTGCTCTGCATTTATGTTTTGCGGTCTCAGAAAGGGCTAGCGAGATACCATTTTGTTATATCATATCATGATTGTTTTGAAAAAGTGTTGTCATCCGAGATTTATTATTATTGCTCGCTAGTTGATTATGCCATTAATATGAGTAAATGTGAAACCTAAATGTTATTGTGAATATGGTTAGTTCATAATCTTTGCCGAAAACTTGAATGCTGGCTTTACATAGTTGCAACAACAAGATCAAACAGAGTTTGTAAAAGTTTTTCTTTATCACTTTCAGTTTGTCAACTGAATTGCTTGAGGACAAACAATGGGTTAAGCTTGGGGGAGTTGATACGTCTCCGTCGTATCTACTTTTCCAAACTCTTTTGCTCTTGTTTTGGACTCTAATTTGCATGATTTGAATGGAACTAACCCGGACTGACGCTGTTTTCAGCAGAATTGCCTTGGTGTTATTTTTGTGCAGAAATAAAAGTTGTTAGAATGACCTGAAACTTCACGGAGAATATTTCTGGAATAAACAAAAAATATTGGCGAAAGAATCAACTGGAGGGGACCCACCGGCTGTCCACAAGGGTGGAGGGCGCGCCCCCCCGGCCTTGTGGGTCCCCTGGACCTCCACCGACCTCAACTCCAACTCTATATATTCACTTTCGGGGAGAAAAAAAATCACAGAGAAGGATTCATTGCGTTTTACGATACGGAGCCGCCGGCACCTCCTGTTCTTCATCGGGAGGGTAGATCTGGAGTCCGTTCGGGGCTTCAGAGAGGGGAAATCGTCGCCATCATCATCACCAACCTTCCTCCATCACCAATTTCATGATGCTCACCGCCATGCGTGAGTAATTCCATCGTAGGCTTGCTGGATGGTGATGGGTTGGAGGAGATTTATCATGTAATCGAGTTAGTTTTGTTAGGGTTTGGTCCCTAGTACCCATTATGTTCTGAGATTGATGTTGCTATGACTTTGCTATGCTTAATGCTTGTCACTAGGGCCCGAGTGCCATGATTTCAGATCTGAACCTATTATGTTTTCTTGAATATATATGTGTTCTTGATCCTATCTTGCAAGTTGTAGACACCTATTACGTGTTTTGATCTGCATACCCCAAGGTGACAATAATTGGGATTCTTTCCGGCGATTACCGTAGTTTGAGGAGGTCATGTATTCACTAAGTGCTAATGCTTTGGTCCGGTTCTCTATTAATAGGATGCCTTAATATCCCTTAGTTTCCATTAGGACCCCGCTGCCACGGGAGGGTAGGACAAAAGATGTCATGCAAGTTCTTTTCCATAAGCACGTATGACTATATTCGGAATACATGCCTACATTATATTGATGAATTGGAGCTAGTTCTGTGTCACCCTAGGTTATGACTGTTGCATGATGAATGCCATCCGACATAATTATCCATCATTGATCCATTGCCAACGAGCTTTTCATATATTGATCTTTGCTACGTTACTTTGCCGTTGCCACTGTTACAATTGCTACAAAACTGCTACTGTTACTTTTGCCACTGTTACTGTTACTTCCATACTACTTTGCTACTAAATACTTTGCTGCAGATATTAACTCTTTCAGGTGTGGTTGAATTGACAACTCAGCTGCTAATACTTGAGAATATTCTTTGGCTCGCCTTGTGTCGAATCAATAAATTTGAATTGAATACTCTACCCTCAAAAATCGTTGCGATCCCCTATACTTGTGGGTTATCAGGCAGCCTCGACCGCCGCATTATACTCACGGGCCTCGCTCACAAGAACGTAATATCTTCTTTTACTGTGATAATCAAAGAGAGCAGGCTCAGGCAAAATAACATGCACAATGGGATCTTTATTAAACATCAAGTTGTAACTATAATTAGTGGCTGTGGCCTTAATGAACTTATGGCACTTCATCGCCTCAAGGTCTAAATACTGAGTAGGTAGAAAGGGATCATTAGGCAAAGGTGACACACCCAACTCTTTAGCTAAATGGGAGGCATAAATCCCACCATAAAATTGACCACTCTCAGCGTTGTGTTGCAACCTTCGTGTAATAATTGCTCCAAGATTATAACATTTGATTCCTGTCAGAGCAGTGTGTATGAGGCTCAAGTCAGGAGCACACAGTGTGCTGCTATCCTGTTTGCCCATGATACACTTGCCATTAAAGAGTTGATATGTCTCCAACGTATCTATAATTTATGAAGTATTCATGCCATGTTTACAACAATTTTATATGGTTTTGGTATGATTTTATTAGAACTAACCTGGACTGCCGCTGTTTTCTGCAGAACTACCGTGGTGCCATTTTTTGTGCAGAAATAAAAGTTCTCGGAATGAGCTGAAAATTTACGGATAATATTTTTGGAAAATATAAAAAATACTGGAGCGAAAGGATACCGAAGAAGAGTCCCGAGGCAACCACAAGGGTGGGGGGCACGCCTCCCTGGCTTGCCGCTGCCTCGTGGACCCCCCTGATGTGAGACCGACATAAAAAATTCCTATAAATCCCGAAACCCCAGAAAGAAACCTAGATCGGGAGTTCCGCCGCCGTAAGCCTCTGTAGCCACGAAAAACCAATCGGGAGCCCGTTCCGGCACCCTGCCGGAGGGGGAAACCATCACCGGTGGCCATCTTCATCATCCTGGAGGTCTCCATGATGAGGAGGGAGTAGTTCACCCTCGGGGCTGAGGGTATGTACCAGTAGCTATGTGTTTGATCTCTCTCTCTCTCTCTCTCTCTCTCTCTCTCGTGTTCTTGATTTGGCACGATCTTGATGTACCGCGAGCTTTGTTATTATAGTTGGATCATATGGTGTTTTTCCCACTCTACCTTCTTGTGATGAATTGAGTCTTGCTCTTTGAGGTTTCGTTATGTTGGATTGAGTATTGGATTTGAGAACACTTGATGTATGTCTTGCGATGGGATATCTGTGGTGACAATGGGATGTTCTATTGATTCACTTGATGTATGTTTTGGCACTCAACTCGTGGATTCCCGAGGTGACATTGGGGTAATCTATGCATAGGGGTTGATGCACGTTTTTGTCCTACGTTCTTCGATAGAAACTTTGGAGTGATTCTTTGTTGCACGTTGAGGGATTGTTATATGATCCAATTATGTTATCATTGTTGAGAGAATTTGCACTAGTGAAAGTATGAACCCTAGGCCTTGTTTCCAAGCATTGCAATACCATTTTTGCTCACTTTTATTACTAGTTACCTTGCTGTTTTTATATTTTCAGATTACAAAAACCTATATCTACCATCCATATTACACTTGTATCACCATCTCTTCGCCGAACTAGTGCACCTATACAATTTACCATTGTATTGGGTGTGTTGGGGACACAAGAGACTCTTTGTTATTTGGTTGCAGGGTTGTTTGAGAGAGACCATCTTCATCCTATGCCTCCCATGCATTGATAAACCTTAGGTCATCCACTTGAGGGAAATTTGCTACTGTCCTACAAAACTCTATGCTTGGAGGCCCAACATGAGTCTACAAGAAGAAGGTTGCGTAGTAGACATCAAGCTCTTTTCTGGCGCCGTTGCCGGGGAGGTGAGTGCTTGAAGGTATATCTTTACATCTTGCAATTGAATATTTTAGTTTCTTGTTTTATCACTAGTTTAGTCTATAAAAGAAAACTACAAAAAAAATGGAATTGAGGTTGCCTCATATGCTTCATCTTTTTAATGTCTTTCGTGAAAACGATGGATCAGAAAATTGTGCCAAAGTGTTAGAAGAAGAAGTCAATAAAATGTTTGGCACTAAACCTTTGAATGATGAGCATGATTGCAATGTTGTTGGTATGAATTCTTTGAATATCCATGATGCTAATGATATGCAAAGCCATAAGCTTGGGGATGCTATGTTTGATGGAGATGATATTTTTAGTCACCCAAGTTTTGATGAGCAAATTTATTATGATGAAAGCATGCCTCCTATTTATGATGATTATTGTGATGACATGTATGCTATAAAGATTAATGATAACCATGAAACTTGTCATCATGATTTTAACCAAGTATCTCATGATAGCTATTTTGTTGAATTTGCTCCTCCCACTACTATGAATGAGAAGAATTTTGCTTATGTGGAGAGTAGTAAAATTTCTATGCTTGTGGATCATGAAAAGAATGCTTTGTGTGATAGCTATATTGTTGAATTCATTCATGATGCTACTGAAAATTATTATGAGAGAGAAACATACGCTTCTACATATTGCAATAATATCAAGTTTCCTCTCTATGTGTTGAAAATCTTGAAGTTTTGTTTGCTTTACCTTCCTATGCTAGTTGATTCTTGCTCCCATAAATTGTTTGCTCACAAAATCCCTATGCATAGGAAGTGGGTTAGGCTTAAATGTGCTAGTCATATTCTTCAAGATGCTCCCATTATGTTTCAATTCTTATCTTTTATGTGAGCATCATTGAAATCATCATGCCTAGCTAAAAAGGCATTAAAGAAAAGCGCTTGTTGGGAGACAACCCAACATTTACCCCTACTGTTTTTGTGTGTTCACATGATTATTCTACTGTAGTAATCATGTTTTATAGCGTTTGTTTGATTACAGTGCCAAGTAAAGCCTTTGGGATAGTGTGGTTGATAGTTGATTTGATTCTGTGCAAAAACAGAAACTTTTGCGTCCAGTACAGAAATTCCTATATTTTACTGGAACGTGTAAAACTTCTGAATTTGTTACAGTGGATTGATATAAAAATTGTCTCCGTTTTCCTAATTTTTCAGAATTTTTGGAGTAACAGAAGTATGAGCTTAATCCAGATCTTTACAGACTGTTCTGTTTTTGACAGATTCTGTTTTCGATGCATAGTTTGCTTGTTTTCTAGTTTCTATGGCTTATATTGCTTAATATAAATTGTAAAAATGATAGAGTACAGTAGGCATTATGTGGAAACAATTATGAACCTTGTCTTTGACAATACCCAAGTGAATGATTTGTTTTATCATACTAACCCATCTCACGAAGTTCCGTTAAATTTTGTGTGACTGAAGTTTTCAAGTTTTGGGTGAGATATCGATATGAGAAGAATGAAGAGTGGGAAGAACCTAAGCTTGGGGATGCTCAAAGCACCCCAAGGTAATATTCAAGGAAGATCCAAGCAACTAAGCTTGGGGATGCCCCGGAAGGCATCCCCTCTTTCGTCTTCAACATTATCGGTAACCTTACTTGGAGCTATATTTTTATTCGTCACATGATATGAGTTTTGCTTGGAGCGTCATTTTATTTTATTACCATTTTCTTTCTGTTATTTATAGTAATTTTTTTCATCTTTTAGTTAAATAAAAGTGTCAAGTTTAGTCTTTACCATGCTTATTTTGCACGTCTATATGTTGCTGTTTTGAAAACAGAAAGTTTTCTATCGTTGTCTGAATTCTTATGGAAAGTAAGAACATGATAAAATCTTGAAATTTTTACACAATGAGTAACAAAAAAAAAATCTACAGTGTGGTATTTTTTTCAGAATTTTTGGAGTTAGGGAAGTATTAGTACAATTGTACTCTTTACAGACTGTCCTGTTTAGACAGATTGCTGTTATGTTTGCATTGTTTGCATATGTTTGCTTGTTTAATGTGGCGCCCCCGGCTCGATCGTACACTAATCATGCACGCAAACGTGTACGATCAAGATCAGGGACTCACGGGAAGATATCACAACACAACTCTAAAACATAAATAAGTCATACAAGCATCATAATACAAGCCAGGGGCCACGAGGGCTCGAATACAAATGCTCGATCATAGACGAGTCAGCGGAAGCAACAATATCTGAGTACAGACATAGGTTAAACAAGGTGCCATAAGATGGCTAGCACAAACAGGGATACAACAGATCGAACAGGCGCAGGGCCTCCTGCCTGGGATCCTCCTAACTACTCCTGGTCGTCGGCGTCCTGGACGTAGTAGTAGGCTCCGCCCTGGTGGTAGTAGTCGTCGAAGGTGGCGTCTGGCTCCTGGGCTCCAACATCTGGTTGCGACAACCAGCCAGAAGGGAAAGGGGGAAAGGAGGGGGAAAGCAACCGTGAGTACTCATCCAAAGTACTCGCAAGCAAGGATCTATACTACATATGCATGGTATATGTGTAAAGAGGCAATATCGGTGGACTGAACTGCAGAATGCCAGAATAAGAGGGGGATAGCTAGTCCTGTCGAAGACTACGCTTCTGGCAGCCTCCATCGTGAAGCAATAGAAGAGATTAGTTGGAAGTTAACCAAACAACAACGTATAGCATAATCCTACCCGTCGATCCTCTCGTCGCCACCATGCGAGAGAGCGACCACCGGGTTATATCTGTCACTTGTAAGGGTGTGTTTTATTAAGTATCCATTTCTAGTTGTCATGAGGTCGGAATACAACTCCGGGTCGTCCTTTTACCGAGGGACACGGCTATTCGAATAGATAAACTTCCCTGCAGGGGTGCACCACATATTCCCCAACACGCTCGATCCCCTTTGGCCGGACACACTTTCCTGGGTCATGCCCGGCCTCGGAAGATCCACACGTCGCAGCCCTACCTAGGCTCAACAGAGAGGTCAGCACGCCGGACTAATCCTAGGCACTCTAGGGTCTGGGCCCATCGCCCAGTGCGCTCCTGCACGTTGCGTACGCGGCCGCGAGCAGACCTAGCAACCCACACGATCACGGCGGTTACGTTAGCGCGGTCCAACACGGCGCGCGCCGCTCAGTCGCTGACGTCAAGAAGGCTTCAGCTGATACCACGACGCCGGGATACCCATAACTACTCCCGCGTAGTTGGTTAGTGCGTATAGGCCAGTGGCCAGACTCAGATCAAATATCCAATCTCGTTAAACGTGTTATTATGAGATCACCGCGGACGACGACCAGGGCCTGGCCCACCTGTCTCCTAGGTGGTCTCAACCTGCCCTGTCGCTCCGCCACAAAGATCCACACAAAGGGCCGTTGGGACAAAGGTCCTTTCAGCCCCCAATCCGTGAATCACTCGCGGGTACTCTTCGAGCCGACCCGACTTTAGTCACCATTTGTATAGTATGTAGATATGTATAGTATACACCCGTGATCACCTCCCGAGTGATCACGGCCCGATAGTATAGCAAGGCAGACTGACAAGAATGCAGGGCCAATGATGACAAACTAGCATCCTACACTAGGCATTTAGGATTGCAGGTAAGGTATCAACAACAGTAGCAACAATGACAGGCTATGCAGCAGAATAGGATTAACCGAAAGCAGTAACAGGCTACACTACTCTAATGCAAGCAGTATAGAGAAGAATAGGCGATATCTGGTGATCAAGGGGGGGGCTTGCCTGGTTGCTCTGGCAAGTAGGGGTCGTCAACAACGTAGTCGGTCGGGGCACCAGCAGCTGCGTCGGTCTCGTAGTCTACCGAAGAGAAGAGGGGGAAGAAACAGTAAACACACGGCAATGATGCAACAGGGATGCATGACATGTCTAAACGTAGGGCCAGGGTGATATACAGCCTAACTAAGCGATTTAGTTAATTTAGGAATTTATTCGGATTTATTTAATTAGGGTTGGACACTATTCATTTATCGAAATCGGTCTAATTGTTCAACGTTCTTATAGCTGCGGGCATCTGACGGGAATACAGAGGATGTATTCAGGTTCGTATCGTCGTTCTGAGCAAGTTTCATGTATAAAATATTTTCATCGGAGTTACGGTTTATTTAATATGATTTTCTAAAGTTTTTATTAATTTCTGAAATTTTAATTAATTATTTAATTCAACATTATCCGAAACAGTGATTGATGACGTCAGCATGACATCATGCTGACGTCAGCAGTTAATTAAGTTAATTACTAATTACTGTTTAATTAACACTAATTAGTTAATTAGATTAACCTAATCAGGATTAATTAACTAATTAATTAATTAATTAATTATTTTAATTATTTTAATTATTTATTTTTATTTCTATTTTCTTAAAACTGTTTCTGGGCCGTGGGCCCCATTCGTCAGCGTCACAGGGGTTCGGGCCCCACTGGGCAGTGGCCCAGGGGCGGACACGTCCGGGGCGTGCCCCTTTCGGGACCGGACATGTCCGGTGCCCAAAGGGGACGCACGGGCGGTCGGCGGGCGCGGGCGCCGGCGAGGCCACGGCGGGGCCGGAGGCGGGGCGGCGGCGCGGTGGCTGGAGCGGCCGCGGGCGGCAGCGCGGTGGCTGGAGCGGCAGCGGGCGGCGGTCGCGCGGAGGCGAAGCGGGGGGGGGGGTGTTGCTCTTTTTTTCCTTTTCTGTTTCTTTTTCCTTTTCTTTATTCTCTTTTCTCTACTGTTAAATGTTTAGGCCCCAAATGGTTTTTGTAAAAAGTGTGACCTATTTCATAAATACCAGTGCATTATTCCTTAACACCTAAAATTAGTTTGGACAAAACATAATTCCATATTTATTTCAGATTTAATAAATGGTTATTAAATATTATCTTTATCCACTGTTTGAGGTTGTTCGAGTCACTTATCCAATTCCAATGATGTTGGTTTCAATTTTAGAATAGCCTCTGGAATATTTGTTATTTATCTGACATTTTAGTTTCTATGTTGGACAACTTTTATATCCCACTTTCATTTAAATTTGAATTTGACTTAGGAGTTGAAATGCAATATGATGCTAATGATGATTGTGCACTATTAATCATGATGACATGGCCTCATCAAAAGGGTGATCACTGTAGCTTATTACAGGGGGTGTTACAAATCTCCTCCACTACAAGAAATCTCGTCCCGAGATTTAGGAGGTAGAAAGAAACAAAGCGGGGTATTCATCGCGAAGACGATCCTCGCGTTCCCAAGTGGCTTCATCCTCAGAATGGTTTGACCACTGAACCTTGAGGAACTTGATAACCTTCTGGCGTGTGCGACGCTCGGCTTGATCGAGAATGCGGACCGGATGCTCTTTATAAGAGAGGTCTTGTTGCAGTTCAAGCAATTCGTGATCTACTCCGCGGATAGGGTCTTTGAAGCAGCGGCGGAGTTGTGATACGTGGAACACATCGTGAACCTGAGAAAGGTTTGGTGGAAGTTCCAACTGATATGCCACTCTACCACGCCTTTCAAGAACAGTGAAAGGACCAATATAGCGAGGAGCTAGCTTGCCCTTGATCCCTAATCGGTGTGTACCTTTCATCGGTGTGACTCGAAGATAAGCCTTTTCGCCAGGTTGATAGACCATATCTTTGTGTTTGCGGTCATACTGACTCTTTTGACGTGACTGAGCAGTCTTCAAATGCTCGCGGACAACGCGAACTTGATCTTCGGCAAGTTGGATAATATCCGGACCGAAGAGTGGACGTTCCCCAGTTTCTGACCAATTCAGAGGGGTTCGGCACTTTCGTCCATACAATACTTCGAAGGGGGCCATCTTCAGACTGGCTTGATAGCTGTTATTGTAAGAGAATTCGGCATATGGGAGAGATTCTTCCCATTTCCTTCCGAAGGATATGACACAAGCTCGAAGCATGTCTTCGAGAACTTGGTTGACTCGTTCAACTTGTCCTTGAGACTGAGGGTGAAAAGCGGTGCTGAAGGACAGATGAGTTCCCATAGCTTCTTGGAAACTTGCCCAGAATCTTGAAGTGAATAAGCTGCCACGGTCTGAACTGATAACCAGTGGAATACCGTGAAGTGAAACAATTCTGGACATGTAGAGAGTTGCGAGCTGACTAGCAGTGATCGTCTCTTTGACGGCTAGAAAATGTGCAACTTTGGAAAGTCGGTCAATGACGACAAGAATAGCATCATTACCTTTCTGTGATTTGGGAAACCCAGTGATAAAGTCCATTTCAACATCGTCCCATTTCCATTCAGGAACAGCAATTGGTTGCAGAGTTCCGGCGGGCCTTTGATGTTCTGCTTTGACGCGACGGCAAACATCACATTCAGCAACATAGCGAGCAATGTCTTGCTTCATGTTTGACCACCAGAATCTTTGACGGATGTCTTGGTACATCTTGGTACTGCCGGGATGAATAGACAACGGAGTGTCGTGAGCTTCTTGCATGACCTCCTGAGTCATACCCAGGTTACCTTTAGAGGGGACCACTAGACGACTTTTAAAGAACAAGGTGCCAGTATCATCAATAGTGAAGAACGAAGGCCTTCCTTCAGCGAGATAGCGCTTAATCTTGTGGGCTTGAGAGTCATAACCCTGCAGCGTCTTGATGCTGTCCACGAGATCTGGTTTAGCAACCAGGGTATTAAGAGAACCCTGGGAAACAACGTGGAGGTTCATTTTGTAGGAACCTTCAGGAGGGGGAGCGAGTGCTCCAGGAGGAACAATGTGGAGATTCAGCTTTCTGAATTCTTCAATAAGCGAAGGTTGAACTTCGTGAAACTGGAGGTGACTGCAATAAGAATTGCGGCTCAAGGCATCGGCCATTACATTAGCCTTGCCAGGGGTATAAGAAATACCCAAGTTAAAATCCGCTACGGTCTCCATCCATCTCTGTTGACGGAGGTTCAGGTCTGGCTGAGTGAACAGATACTTCAGACTTTGATGATCGGTGTAGATCTCACAACGATTACCGAGAAGGTAATGTCGCCACTGTTTTAGTGCATGGATGACGGCAGCAAGCTCGAGGTCATGTACTGGGTAATTCTCTTCGTGCGGACGCAATTGACGCGAAGCATAAGCAATTACTCTGCGGTCTTGCATTAGGACACCGCCTAATCCTTGATGGGATGCATCACAATAGATGACAAAATCCCTCTGGGAATCAGGAGGGGCAAGCACTGGGGCAGAAGTCAGCTTGTCTTTGAGCGTCTGGAAACTTTCCTGACACTTTTCCGTCCAATCGAACTTGACGCCTTTATGAAGCAGGTTAGTCAGGGGCTTGGCGATCTTGGAGAAGTTCTCGACAAATCGACGGCAATAGCTGGCGAGTCCGAGAAAACTTCGAACTTGCTTGACGTTCTTTGGAGGAGCCCAATCAAGAATAGCCTGAACTCGCTCGGGGTTGACGGCAATACCATCCTTGGAGATGACATGCCCAAGGTATGTTACTTCGGGAAGCCAGAATTCACACTTGGAAAACTTAGCATATAGTTGATGCTCTCGAAGTTTTTCCAGAACAAGTCGAAGATGTTCAGCATGTTCCTCTTTGTTCTTGGAGTATACTAGGATATCATCCAGGTAAACCACGACGAACTTGTCAAGGTATTTCATGAATATATAATTCATCAGGCGGGAGAATGTGGCGAGAGCATTGGTTAAGCCGAATGACATGACAGTGTACTCGTATGAGCCATATCGAGTAACGAAGGCGGTCTTTGGGATATCCTCTTCACGAACGCGGATCTGGTGGTAACCCAACCTTAAGTCGAGTTTAGAGAACACTGATGAACCCGCCAGTTGATCATACAGATCGTTTATCCGAGGAAGGGGATATTTGTTCTGGATAGTTGCTTGGTTAATAGGACGGTAATCTTGGACCAATCGGTTTGATCCATCCTTCTTCCTGACAAAGAGAGAAGGTGCTCCCCTCGTAGACGTACGACAGCGGAGTAGGCGGCATCATGGACTGCCATCTCAATCGTCACGCCTAATCCGTGAAAAAGGTGTAGCTTGGTGTCTGAGTTGTTCTGCTGATCATAAATCCGAACTTCAGCATAGTACTGTTCCTGGTTGAACTCGCGGTAAACCTCATAAACCAAGTACTCAGGGTACTAACGGTAGCCAAGTCTGGTCATGAGAGCGATCAGGACAGCTGGAAACCCAGGGGTATTACGAGCCCAAGTGCGAAGCACAAGCTGTGTCGTAGGACGCGGTGGAAACAAACGGTCCATCTGAAACAGAGGAAATTCAGGTTTGTCAAACGACAATAAGAGGTTTAACACAACTCGGAGAGAAAGGTTAAACAAAACAATGGAAACGAAAATGATTATCAGACTAATCAGATCAACGACAGGGAAATCGCACAGATATCCAGCTCTCCGGGTAGACAGAATTTACGAGATCCTAAGTGTCGGCGTTAGTAAACTTCATTTAACCCGAGTAGAAGAGAGATCAGAGTCCCAGAGTATAGACGAGGAATAAAAGATCCTAATACCACCCAGTTGGCAATGTGGGCCCGTAAGCCACACAGCCAAGTTAGTAAAACGGTTTTCTTTGTCTAGACTCAACTTCGGCCAAGGAATTGGAAAGGGGGATTCCTACAGGCAGTCGGCTCTGATACCAACTTGTGGCGCCCCCGGCTCGATCGTACACTAATCATGCACGCAAACGTGTACGATCAAGATCAGGGACTCACGGGAAGATATCACAACACAACTCTAAAACATAAATAAGTCATACAAGCATCATAATACAAGCCAGGGGCCACGAGGGCTCGAATACAAATGCTCTGATCATAGACGAGTCAGCGGAAGCAACAATATCTGAGTACAGACATAGGTTAAACAAGGTGCCATAGATGGCTAGCACAAACAGGGATACAACAGATCGAACAGGCGCAGGGCCTCCCCTGGGATCCTCCTAACTACTCCTGGTCGTCGGCGTCCTGGACGTAGTAGTAGGCTCCGCCTGGTGGTAGTAGTCGTCGAAGGTGGCGTCTGGCTCCTGGGCTCCAACATCTGGTTGCGACAACCAGCCAGAAGGGAAAGGGGGAAAGGAGGGGGAAAGCAACCGTGATTACTCATCCAAAGTACTCGCAAAAGGATCTATACTACATATGCATGGTATATGTGTAAGAGGCAATATCGGTGGACTGAACTGCAGAATGCCAGAATAAGAGGGGGATAGCTAGTCCTGTCGAAGACTACCTTCTGGCAGCCTCCATCTTGAAGCAATGAAGAGAGTAGTTGGAAGTTAACCAACCAACAACAACGTATAGCATAATCCTACCCGTCGATCCCTCGTCGCCACCATGCGAGAGAGCGACCACCGGGTTTATATCTGTCACTTGTAAGGGTGTGTTTTATTAAGTAAACCATTTCTAGTTGTCATGAGGTCGGAATACAACTCCGGGTCGTCCTTTTACCGAGGGACACGGCTATTCGAATAGATAAACTTCCCTGCAGGGGTGCACCACATATTCCCCAACACGCTCGATCCCCTTTGGCCGGACACACTTTCCTGGGTCATGCCCGGCCTCGGAAGATCCACCACGTCGCAGCCCACCTAGGCTCAACAGAGAGGTCAGCACCCGGACTAATCCTAGGCACTCTGGGGTCTGGGCCCATCGCCCAGTGCGCTCCTGCACGTTGCGTACGCGGCCGCGAGCAGACCTAGCAACCCACACGATCACGGCGGTTACGTTAGCGCGGTCCAACACGCCCGCGCCGCTCAGTCCGCTGACGTCAAAAAGGCTTCAGCTGATACCACGTACGCCGGATACCCATAACTACTCCCGCGTAGTTGGTTAGTGCGTATAGGCCAGTGGCCAGACTCGATCAAATATCCAATCTCGTTAAACGTGTTATTATGAGATCACCGCGGACGACGACCAGGCCTGGCCCACCTGTCTCCTAGGTGGTCTCAACCTGCCCTGTCGCTCCGCCACAAAGATCCACACAAGGGCCGTTGGGACAAAGGTCCTTTTCAGCCCCCAATCCGTGAATCACTCGCGGTACTCTTCGAGCCGACCCGACTTTATGTCACCATTTGTATAGTATGTATATATGTTAGTATACACCCGTGATCACCTCCCGAGTGATCACGGCCCGATAGTATAGCAAGGCAGACTGACAAGAATGCAGGGCCAATGATGACAACTAGCATCCTACACTAGGCATTTAGGATTGCAGTAAGGTACAACGTAGCACACAATGACAGGCTATGCACGAAAGGATTAACCGAAAGCAGTAACAGGCTACACTACTCTAATGCAAGCAGTATAGAGAAGAATAGGCGATATCTGGTGATCAGGGGGGGGCTTGCCTGGTTGCTCTGGCAAGTAGGGGTCGTCAACAACGTAGTCGGTCGGGCACCAGCAGCTGCGTCGGTCCTCGTAGTCTACCGAAGAGAAGAGGGGGAAGAAACAGTAAACACACGCAATGATGCAACAGGGAGCATGACATGTCTAAACGTAGGGCCAGGGTGATATCAGCCTAACTAGCGATTTAGTTAATTTAGGAATTTATTCGGATTTATTTAATTAGGGTTGGACACTATTCATTTATCGAAATCGGTCTAATTGTTCAACGTTCTTATAGCTGGGGCATCTGACGGAATACAAGATGTATTCAGGTTCGTATCGTCGTTCTGAGCAAGTTTCATGTATAAATATTTTCATCGGAGTTACGGTTTATTTAATATGATTTTCTAAAGTTTTTATTAATTTCTGAAATTTTAATTAATTATTTAATTCAACATTATCCGAAACAGTGATTGATGACGTCAGCATGACATCATGCTGACGTCAGCAGTTAATTAAGTTAATTACTAATTACTGTTAATTAACACTAATTAGTTAATTAGATTAACCTAATCAGGATTAATTAACTATTAATTATTATTATTTAATTAATTATTTTAATTATTTTAATTATTTATTTTTATTTCTATTTCTCTAAAACTGTTTTCTGGGCCGTGGCCCCATTCGTCAGCGTCACAGGGGTTCGGGCCCCACTGGGCAGTGGCCCGGGGCGGACACGTCCGGGGCGTGCCCCTTTCGGGACCGGCATGTCCGGGCCCAAAAGGGGGCGCACGGGCGTCGGTCGGGCGCGGGCGCCGGCGAGCCACGGCAGGGCCGGAGGCGGGAACGGCGGCGCGGTGGCGGGAGCGGCCGCGGGCGGCAGCGCGGTGGCTGAGCGGCAGCGGCGGCGGTCGCGCGGCAGGCGAAGTCGGGGGGGGCCGGAGCGGGCGGTTGCGCGCGAGGAGCGACGCGGCGCGCGAGCGAAGGCAGTGGGGCGCGCGCGCGCGCGTGCGACAGAGGCGAGCCAAGGCCGGAGCGCGGCGGCGGCGAGCCCAGGGAGCGCGGGCGCTTGCGCGAGCAGAGAGGGGGGGGAGAGGCCCGAGGCCTCACCGGGATCCGTAGGGACGGGGCAGCGGGGGTCGGGGTGGTCGACGAGGACGACGGCGACGGGGAGGCAGGCCGCGGGGACAAGGCGGCGACGTAGACGAGGCAGACCGGCGAGGGAGAGCTCGGCCGGTGGCGTCGTGCGGCGAGGGCGAGGCAGCGCGTCGGGCGCGTCGGGGCGAGCGCGTCGAGGGAGCCGCCGGCGAGGGAGAGCGGGATCCGGGCGGCGGCGTCCAACGGCGACGGCGAGGCGGCGCGGTCGTCGCCGCGACCGAGGGACGGGGTCGTTCCCGCGATCCCGATCCCGATCTGGATCGGGAGGTGGGGGCTGACGAGGGGGAGGCGGCGACGGGGCGGCGTCGGCGAGCGGCGTCGACGACGAGGCGGACGGGATCGGGCCTGCGCCCGATCCAGATGGGGGGGGGAGAGGAGAGATCGAGGGGGAGGGGGGGGGGGGTCGGGGGTATGGTTAGGGTTTGGTGGCCGGGGGGGTTGGCCGCTAAGTAGGTGCCGGCTGGGCCGCCTGGCGGCCCGGTGGCTTGCTGGGCTGGCCGAGGCCCAGTCGGGGGGGGGGGTGTTGCTCTTTTTTTCCTTTCTGTTTCTTTTTCCTTTTCTTTATTCTCTTTTTCTCTACTGTTAAATGTTTAGGCCCCAAATGGTTTTTGTAAAAAGTGTGACCTATTTCATAAATACCATTGCATTATTCCTTAACACCTAAAATTAGTTAGGACAAAACATAATTCCATATTTATTTCAGATTTAATAAATGGTTATTAAATATTATCTTCATCCACTGTTTGAGGTTGTTCGAGTCACTTATCCAATTCCAATGATGTTGGTTTCAATTTTAGAATAGCCTCTGGAATATTTGTTATTTATCTGACATTTTAGTTTCTATGTTGGACAACTTTTATATTCCACTTTCATTTAAATTTGAATTTGACTTAGGAGTTGAAATGCAATATGATGCTAATGATGATTATGCACTATTAATCATGATGACATGGCCTCATCAAAAGGGTGATCTCTGTAGCTTAATACAGGGGGTGTTACATTTAATGATTCTATTTGAGGATAGGAGCATTAAATATGCAGAGGCATTTAGTATGAAATGTCAAATAATAATTTTAGTGATTTTCTATAGTAGAGAATGATAAGGTTTTGCATTTGATTTATACTAACTTATCTCACGAGTTTTGTTGAGTTTTGTGTGGATGAAGTTTCTAAGATTTAGGGAAACCGTGATATAAAAGGAATTAAGGACACACAAAAGCTCAAGCTTGGGGATGCCCAAGGCATCCCTAGTTTATATTTCAAGAAGTCTCAAGCATCTAAGCTTGGGGATGCCCCGGTTGGCATCCCACCTTTCTTCTTCAACAATGATCGGTTAGTGTCGGTTGAGCCTAAGTTTTTGCTTCTTCACATGATATGTGCTATCCTCAGAATGTCATTTTGTTTTGTTTTGCTTGCTGTTTGAATAAAATACTTAAGATCTGAAATTTTTAGATGAGAGAGAGTCCTCACACAGCTACATAATTATTTGACTACTCATTGATCTTCACTTATATCTTTTTGGAGTAGTTTGTTAGTTGCTCTAGTGCTTCACTTATATCTTTTTAGAGCATGGTGGTGGTTTTTTTTAGAAGAAACTGATGAACTCTCATGCTTCACTTATATTATTTTGAGAGTCTTATAAATAGTATGGCAATGTGCTTAGGTTATGAACTTGGTCCTAATATGATGGGCATCCAAGATGGATATAATAAAAACTTTCATATAAAGTGCATTGAATACTATGAGAAGTTTGATTCCTTATGATTGTTTTGAGATATAAAGATGGTGATATTAGAGTCATGCTAGTGAGTAATTGTGGATTGGTAGAAATACTTGTGTTAAAGTTTGTGATTCCCGTAGCATGCACGTATGGTGAACAGTTATGCGATGAAGTCGGAGCATGATTTATTTATTGATTGTCTTCCTTATGAGTGGCGGTCGGGGACGAGCGATGGTCTTTTCCTACTAATCTATCCCCCAAGGAGCATGCGTGTAATACTTTGTTTCAATAGCTAATAGACTTTTGCAATAAGTATGTGAGTTCTTTATGACTAATGTTGAGTCCATGGATTATACGCACTCTCACCCTTCCACCATTGCTAGCCTCTCTAGTACCGCGCAACTTTTGCCGGTGCACTACACCCACCATATACCTTCCTCAAAACAGCCACCATATCTACCTATTATGGCATTTCCATAGCCATTCCGAGATATATTGCCATGCAATTTCCACTGTTCCGTTTATTATGACACGCTTCATCATTGTCATATTGCTTTGCATGATCATGTAGTTGACATCGTATTTATGGCAAAGCCACCATTCATATTTTTTATACATGTCACTCTTGAGTCATTGCACATCCCGGTACACCACCGGAGGCATTCATATAGAGTCATATTTTGTTCTAAGTATCGAGTTGTAATTCTTGAGTTGTAAGTAAATAAAAGTGTGATTATCATCATTATTAGAGCATTGTCCCATGTGTGGAAAGGATGATGGAGACTATGATTCCCCCACAAGTCAGGATGAGACTCCGGATGAAAAATAAAATAAAAAAAGGAAAGAGAAAAAAAAGAAAAAGAAAAAAGAAAAAAAGAGGCCAAAGAGCCCAAAATAAAAAATGAGAGAAAAAGAGAGAAGGGGCAATGCTACTATCCTTTTTCCACACTTGTGCTTCAAAGTAGCACCATGATCTTCATGATAGAGAGTCTCCTATATTGTCACTTTCATATACTAGTGGGAAATTTTCATTATAAAACTTGGCTTGTATATTCCAATGATGGGCTTCCTCAAATTGCCCTAGGTCTTCGTGAGCGAGCGAGTTGGATGCACACCCACTTAGTTTCTTTTTGAGCTTTCATACACTTATAGCTCTAGTTCATCCGTTGCATGGCAATCCCTACTTACTCACATTGATATCTATTGATGGGCATCTCCATAGCCCTTTGATATGCCTAGTTGATGTGAGACTATCTCCTTCTTTTTGTCTTCTCCACAACCACCATATTCTATTCCACCTATAGTGCTATATCCATGGCTCACGCGCATGTATTGCGTGAAAGTTGAAAAAGTTTGAGAACATCAAAAGTATGAAACAATTGCTTGGCTTGTCATCGGGGTTGTGCATGATTTAATACTTTGTGTGATGAAGATGGAGCATAGCCAGACTATATGATTTTGTAGGGATAACTTTCTTTGGCCATGATATTTTGAGAAGACATGATTGCTTTGTTAGTATGCTTGAAGTATTATTGTTTTTATGTGAATATTAAACTTTTGTTTTGAATCTTATGGATCTGAATATTCAGGCCACAATAAATAAGATTACATTGATAAATATGCTAGGTAGCAATCACACTTCATAAATTATTTCTTTTATCATTTACCTACTCGAGGACGAGCAGGAATTAAGCTTGGGGATGCTGATACGTCTCCAACGTATCTATAATTTATGAAGTATTCATGCCATGTTTACAACAATTTTATCTGGTTTTGGTATGATTTTATTAGAACTAACCCGAACTGACGCTGTTTTCAGCAGAACTACCGTGGTGTTGTTTTTTGTGCAGAAATAAAAGTTCTCGGAATGAGCTGAAAATTTACGGAGAATATTTTTGGAAAATATAAAAAATATTGGAGCGAAAAGATACCGGAGAAGAGTCCCGAGGCAACCACAAGGGTGGGGGGCGCCCCCCCTTAGGGCGCGCCTCCCCTGGCTTGCCGCTGCCTCGTGGACCCCCCTGATGTGAGACCGACGCCAAAAATTCCTATAAATCCCGAAACCCCCAGAAAGAAAACTAGATCGGGAGTTCCGCCGCCGCAAGCCTCTGTAGCCACGAAAAACCAATCGGGAGCCTGTTCTGGCACCCTGCCGGAGGGGGAAACCATCACCGGTGGCCATCTTCATCATGCCGGTGGTCTCCATGACGAGAAGGGAGTAGTTCACCATCGGGGCTGAGGGTATGTACCAGTAGCTATGTGTTCGATCTCTCTCTCTCTCTCTCGTGTTCTTGATTTGGCACGATCTTGATGTACCGCGAGCTTTGTTATTATAGTTGGATCATATGGTGTTTTTCCCACTCTACCTTCTTGTGATGAATTGAGTCTTGCTCTTCGAGGTTTCGTTATGTTGGATTGAGTATTGAATTTGAGAACACTTGATGTATGTCTTGCGATGGGATATCTGTGGTGACAATGGGATGTTCTATTGATTCACTCGATGTATGTTTTGGCACTCAACTCGCGGATTCCCGAGGTGACATTGGGGTAATCTATGCATAGGGGTTGATGCATGTTTTTGTCCTACGTTCTCCAATAGAAACTTTGGAGTGATTCTTTGTTGCACGTTGAGGGATTGTTATATGATCCAATTATGTTATCATTGTTGAGAGAATTTGCACTAGTGAAAGTATGAACCCTAGGCCTTGTTTCCAAGCATTGCAATACCGTTTTTGCTCACTTTTATTACTAGTTACCTTGCTGTTTTCATATTTTCAGATTACGAAAACCTATATCTACTATCCATATTACACTTGTATCACCATCTCTTCGCCGAACTAGTGCACCTATAAAATTTACCATTGTATTGGGTGTGTTGGGGACACAAGAGACTATTTGTTATTTGGTTGCCGGGTTGTTTGAGAGAGACCATCTTCATCCTACGCCTCCCACGCATTGATAAACCTTAGGTCATCCACTTGAGGGAAATTTGCTACTGTCCTACAAAACTCTGCGCTTGGAGGCCCAACACGAGTCTACAAGAAGAAGGTTGCATAGTAGATATCAAGCTCTTTTCTGGCGCCGTTGCCTGAGAGGTGAGTGCTTGAAGGTATATCTTTAGATCTTGCAATTGAATCTTTTAGTATCTTGTTTTATCACTAGTTTAGTCTATAAAAGAAAACTACAAAAAAATGGAATTGAGGTTGCCTCATATGCTTCATCTTTTTAATGTCTTTCGTGAAAACGATGGATCGGAAAATTGTGCCAAAGTGTTAGAAGAAGAAGTCAATAAAATGTTTGGCACTAAACCTTTGAATGATGAGCATGATTGCAATGTTGTTTTTATGAATTCTTTGAATATCCATGATGCTAATGATATGCAAAGCCATAAGCTTGGGGATGCTATGTTTGATGGAGATGATATTTTTAGTCACTACATGAAACTGTAGACTCACAAGGATGATATTTAAATTTATTAGTGAACATCTTTGTGATGTTGAGATGCTGAATGCACTTATCTTCGATGTAGGGAGTCAGCTCGGTGTTGTGAACATATTGCTCAAATTCTTCCTTGATACATGCACCTACCATGAACTCGTTACATGGCCATAGGAATGATTTGGTAGCGGTGTCCCGCATCGACCGTCGTATCGAGCTCCCACTCGATGATGCCTTTGAGGACCTTCTCTTCGAAGAACTCCTAAAGAGGTGCATTTTATTCGCGAACAATTTTCTAAAAAATTTGGGTCACAAAATTTTGTCAATAAAATTTCGCAAGATTGATAGCAACTACTCATATGGATGCCTAGAGGCTATATTAAGCATTCAAACTACTTAGAACTTTAAGAATTCAACATGCAAGCCCATCTACAGCAGCACCAAGAGTAGCTAAAAACTAAAAATATAAAGCACTAGAGCAAAAACTAATTGGAGCAATGGAGGAGTCACATACCAAGTAGCAATCCCCCAAAATAGTTTTGAAAATGGAGCTTCGAGCAAAGAGATCAAAATCCACGGGTTTGAGAGCAAGAACACGAGAGAGAGAGAGAGAGAGAGAGCTAGAATGAATTTTTTTGGAGGTAGGAGAAGACATGGGCTAAAGAGATAAGTGAGGGGGGCCACGTGGGGCCCACCACCCACCAGGGCGCGCCAGGGGTGGCTGGCGCGCCCTGGTGTCTTGTGGGCAACAGGGCACCCCCTCGTGATGTTATTTGCACCAAAAATTCTTAAACATTCAGGAAAAATTAATGTTAAAATTTTAGGTCATTCTGGGTACTTTTATTTTTGACCACTTATTTATTGCACGGAAAACTCAGAAACAGGGAAAAACGTGGCATTTTATTTTATTTAACTAATAAAAATAGAAAACTAAGAGTAGGAACAGAAAGTTGTGCTTACTAAATTCATCGACCACATGTCTCTCAAAAACAATCCGTATAGGCGCCTTCGGTCCAATGAGTGGATGACATCTGTCCCAACGGTGTGCCGACACGTGGTTCCTCTGGCCATTGATAATTTTACACGTGGAAAATCGCCATTGGTCCGGGCTGTTAACGGGTTATCGGATCCAAACCGGAACCCGATAGCTCAACGGCGACCCGTTACGATGGATGCCTGATACGTCCATTTTGCATCATGTTTTCCTACTATTATTTATGATGTTTTTATGCATAATAATGCTTTTTGGAGTAATTCTAATGCCTTTTCTCTCATAATATGCAAGGTACACACAAAGAGGGAGAATTCCGGCAGCTGAAAATCTGGACCTGGAAAAGCTACGTCAGGCCACCAATTCTGCACAACTCCAAACAAGCTGAAACTATATGGAGATTTTTTATGGAATATTTGAGGAATATTGGAGCCAATAAGTACCAGAGGGGTCCCACCAGGTGGGCACAACCCACCTGGGCGCGCCAGGGAGCCCAGGCGCGCCCTGGTGGGTTATGCTCACCCAGGCCCACCTCCGGTGCCCATCTTCTAGTATATGAGTCATTTTGACCTAGAAAAAATAAGGAGAGGACTTTCGGGATGGAGCGCCACCGTCTTGAGGCGGAACTTGGGCAGGAGCACTTTTGCCCTCTGGCGGAGCGATTCCGCCGGGGGAACTTCCTCCCGGAGGGGGAAATCATCGTCATCATCATCACCAACAACTCTCCCATCTTGTGGAGGGCAATCTCCATCAACATCTTCAACAGCACCATCTCCTCTCAAACCCTAGTTCATCTCTTGTGTTCAATCTTTGTACCGGAACTATATATTGGTGCTTGTGGGTGACTAGTAGTGTTGATTACATCTTGTAGTTGATTACTATATGGTTTATTTGGTGGACGATTATATGTTCAGATCCTATATGCTATTTAATACCCCTCTGATCTTGAGCATGATTATCATTTGTGAGTAGTTACTTTTGTTCTTGAGGTCACGGGAGAAATCATGTTGCAAGTAATCATGTGAACTTGATATGTGTTCGATATTTTGATAGTATGTATGTTGTGATTCCCTTAGTGGTGTCATGTGAACGTCGACTACATGACACTTCACCATATTTGGGCCTAAGGGAATGCATTGTGGATTAGTTATTAGATGATGGGTTGCGAGAGTGACAGAAGCTTAAACCCTAGTTTATGCGCTATTCCGTAAGGGACCGATTGGATCCAAAAGTTTAATGCTATGGTTAGAATTTATTCTTAATACTTTTCTCGTAGTGGCGGATGCTTGCGAGGGGGTTAATCATAAGTAGGAGGTTTGTTCAAGTAAGAACAACACCTAAGCACCGGTTCACCCACATATCAAATTATCAAAGTAGCGAACACAAATCGAACCAACATGATGAAAGTGACTAGATGAAACTAGTCATCAACCCGTGCCACTGCACGGGCTAGTAACTCTCAAAAGAAAATATAGATTGCATGAGGCTCTACATGATACTTTTTTCCGTGGATTCTTTTCCTATTATTAGATTATGGGGTAATACAGAACAATGTTCCCAAAGTTGATTGTACAACCATGTATTAGTTTAGTATCATTCTATGTGTGTGTGTGTGTGTGTGTGTATACATTTATTTATTTCTTCAGTCAGTTTAAGATTAGAGGTTGTATTACTAATTATCTTTTAATATGTGTGTTACAGAAGTATATTTCCCAAAATGTTTCTTAATGATAGTTTATGTGCAGGCATGTTCAAAAGAGTGTTTTCGGTTTGAAAGTCCTATCTACAAATGTAAGCCCCACACATATAATCCAGATAGATAGCTTGGCAGTTAAACTATTTTCATTAATGTGAGAATTTCTTGTTGTTTTTGGAAATAATATGCAATTATTCAGCTCCAAACATTGATAATGGACAAATCAGTCACTACCATGAGATTTTTTACTAACCAAAGGAAACATTTCTTAGATTAATAGGAAACTTTATCACACATGCGTTTGTGCCATACCAGCATCGTCATTGACTTTGCGTAAACCACATTATGAAACAATCTGACGTTTGCGTGTATGAGGGATAGGTGGTGTAGAAGTGTGGACCTTCTGAGGGAACACTTCAAAGTCATTCAAAACTTCTGAATGAAAGTCTCGGTTGAAAACAATTACGGAAGAGAAGTGACTAATTTTGTCATGGAATATGCATTGCTATTACATGAGTAAAGCACAATCAAAGAATTCAATTAGCTCATGCCGGGAATTTGAGAGAAAATTGTATCATTGTTGTGAGTTATTTGTTCCATATGGACCTTAAACATGAACACTTCAGCACCATTGGCACATTGTTTCTCGATTATCATGGTGTGACGCCCCCGGTTCAATCGTACACTAATCATACACGCAAACGTGTACGATCAAGCCCAGGGACTCACGGGAAGATATCACAACACAACTCTAAACACAAATAAACGGAGGTCCACAATATTACAGACCAGGGATCCGAAGATCCGAATACATAAGTCAGTCATACAAATAATATCTGGGTACAGACATAGTTAGACAAGTTATGCCTTAAGAAGGCTAGCACAAACAGCGACACTAGATCGAAAGGCGTTGGCCTCCTGCCTGGGAGCCTCCGATCCTACTCCTGGTCAGCTGGCTCGATCCAGTAGTACGTGCCCTCTGGACCCGCCTGGTAGTAGGCTCCGGTGGTGGCGTCTGGCTCCTGGACTCCATCGTCTGGTGTATCATCAAGGTGGGGTATATGGGGAAAAAGAGAAAATAAAGCAACCGTGAGTACTCATTCGAAGTACTCAGCAAGCAAGGATCTATACTACATATGCAACATTATCAATGGAGAAAAGGCTGTATATGTGGACTGGGCTGCAGAAATGCCAGAATAGAGAGAAAGGCCTAGTCCTATCGAAGACTAGCATCTTCAAACATCTTCTCAAAGCCATCATCTTGCAGCAGTAGAAGAGAGTAGAATAGCATTTTATTTAACAAACATGTTGAAATACAGCTCAAAGATCCTTCCTCGACTCCCAGCGAGAAAGTAATCCCGAAGCTTCAATTAAGTAACAAGTATCCAGTTTAAGTAGGTAGATCGGGATACACAAACTGAGCGTCCTTTACCGTAGGACCGGCTATCGATAGAAGATTCATCCCTGCAGGGGTGCACTACTGTTACCCAACACGCTCGATCAACTCTGGCCGGACATACTTGCTGGGTAATGCCCGTCCTCGGAAGATCAACACGAAGCAGCGCTCTACCTAGGCTCAGCAGAGAGGTCAGCATGCCGGACTAACCTATGCACCCAGGGGTCTCGGGCCATCGCCCTGGGCACCCTGCGCGTTGCGTGGCTGGCCGGGGTGTAGGCGCCACACTGAACTCGTCAGTGAAGTATCCAGCCCAATCCCGACGATCAGCCCGCACGGTGAATCGTGACGTCTGATAAGCTTTCGGCGAAACGTACATCGCAGAGGGCCCCATAACCATTATCCCGCGTGGTGGCAGTGCGTATAGGGCACGTCGACCCACTCAGATCACACACCCAAATCCAATAGGCTCAATTAGTATCAAGCGGAGACAATCAGAGTCTCTGATGCTCCGCCACAATGTCACACTCGAGTGCCCTTCCGGCACACCCGAAATCATAGATCCCCAGCGGGTACCCACCAGGGTGGACCCGCCTGTGAAAAAGGTCAAGTAACCGTGTGGTCATAATCATCAGGGTGAACGTAAGAGGTATCACCCTCGAGGTTCACACTGAGGGGTTGCACGACAGAGTCGTATCGGACATGGAGAAGGAGGAATCACCCTCGATGACCACGACCGTACAGCTATGCTGCAGAGTATTCATCAGGAGTGCGTTACGAGGTATCACCCTCGGCACTCGATAGTTACTACGCAGAGTCGTACAACTAAGGGGGGTGTGAAGTGAGGCGTCTGTCTCTGATCGACGATCACGTTGATCGAGTCGTTGATGAACAAGCAGGGGCGACAAAGTAAGGTGGTGGGGTCCCAGATGGTTCATACCAACCTATACTAAACAGTTTATCATAGGCAGGTAAGATAGCAATGAACAGGTTACAACAGCAGGCTATGCATCAGAATAGGAGCATACATTAACAGTAGCGAAATCTAATGCAAGCAGGAGAATAGAATGGGCGATATCTGGAATGCTCAAGGGGGGGGCTTGCCTGGTTGCTCTGGCAAGAGAGGGAGGTCGTCAACGGGCTGCTCGTCGGTAGAGTAGTCGTATCCTGGTGCAGCGTCGTCGGTCTCGGCGTCTATCGAGAGAGAAGGAGGGGGAGAGAAACAATAAATTCCACGGCAAATATGCAAACAATATGTATGACATGTCTAAATGATATGCCGGGGTGTTCTGCTGCCTAACTAAACGATTTAGTTAATTTAGGAATTTATTCGGATTTATTTAATTAAAGTTGGACACTATTCATTTATCGAAACCGGTCTAATTATTCAACGTTCTTATAGTTGCGGGCATCTGACGGAGATACCGAGGGCGTATCCGGGTTCGTATCGTCGTTCTGAGCAAGTTTCATGTACAAAGTATTTTCATCGGAGTTACGGTTTAAAAGATATGATTTTCTAAAGTTTTTATTAATTTCTGAAATTTAATTAATTATTTAATTCAACATTATCCGAAACAGTGATTGATGACGTCAGCATGACATCATGCTGACGTCAGCAGCCACCTGACAGGGTGGGTCCCACCTGTCATAGGCTGTTAGGTTAATTAGGTTTAATTAATTTAATTACTGATTAATTAACACTAATTAGTTAATTAGATTAACCTAATCAGGATTAATTAACTAATTGATTAACTAATTAATTATTTAATTAATCATTTTATTTATTTCTATTTTTATTTTCTATTTCTTTTAAATCGTTTTTAGGGGGTGGGCCCCATCTGTCAGCGGCACAGGGGGGGCAGGGCCCACCGGGCAGTGGCCCATACGGCCACACGGGGCGGGCGTGGGCGCAGCTCGAGCGGGCGCGTCCAGGGTGCGCCCGGGCGCTGGCCACGGGCGCCGGCGAGGCGCGGCTGGACGGGTCGGTGGTGAGCGCGGGGCCACGGCGCGGGGAGGAGGCCACGGGCGGCGCGGGCTGTGCAAGGGCGGCACGCAACGGGCGGCGGGAGTGGCAGGGGCGCGGCTGCGGGAGGACGAGGCCGCGGCGCTGGGCGAACGCGGGCAGCGAGCAGGGGAGACGCGGCGGGCGCGCGCGAGGCCACGCGAGCGCGTGCTCGGGCGCAGGGTGGCACCGGCGAGCGCGGGCGAGCGGCAGCCGGGAGCGGTGCGGCGTCGGGACCGGAGGCGCGGGGGCGGCGGTGGCGCGCGCGGCGGGCGAGCGGGGCCGGAGCGGGCGCGGCAGAAGCGCGCGGGCGCGCGTGGGCGAGCGGGCGGCGGGGCGCGGCCGGAGCACGCGCGGGCCGGGCGGCGGCCGGAGGCGGGGAGGCGAAGGAAGAAAGGGGATGAGGTGGCCCTCACAGCGGGGCGCAGGGACGGGCAGCGTGCTCGGGGAGGGTGGCCGGAGGAGGCGGCGCCGGCGGCGGGGTCCGGGCGGCGCGGGGAGGCGCGGGGCAGCGCGGGATCGGGCTTCTCCCGATCCAGACGAGGGGGGAGGAGAGGAGCGAGGAGAGTGGGGGTGGGGATTAGGGTTTGGCCGGCTGGGGGCCATATAGGCCAGGGGGGGCACAAGTGGGCCGGCCGGCTGGGCTTCGGCCCAGTTGGGCCGGAGGGGGGCGGTCCTTCTTCTTCTTTTCTGTTTCATTTTTCTTTTATCTTTTTCTTCATTCTCCTTTCTCAGTTTAGTAAATAGTCAGGCCTCAAAATGGTTTTTGTAAAACATGAGACCTAGTTCATAAATACCAGTGCATTATTCCCTAATACCTAAAATTAGTTTGGGCAAAACATAATTCCATATTTATTTCAGATTCAATAAATGGTTATTAAATATTATCTTTATCCACTGTTTGAGGTTGTTCGAGTCACTTATCCAATTCCAATGATGTAGGTTTCAATTTTAGAATAGCCTCTGGAATATTTGCTATATATCTAACATTTTAGCTCCTATGTTGGACAACTTTCATATTCCACTTTCATTTAAATTTGAATTTGACTTAGGAGTTGAAATGCAATGTGATGCTAATGATGATTATGCACTGTCGATCATGCTAACATGTCATTATCAAAAGTGATTACTGTTGCTAATCACCGGGGGTGTTACAACTCTCCTCATCTATTAAGAATTCTCGTCCCGAGAATTAAGAGGAAGACTGAAAGAAAGAGGGGTATTCTTCGCGAAGACGATCCTCGCGTTCCCAAGTGGCTTCATCTTCAGAATTATTTGACCACTGAACCTTGAGGAACTTGATTGACTTTTGACGTGTTCGACGCTCAGCTTGATCAAGAATACGGATGGGATGTTCTGGATAAGACAGATCTTCCCGTAATTCAAGCACTTCATGATCCACAGCTCGAATAGGATCCTTGAAGCAGCGGCGGAGTTGGGATACATGAAAGACGTCATGTACTTGAGAAAGGTTTGGCGGCAATTGCAACTGATATGCCACTTCTCCTCGACGGGCAAGAATACGGAACGGGCCAATCTAGCGAGGGGCTAACTTGCCTTTGATTCCGAACCGATGAGTGCCTTTCAACGGAGTGACGCGGAGGTAAGCTTGCTCGCCAGGTTGATAGACTATTTCCTGGTGCTTTCGGTCATAGTTGCTCTTCTGACGAGGCTGAGCAGACTTCAAATGTTCACGAACAATACGGACTTGTTCTTCAGCTTGCCGAATAATGTCCGGTCCGACGAGTGAGCGTTCCCCAGTTTCTGACCAATTCAGAGGGGTTCGACACTTACGACCGTATAGAACTTCAAACGGTGCCATCTTCAGACTAGCTTGATAGCTATTGTTGTAAGAGAATTCGGCATACGGGAGAGATTCCTCCCATTTCTTACCGAAGGAGATGACGCAAGCTCGAAGCATATCTTCGAGCACTTGATTAACTCGTTCAACTTGACCCTGTGACTGAGGGTGAAAAGCGGTGCTGAAAGACAGATGAGTTCCCATAGCTTCTTGGAAACTATTCCAGAATCTGGAGGTGAAGAGGCTGCCACGATCAGAACTGATCTCCAACGGAACACCGTGGAGTGACACAATTCGAGAAACATACAAGTCTGCTAACTGGATAGCAGTGATTGTCTCCTTAACAGGCAGAAAGTGGGCAACCTTAGAGAATCGGTCAATGACAACAAAAATAGCATCATGACCCTTCTGGGATTTGGGAAAACCAGTAATGAAATCCATTTGGACCTTGTCCCATTTCCATTCAGGAATTTCCAGGGGTTGCAGAGTTCCTGCGGGCCTTTGATGTTGAGCTTTAACGCGGCGGCAAACGTCACACTCAGAAACATAACGAGCAATGTCTCGCTTCATATTAGGCCACCAGAATCTTTGACAAATGTCACGGTACATCTTTGTGCTACCAGGGTGAATGGACAAGGGAGTGTCATGAGCTTCCTTCATAACGTTTTCCCTCTCATTCTTGAACTTGGGTACGAAGAGACGGTGTTGGAAAAATAGGATCCCATCTGCATCAAGATGGAATTCCGACGGCTTTCCTTTCTCGAGGTATCGCTTGATCTTTTCAACTTCAGTGTCATACCTTTGCATAACCTTAATGCCGTGTTCTAAATCTGGTTCGACAACCAGGGTATTGAGATAACCCTGTGGAACAATATGGAGGTTCAATTTGCAAAGCTCTTCATGGAGAAGAGGTTGTGTTTCTTGCTATAGGACTTGCGACTTAAAGCATCGGCCATTACATTAGCCTTGCCGGGGGTGTATGAGATATTCATATCATAATCGGCAATTGTTTCGAGCCATCTTTGTTGACGAAGGTTCAGATCTGGTTGAGTATATAAATACTTCAAGCTTTGGTGATCCGTGTATATCTCGCAACGGTTACCGAGAAGGTAATGTCGCCATAGCTTCAAGGCATAGATAACCGCAGAAAGTTCAAGATCATGCACGGGATAATTTTCTTCATGAGGACGCAATTGTCGGGAGGCATAAGCAATCACTTTGCGCTCTTGCATTAGGACACAGCCTAATCCTTGACGAGATGCATCACAGTATATCACGAAATCCTTTTGGGAATCCGGGGGTGCTAGTACTGGGGCAGATGTCAATTTATCTTTTAGTGTCTGAAAGCTTTCTTGACATTTTTCTGTCCACTCAAATTTAACACCTTTGTGAAGCAGATATGTCAATGGTTTTGCAATCTTGGAAAAGTTCTCAACGAATCGACGGCAATAACTAGCGAGTCCGAGAAAACTTCTGACTTGCTTAACATTCTTTGGGGGAGTCCAGTCGAGAATAGCCTGAACTCGTTCGGGGTTAACAGCAATCCCATCCTTGGAAACCACATGTCCAAGGTAAGTTACTTCCGGAAGCCAAAATTCGCATTTGGAATACTTGGCATACAACTGGTGTTCTCGGAGCCTTTCTAGAACAAGGCAGAGATGTTCAGCATGTTCCTCTTTATTCTTAGAATAGACCAGAATATCATCTAGATATACCACGACGAATTTGTCGAGGTAATCCATGAATATATAATTCATCAGATGGGAGAACGTAGCTGGGGCATTCGTTAGGCCAAATGACATGACGGTGTATTCATAGGAGCCATAACGAGTGACGAATGCAGTCTTGGGAATGTCCTCTTCACGGACACGGATCTGGTGATAACCCAACCTCAAGTCGAGTTTAGAGAACACCGATGATCCAGCGAGTTGATCATAAAGATCATTGATCCGGGGCAGTGGGTATTTATTCTGGATTGTGGCTTGGTTAATGGGCCGGTAATCCTGAACCAATCGGTTAGTTCCATCCTTCTTCTTAACGAAGAGTGAAGGTGCTCCCCAAGCAGAGGAACTGGGGCGGATGAAACCACTCTTAAGTGACTTGTCGATTTCTTCCTTAAGCTCAAGAAGGTGATGCGGAGGCATCTTATAAGGTCGCTTGGCAATAGGAACGGTGCCAGGCTTCAAGTCGATGACGAACTCGACAGCTCTAGCCGGGGGTATTCCTGGAAGTTCTTCTAGAAAGACGTCTGGAAAATCTCGAACGACAGGAACGTTCTCGATCCCTTCCAGAGGTGAGGCGTTCAAAGCATTCATAACATATATCTCAGCTTCAGCGTCTCGAGTAATGCGGGCGGTATAGTTCACTATCTCATCGGTGGGGTGAAGAAGTTGGACGACTTTAGTGGCACAATTGATCGAAGCAATGTGAGCTTTCAACCAATCCATTCCGAGTATGAGGTCTATGGTGGAAGACTTCAGGATAATAGGGGAAGCTAGGAATTCAAATTCCTCGATTTCAACAGGGACATTATGTGCCATCATAGTGGTTTGACATTGGCCTCCAGGGGTACGGACAACTATTGGCAGGTTCATCTTTTCGAATGCAATGTCATGAGATAATGCAAATGCTTCAGACATGAATGAATGCGATGCTCCTGAATCAAATAATACAGAAGCAGGTACTGAGTTAACAAGAAGGGTACCCATCACAGTAGCAGGTTGATCCTGGACTTCTTCAATGTCAATGTTGTAAGCTTGACCACGACCACGTGAAGCAGACCCAGTATTATAGTTGCGGGTCTGATTGTTGCCACGGCCATATCCATGGCCAGCACGAGGAAAATCTAACTGATTCTGAGTCTGGCGGCAGTCTTTAGCCTGGTGGCCTGGTTTGCGGCACTTGAAACGCAAACCATCTTCAGGACGAAGAGGGGCATTGTTCTGAATAGCTTGAGCCTTTGACGGCCTCGGTGGTGGAGGAGGCAGACGTAGTGCAGCATTGTTCTTTGGCGCAGAGGTATTGGGACGGAACGCGTTGTTGGGAATCCAAACTCTACGCTTCGGTGCTGAGCCCGAAGATGAGCCAGCATCACGATAGCGCTTCTGCGAGTCCTTGTGTTCCATCTGAGCGGTCTCAACGAGAATAGCCTTGTTCACTAGAGTTGAGAAGTCATTGATGTCTTGAGCAGCTAGTGCAAGCTTGAGGTCAGGGTGTAGTCCATTACGGAACTTCTCCTGTCTGCGAGCATCTGTGGCGATGTCTTCTTCAGCATAGCGGGAGAGATCAAGAAATTCCCGCTGATAAGCTTCGACGGTTTTATTGCCCTGAGTGAGGTTGCGGAACTGGGTCTTCATGCGTTCCATAATTGCTTGAGGGATGTAACGTGTACGGAAAGCAGCCTGAAACTCATACCAGGTGATGACTGTTCCAACAGGCAGAGTACGCTTGTGTGTGTCCCACAGAGCAGCGGGGCCCTTTAAGAAAAAGGCCGCGAAGGTGACAAAGTTGGCGGGGGCGACATTAGCAGACTCCATCTCGTGAGTGATGTCGCGGAGCCAGTCATCGGCATCCAGGGGCTTGTCAGAGTTGCGAAACTGCGTTGGGTTGAGTCGCGTAAACTCTGTCAAAGTTACTGAAGCTGGGTTCTGGTTCTGGTTGTTCTGATGCGGAAACTGAGCCATGATTCCAACCATGAACTGGCGGTTGAGCTCGAACTGTTGCATCATAGCGGCCATATAGTCTGGCGGTGGTGGACGTTCAGGGGTACGACCACGACCACGACCACCTGGTCTAACCATCCTGCTACGTATCAACAGGGGGTAGTTTAGTAAAAGCAATTGCGAGTGTTTAGCGACAAGTATGATGTAGCACGACAATACCTTAAGCAGTGTAATAGATACATAACAGTAGTCGATTAAGACATACAGATCCATACACAAAGTCGGGTACATGCGGACAGCATAACGGCGCAAATTATAAGCTAGACATACTAGGCGGCGCGCAGGCACGCGGTAAGGAAGTACACAACGAGACATAGCAAAGGCTACATCAACGTCGGAGAAAACCACTGTAACGGGGTAACTGCGAGTGCGGACGACGAATATTCGTCGCGGAAGGATCCTGTGCTCCATGTGCACTCTGATGCAGAACCCGGTCTCGAACTGTAAGAAGAGGTCCACGTGTAGGTGTGTGACCTCCAACAGCAGGCCAGTCAATACCAGCATACATCGGAGTCCTGCGCGGGTAAAGGATGTGCTCCGGATGTATCCCTGCACGAACAGCGGGCATCAACTGCGTCATAGCATCGTAAAGACGCCCCCGGTTCAATCGTACACTAATCATACACGCAAACGTGTACGATCAAGCCCAGGGACTCACGGGAAGATATCACAACACAACTCTAAACACAAATAAACGGAGGTCCACAATATTACAGACTAGGGATCCGAAGATCCGAATACATAAGTCAGTCATACAAATAATATCTGGGTACAGACATAGTTAGACAAGTTATGCCTTAAGAAGGCTAGCACAAACAGCGACACTAGATCGAAAGGCGTTGGCCTCCTGCCTGGGAGCCTCCGATCCTACTCCTGGTCAGCTGGCTCGATCCAGTAGTACGTGCCCTCTGGACCCGCCTGGTAGTAGGCTCCGGTGGTGGCGTCTGGCTCCTGGACTCCATCGTCTGGTGTATCATCAAGGTGGGGTATATGGGGAAAAAGAGAAAATAAAGCAACCGTGAGTACTCATTCGAAGTACTCAGCAAGCAAGGATCTATACTACATATGCAACATTATCAATGGAGAAAAGGCTGTATATGTGGACTGGGCTGCAGAAATGCCAGAATAGAGAGAAAGGCCTAGTCCTATCGAAGACTAGCATCTTCAAACATCTTCTCAAAGCCATCATCTTGCAGCAGTAGAAGAGAGTAGAATAGCATTTTATTTAACAAACATGTTGAAATATAGCTCAAAGATCCTTCCTCGACTCCCAGCGAGAAAGTAATCCCGAAGCTTCAATTAAGTAACAAGTATCCAGTTTAAGTAGGTAGATCGGGATACACAAACTGAGCGTCCTTTACCGTAGGACCGGCTATCGATAGAAGATTCATCCCTGCAGGGGTGCACTACTGTTACCCAACACGCTCGATCAACTCTGGCCGGACATACTTGCTGGGTAATGCCCGTCCTCGGAAGATCAACACGAAGCAGCGCTCTACCTAGGCTCAGCAGAGAGGTCAGCACGCCAGACTAACCTATGCACCCAGGGGTCTCGGGCCATCGCCCTGGGCACCCTGCGCGTTGCGTGGCTGGCCGGGGTGCAGGCGCGACACTGAACTCGCCAGTGAAGTATCCAGCCCAATCCCGACGATCAGCCCGCACGGTGAATCATGACGTCTGATAAGCTTTCGGCGAAACGTACATCGCAGAGGGCCCCATAACCATTATCCCGCGTGGTGGCAGTGCGTATAGGGCACGTCGACCCACTCAGATCACACACCCAAATCCAATAGGCTCAATTAGTATCAAGCGGAGACAATCAGAGTCTCTGATGCTCCGCCACAATGTCACACTCGAGTGCCCTTCCGGCACACCCGAAATCATAGATCCCCAGCGGGTACCCACCAAGGTGGACCCGCCTGTGAAAGAGGTCAAGTAACCGTGTGGTCATAATCATCAGGGTGAACGTAAGAGGTATCACCCTCGAGGTTCACACTGAGGGGTTGCACGACAGAGTCGTATCGGACATGGAGAAGGAGGAATCACCCTCGATGACCACGATCGTACAGCTATGCTGCAGAGTATTCATCAGGAGTGCGTTACGAGGTATCACCCTCGGCACTCGATAGTTACTACGCAGAGTCGTACAACTAAGGGGGGTGTGAAGTGAGGCGTCTGTCTCTGATCGACGATCACGTTGATCGAGTCGTTGATGAACAAGCAGGGGCGACAAAGTAAGGTGGTGGGGTCCCAGATGGTTCATACCAACCTATACTAAACAGTTTATCATAGGCAGGTAAGATAGCAATGAACAGGTTACAACAGCAGGCTATGCATCAGAATAGGAGCATACATTAACAGTAGCGAAATCTAATGCAAGCAGGAGAATAGAATGGGCGATATCTGGAATGCTCAAGGGGGGGGGCTTGCCTGGTTGCTCTGGCAAGAGAGGGAGGTCGTCAACGGGCTGCTCGTCGGTAGAGTAGTCGTATCCTGGTGCAGCGTCGTCGGTCTCGACGTCTATCGAGAGAGAAGGAGGGGGAGAGAAACAATAAATTCCACGGCAAATATGCAAACAATATGTATGACATGTCTAAATGATATGCCGGGGTGTTCTACTGCCTAACTAAACGATTTAGTTAATTTAGGAATTTATTTGGATTTATTTAATTAAAGTTGGGCACTATTCATTTACTGAAATCGGTCTAAAAGTTCAATGTTCTTATAGCTGCGGGCGTCTGACGGGAATACGGAGGGCGTATCCGGGTTCGTATCGTCGTTCTGAGCAAGTTTCATGTACAAAGTATTTTCATCGGAGATACGGTTTAAAAGATATGATTTTCTAAAGTTTTTATTAATTTCTGAAATTTAATTAATTATTTAATTCAACATTATCCGAAACAGTGATTGATGACGTCAGCATGACATCATGCTGACGTCAGCAGCCACCTGACAGGGTGGGTCCCACCTGTCATAGGCTGTTAGGTTAATTAGGTTTAATTAATTTAATTACTGATTAATTAACACTAATTAGTTAATTAGATTAACCTAATCAGGATTAATTAACTAATTGATTAACTAATTAATTATTTAATTAATCATTTTATTTATTTCTATTTTTATTTTCTATTTCTTTTAAATCGTTTTTAGGGGGTGGGCCCCATCTGTCAACGGCACAGGGGGGGCAGGGCCCACCGGGCAGTGGCCCATACGGCCACACGGGGCGGGCGTGGGCGCAGCCCGAGCGGGCGCGTCCAGGGTGCGCCCGGGCGCTGGCCACGGGCGCCGGCGAGGCGCGGCTGGACGGGTCGGTGGTGAGCGCGGGGCCACGGCGCGGGGAGGAGGCCACGGGCGGCGCGGGCTGTGCAAGGGCGGCACGCAGCGGGCGGCGGGAGTGGCAGGGGCGCGGCTGCGGGAGGACGAGGCCGCGGCGCTGGGCGAACGCGGGCAGCGAGCAGGGGAGACGCGGCGGGCGCGCGCGAGGCCACGCGAGCGCGTGCTCGGGCGCGGGGTGGCACCGGCGAGCGCGGGCGAGCGGCAGCCGGGCGCGGTGCGGCGTCGGGACCGGAGGCGCGCGGGCGGCGGTGGCGCGCGCGGCGGGCGAGCGGGGCCGGAGCGGGCGCGGCCGAAGCGCGCGGTCGCGCGTGGGCGAGCGGGCGGCGGGGCGCGGCCGGAGCACGCGCGGGCCGGGCGGCGGCCGGAGGCGGGGAGGCGAAGGAAGAAAGGGGATGAGGTGGCCCTCACAGCGGGGCGCAGGGACGGGCAGCGTGCTCGGGGAGGGTGGCCGGAGGAGGCGGCGCCGGCGGCGGGGTCCGGGCGGCGCGGGGAGGCGCGGGGCAGCGCGGGATCGGGCTTCTCCCGATCCAGACGAGGGGGGAGGAGAGGAGCGAGGAGAGTGGGGGTGGGGATTAGGGTTTGGCCGGCTGGGGGCCATATAGGCCAGGGGGGGCACAAGTGGGCCGGCCGGCTGGGCTTCGGCCCAGTTGGGCCGGAGGGGGGCGGTCCTTCTTCTTCTTTTCTGTTTCATTTTTCTTTTATCTTTTTCTTCATTCTCCTTTCTCAGTTTAGTAAATAGTCAGGCCTCAAAATGGTTTTTGTAAAACATGAGACCTAGTTCATAAATACCAGTGCATTATTCCCTAATACCTAAAATTAGTTTGGGCAAAACATAATTCCATATTTATTTCAGATTCAATAAATGGTTATTAAATATTATCTTTATCCACTGTTTGAGGTTGTTCGAGTCACTTATCCAATTCCAATGATGTAGGTTTCAATTTTAGAATAGCCTCTGGAATATTTGCTATATATCTAACATTTTAGCTCCTATGTTGGACAACTTTCATATTCCACTTTCATTTAAATTTGAATTTGACTTAGGAGTTGAAATGCAATGTGATGCTAATGATGATTATGCACTGTCGATCATGCTAACATGTCATTATCAAAAGTGATTACTGTTGCTAATCACCGGGGGTGTTACAACTCTCCTCATCTATTAAGAATTCTCGTCCCGAGAATTAAGAGGAAGACTGAAAGAAAGAGGGGTATTCTTCGCGAAGACGATCCTCGCGTTCCCAAGTGGCTTCATCTTCAGAATTATTTGACCACTGAACCTTGAGGAACTTGATTGACTTTTGACGTGTTCGACGCTCAGCTTGATCAAGAATACGGATGGGATGTTCTGGATAAGACAGATCTTCCCGTAATTCAAGCACTTCATGATCCACAGCTCGAATAGGATCCTTGAAGCAGCGGCAGAGTTGGGATACATGAAAGACGTCATGTACTTGAGAAAGGTTTGGCGGCAATTGCAACTGATATGCCACTTCTCCTCGACGGGCAAGAATACGGAACGGGCCAATGTAGCGAGGGGCTAACTTGCCTTTGATTCCGAACCGATGAGTGCCTTTCAACGGAGTGACGCGGAGGTAAGCTTGCTCGCCAGGTTGATAGACTATTTCCTGGTGCTTTCGGTCATAGTTGCTCTTCTGACGAGGCTGAGCAGACTTCAAATGTTCACGAACAATACGGACTTGTTCTTCAGCTTGCCGAATAATGTCCGGTCCGACGAGTGAGCGTTCCCCAGTTTCTGACCAATTCAGAGGGGTTCGACACTTACGACCGTATAGAACTTCAAACGGTGCCATCTTCAGACTAGCTTGATAGCTATTGTTGTAAGAGAATTCGGCATACGGGAGAGATTCCTCCCATTTCTTACCGAAGGAGATGACGCAAGCTCGAAGCATATCTTCGAGCACTTGATTAACTCGTTCAACTTGACCCTGTGACTGAGGGTGAAAAGCGGTGCTGAAAGACAGATGAGTTCCCATAGCTTCTTGGAAACTATTCCAGAATCTGGAGGTGAAGAGGCTGCCACGATCAGAACTGATCTCCAACGGAACACCGTGGAGTGACACAATTCGAGAAACATACAAGTCTGCTAACTGGATAGCAGTGATTGTCTCCTTAACAGGCAGAAAGTGGGCAACCTTAGAGAATCGGTCAATGACAACAAAAATAGCATCATGACCCTTCTGGGATTTGGGAAAACCAGTAATGAAATCCATTTGGACCTTGTCCCATTTCCATTCAGGAATTTCCAGGGGTTGCAGAGTTCCTGCGGGCCTTTGATGTTGAGCTTTAACGCGGCGGCAAACGTCACACTCAGAAACATAACGAGCAATGTCTCGCTTCATATTAGGCCACCAGAATCTTTGGACAAATGTCACGGTACATTTTGTGCTACCAGGGTGAATGGACAAGGGAGTGTCATGAGCTTCCTTCATAACGTTTTCCCTCTCATTCTTGAACTTGGGTACGAAGAGACGGTGTTGAAAAATAGGATCCCATCTGCATCAAGATGGAATTCCGACGGCTTTCCTTTCTCGAGGTATCGCTTGATCTTTTCAACTTCAGTGTCATCCTTGCATACCCTAATGCCGTGTCTAAATCTGGTTCGACAACCAGGGTATTAGATAACCCTGTGGAACAATATGGAGGTTCAATTTGCAAAGCTCTCATGGAGAAGAGGTTGTGTTTCTTGAACCATAAGATGTTTACTATAGGACTTGCGACTCAAAGCATCGGCCATTACATTAGCCTTGCCGGGGTATATGAATATTCATATCATAATCGGCAATTGTTTCGAGCCATCTTTGTTGACGAAGGTTCAGATCTGGTTGAGTATATAAATACTTCAAGCTTTGGTGATCCGTGTATATCTCGCCAACGGTTACCGAGAAGGTAATTCGCCATAGCTCAAGGCATAGATACCCGCAGAAAGTTCAAGATCTATCACGGGATAATTTTCTTCATGAGGACGCAATTGTCGGGAGGCATAAGCAATCACTTTGCGCTCTTGCATTAGGACCAGCCTAATCCTTGACGAGATGCATCCAGTATATCACGAAATCCTTTTGGGAATCCGGGGGTGCTAGTACGGGGGCAGATGTCAATTTATCTTTTAGTGTCTGAAAGCTTTCTTGAATTTTTCTGTCCACTCAAATTTAACAACCTTTGTGAAGCAGATATGTCAATGGTTTTGCAATCTTGGAAAAGTTCTCAACGAATCGACGGCAATAACTAGCGAGTCCGAGAAAACTTCTGACTTGCGTCTATCGAGAGAGAAGGAGGGGGAGAGAAACAATAAATTCCACGGCAAATATGCAAACAATATGTATGACATGTCTAAATGATATGCCGGGGTGTTCTGCTGCCTAACTAAATGATTTAGTTAATTTAGGAATTTATTCGGATTTATTTAATTAAAGTTGGACACTATTCATTTATCGAAACCGGTCTAATTGTTCAACGTTCTTATAGTTGCGGGCATCTGACGGAGATACCGAGGGCGTATCCGGGTTCGTATCGTCGTTCTGAGCAAGTTTCATGTACAAAGTATTTTCATCGGAGTTACGGTTTAAAAGATATGATTTTCTAAAGTTTTTATTAATTTCTGAAATTTAATTAATTATTTAATTCAACATTATCCGAAACAGTGATTGATGACGTCAGCATGACATCATGCTGACGTCAGCAGCCACCTGACAGGGTGGGTCCCACCTGTCATATGCTGTTAGGTTAATTAGGTTTAATTAATTTAATTACTGATTAATTAACACTAATTAGTTAATTAGATTAACCTAATCAGGATTAATTAACTAATTGATTAACTAATTATTTATTTAATTAATCATTTTATTTATTTCTATTTTTATTTTCTATTTCTTTTAAATCGTTTTTAGGGGGTGGGCCCCATCTGTCAGCGGCACAGGGGGGGCAGGGCCCACCGGGCAGTGGCCCATACGGCCACACGGGGCGGGCGTGGGCGCAGCCCGAGCGGGCGCGTCCAGGGTGCGCCCGGGCGCTGGCCACGGGCGCCGGCGAGGCGCGGCTGGACGGGTCGGTGGTGAGCGCGGGGAGGAGGCCACGGGCGGCGCGGGCTGTGCAAGGGCGGCACGCAACGGGCGGCGGGAGTGGCAGGGGCGCGGCTGCGGGAGGACGAGGCCGCGGCGCTGGGCGAACGCGGGCAGCGAGCAGGGGAGACGCGGCGGACGCGCGCGAGGCCACGCGAGCGCGTGCTCGGGCGCGGGGTGGCACCGGCGAGCGCGGGCGAGCGGCAGCCGGGAGCGGTGCGGCGTCGGGACCGGAGGCGCGCGGGCGGCGGTGGCGCGCGCGGCGGGCGAGCGGGGCCAGAGCGGGCGCGGCCGAAGCGCGCGGTCGCGCGTGGGCGAGCGGGCGGCGGGGCGCGGCCGGAGCACGCGCGGGCCGGGCGGCGGCCGGAGGCGGGGAGGCGAAGGAAGAAAGGGGATGAGGTGGCCCTCACAGCGGGGCGCAGGGACGGGCAGCGTGCTCGGGGAGGGTGGCCGGAGGAGGCGGCGCCGGCGGCGGGGTCCGGGCGGCGCGGGGAGGCGCGGGGCAGCGCGGGATCGGGCTTCTCCCGATCCAGACGAGGGGGGAGGAGAGGAGCGAGGAGAGTGGGGGTGGGGATTAGGGTTTGGCCGGCTGGGGGCCATATAGGCCAGGGGGGGGCACAAGTGGGCCGGCCGGCTGGGCTTCGGCCTAGTTGGGCCGGGGGGGGCGTTGCTCTTTTTTCCTTTTCTGTTTCTTTTTCCTTTTCTTTATTCTCTTTTCTCCACTGTTAAATGTTTAGGCCCCAAATGGTTTTTGTAAAAAGTGTGACCTATTTCATAAATACCAGTGCATTATTCCCTAATACCTAAAATTAGTTTGGGCAAAACATAATTCCATATTTATTTCAGATTCAATAAATGGTTATTAAATATTATCTTTATCCACTGTTTGAGGTTGTTCGAGTCACTTATCCAATTCCAATGATGTAGGTTTCAATTTTAGAATAGCCTCTGGAATATTTGCTATATATCTAACATTTTAGCTCCTATGTTGGACAACTTTCATATTCCACTTTCATTTAAATTTGAATTTGACTTAGGAGTTGAAATGCAATGTGATGCTAATGATGATTATGCACTGTCGATCATGCTAACATGTCATTATCAAAAGTGATTACTGTTGCTAATCACCGGGGGTGTTACAACTCTCCTCATCTATTAAGAATTCTCGTCCCGAGAATTAAGAGGAAGACTGAAAGAAAGAGGGGTATTCTTCGCGAAGACGATCCTCGCGTTCCCAAGTGGCTTCATCTTCAGAATTATTTGACCACTGAACCTTGAGGAACTTGATTGACTTTTGACGTGTTCGACGCTCAGCTTGATCAAGAATACGGATGGGATGTTCTGGATAAGACAGATCTTCCCGTAATTCAAGCACTTCATGATCCACAGCTCGAATAGGATCCTTGAAGCAGCGGCGGAGTTGGGATACATGAAAGACGTCATGTACTTGAGAAAGGTTTGGCGGCAATTGCAACTGATATGCCACTTCTCCTCGACGGGCAAGAATACGGAACGGGCCAATGTAGCGAGGGGCTAACTTGCCTTTGATTCCGAACCGATGAGTGCCTTTCAACGGAGTGACGCGGAGGTAAGCTTGCTCGCCAGGTTGATAGACTATTTCCTGGTGCTTACGGTCATAGTTGCTCTTCTGACGAGACTGAGCAGATTTCAAATGTTCACGAACAATACGGACTTGTTCTCCAGCTTGCCGAATAATGTCCGGTCCGACGAGTGAGCGTTCCCCAGTTTCTGACCAATTCAGAGGGGTTCGACACTTACGACCGTATAGAACTTCAAACGGTGCCATCTTCAGACTAGCTTGATAGCTATTGTTGTAAGAGAATTCGGCATACGGGAGAGATTCCTCCCATTTCTTACCGAAGGAGATGACGCAAGCTCGAAGCATATCTTCGAGCACTTGATTCACTCGTTCAACTTGACCCTGTGACTGAGGGTGAAAAGCGGTGCTGAAAGACAGATGTGTTCCCATAGCTTCTTGGAAACTATTCCAGAATCTGGAGGTGAAGAGGCTGCCACGATCAGAACTGATCTCCAACGGAACACCGTGGAGTGACACAATTCGGGAAACATACAAGTCTGCTAACTGGCTAGCAGTGATTGTCTCCTTAACAGGCAGAAAGTGGGCAACCTTAGAGAATCGGTCAATGACAACAAAAATAGCATCATGACCCTTCTGGGATTTGGGAAAACCAGTAATGAAATCCATTTGGACCTTGTCCCATTTCCATTCAGGAATTTCCAGGGGTTGCAGAGTTCCTGCGGGCCTTTGATGTTCTGCTTTAACGCGGCGGCAAACGTCACACTCAGAAACATAACGAGCAATGTCTCGCTTCATATTAGGCCACCAGTATCTCTGACAAATGTCACGGTACATCTTTGTGCTACCAGGATGAATGGACAAGGGAGTGTCATGAGCTTCCTTCATAACGTTTTCCCTCTCATTCTTGAACTTGGGTACGAAGAGGCGGTGTTGGAAAAACAGGATCCCATCTGCATCAAGATGGAATTCCGACGGCTTTCCTTTCTCGAGGTATCGCTTGATCTTTTCAACTTCAGTGTCATACCTTTGCATAACCTTAATGCCGTGTTCTAAATCTGGTTCGACAACCAGGGTATTGAGATAACCCTGTGGAACAATATGGAGGTTCAATTTGCAAAGCTCTTCATGGAGAAGAGGTTGTGTTTCTTGAACCATAAGATTGTTGCTATAGGACTTGCGACTCAAAGCATCGGCCATTACATTAGCCTTGCCGGGGGTATATGCAATATTCATATCATAATCGGCAATTGTTTCGAGCCATCTTTGTTGACGAAGGTTCAGATCTGGTTGAGTATATAAATACTTCAAGCTTTGGTGATCCGTGTATATCTCGCAACGGTTACCGAGAAGGTAATGTCGCCATAGCTTCAAGGCATAGATAACCGCAGAAAGTTCAAGATCATGCACGGGATAATTTTCTTCATGAGGACGCAATTGTCGGGAGGCATAAGCAATCACTTTGCGCTCTTGCATTAGGACACAGCCTAATCCTTGACGAGATGCATCACAGTATATCACGAAATCCTTTTGGGAATCCGGGGGTGCTAGTACTGGGGCAGATGTCAATTTATCTTTTAGTGTCTGAAAGCTTTCTTGACATTTTTCTGTCCACTCAAATTTAACACCTTTGTGAAGCAGATATGTCAATGGTTTTGCAATCTTGGAAAAGTTCTCAACGAATCGACGGCAATAACTAGCGAGTCCGAGAAAACTTCTGACTTGCTTAACATTCTTTGGGTGGGCCCCATCTGTCAGCGGCACAGGGGGGGCAGGGCCCACCGGGCAGTGGCCCATACGGCCACACGGGGCGGGCGTGGGCGCAGCCCGAGCGGGCGCGTCCAGGGTGCGCCCGGGCGCTGGCCACGGGCGCCGGCGAGGCGCGGCTGGACGGGTCGGTGGTGAGCGCGGGGCCACGGCGCGGGGAGGAGGCCACGGGCGGCGCGGGCTGTGCAAGGGCGGCACGCAGCGGGCGGCGGGAGTGGCAGGGGCGCGGCTGCGGGAGGACGAGGCCGCGGCGCTGGGCGAACGCGGGCAGCGAGCAGGGGAGACGCGGCGGGCGCGCGCGAGGCCACGCGAGCGCGTGCTCGGGCGCGGGGTGGCACCGGCGAGCGCGGGCGAGCGGCAGCCGGGCGCGGTGCGGCGTCGGGACCGGAGGCGCGCGGGCGGCGGTGGCGCGCGCGGCGGGCGAGCGGGGCCGGAGCGGGCGCGGCCGAAGCGCGCGGTCGCGCGTGGGCGAGCGGGCGGCGGGGCGCGGCCGGAGCACGCGCGGGCCGGGCGGCGGCCGGAGGCGGGGAGGCGAAGGAAGAAAGGGGATGAGGTGGCCCTCACAGCGGGGCGCAGGGACGGGCAGCGTGCTCGGGGAGGGTGGCCGGAGGAGGCGGCGCCGGCGGCGGGGTCCGGGCGGCGCGGGGAGGCGCGGGGCAGCGCGGGATCGGGCTTCTCCCGATCCAGACGAGGGGGGAGGAGAGGAGCGAGGAGAGTGGGGGTGGGGATTAGGGTTTGGCCGGCTGGGGGCCATATAGGCCAGGGGGGGCACAAGTGGGCCGGCCGGCTGGGCTTCGGCCCAGTTGGGCCGGAGGGGGGCGGTCCTTCTTCTTCTTTTCTGTTTCATTTTTCTTTTATCTTTTTCTTCATTCTCCTTTCTCAGTTTAGTAAATAGTCAGGCCTCAAAATGGTTTTTGTAAAACATGAGACCTAGTTCATAAATACCAGTGCATTATTCCCTAATACCTAAAATTAGTTTGGGCAAAACATAATTCCATATTTATTTCAGATTCAATAAATGGTTATTAAATATTATCTTTATCCACTGTTTGAGGTTGTTCGAGTCACTTATCCAATTCCAATGATGTAGGTTTCAATTTTAGAATAGCCTCTGGAATATTTGCTATATATCTAACATTTTAGCTCCTATGTTGGACAACTTTCATATTCCACTTTCATTTAAATTTGAATTTGACTTAGGAGTTGAAATGCAATGTGATGCTAATGATGATTATGCACTGTCGATCATGCTAACATGTCATTATCAAAAGTGATTACTGTTGCTAATCACCGGGGGTGTTACACATGGTGTCCTTACCACAGAGGAAAAGGAAAAGGTATATAGTCACATATACTATGCCAATATGGGTCTATCCGGAATGTAGACCTTAGCATTAATTTGACATGTCGAAAGTTGTACCATCATTTGATAGAAAAATGTATGTACATTTGATGGTATAAATCATGCTCTTTATATCTGGCCGGTCCAATGATTGAATTAATTATTTTTTGAATATTTGGCATACTGCGACTGTAGATAAACGAAAACAATCAAGAAGCACATAAAAACTCTCAAGGTATACACAAAATTTGCAACCTGAATTAATATCAAGATGACACGTATAATCAGTCCTCCTATATGATTGTACAGAAAAAACTGAAGATAATGCTCTAAGAGGAACTTTTTTTCTCCTGTAATAACGTAACCTCCTTGTGAAAATATATAAAGTAACCATTTAAATAGATTTTTTCCAAACTCCTCCAATCCTTTCGGATCGGTTATATCAATATAAATTAACAGGCTCATATAAATAAATAATGCCAACCAACGCCAATGGGTATTACAGAACTGAACACCAATAAAACAGTAGAGGGTGTTAAAATTACCTACTCATTATAAGAATTTTGATGTCAACTATAGCAGAACTATTTGCAGAACCACTAAATACAGAAAACCAAGTTCCACTGTCCAAATTAAATTATTTGGCTTCAGGTCTATCCAACTGAACAAAAATCCACATGAGGCAGTGACTCCACTACTGTTAACCTGTACAGTTCAACAAACACAGTGACATAAGCACAACTTGTTCAAACAGGAAAATAGAGGGCTGATTGGTGGAGAGCAATTTCTCAGTTCTAACACATGGCATACACAACATGTACGGACAAAAAAGGGCCATATAAAATGTCTACTTGTTCTAGTGCCTTACACGTTGTAACAGGCAAAAATATGCACAAAGTCTCTCCTAAACCTCATAGCATTCAAACTTGGCAACTGTCATGCAGCTGTGTTTTACTTGTTCATGTAGCAGCGCTACTGCAGGAATTACATGGTGCCTTTGGATAAGATGCGGACCAATCAGATACATGGTGAGGCGGCAGCAATGGTGATAGATAGACATATAAGACAAACTTTGTTTTTTCAGACATTCGGGATCAATCTGATTCATTAGAATTTCTGTGAAGAATTCAGTGGGCTGCATAATAGAGCAAAGATTCAATCGGATAATGGGTTACTTGCCTGTGTTGTGAGGTAGGAACGACGGGCATCAGACGCAAACAATTTTGGAGAGGTGAATCATGGAGCTATTAGTCTGCCATTACGACACTCTGTAATCTAAAGGCCTCAACATATGTATTATATAGACCACATATGCACTGGAAAGAGAAAAATTCATAAAAGTATTCTTAAAGCGAATTAAACAACCTGGTTCACACTGTATCTCTATTATCATCCTTCAGAAATGAGAATAAAAATCTGAGTTAGAAGCATCATATGGAATGCATACACTTGATCACATTTGCTAATAACAGAAAATCTCAGCCAAGCACTATTAACTAAATTGGTGGCTGCAACTGAAAAAGCCCGAAGCAACACGGCATGCTTATTTAGACTTCAGCTTGAAAAGTAAGGGTTCTGAAACTCAAATAAGTCATTAAAGTTATTGATCTTTTTTGCTAGAACTTGAGGAATAATGTAAATAGCACTAAAATCAAGAAGGAGACGCTGACATACATGTCTGAATGTGAACACCAGTCATGCTTGGGAGGCACCAATGTAGCACTTCTGCTGTCATGATTGCTTGCATTCATATGGAAAAAGAGATTAAAAAACTTAAGATGAGAAGCACCGGAGTATATGGAGGACTACTGATTGGGAGGAATATAAACAAATATAATTTGTTAGCTCACTCTTAATTGCTCTGATCCATTTCCCCCTCCTCGGAGATGCATCCAGATGCTGCAGACACCTTTATAGAGTATATGGCAGATGGATAGGCAGAGGCTCAGAGCAAGATCGATTTAGCATCATTCATAAGTTCAATATCTGACGTGGGATGATGGCCCATGTCGCCTTAGCAGATAAACTGGTCGCGACATAGTTTTATGGAACAGTACGCACCACAGGGATAGATGTTTCTTGGTTGCTGCTACCACACAGAGGCACATGAGCACTGGGAGACGTCGTTGGCGGCCGCAACAACTTCTCTCGCCACCTGCACCAGTAAATTGTAGTGGTTCGTGTGCTGGCGGCCGCGTGATTGGGACAGAAGTGATGATTGTATTCTCTCTTCTATCCTTTTGATTATGAAAACGCCATTGAATACATAATCGGCTTCTCTAGGTAGGCCAGAAGTTTCCTTATTCTTTTTTTATTTAAGGGAATCGGGGATAGAAGAAGAACCAAATTTCTGTTTTTTTTTCTTGTAGGAAAGAGGGGGTACGGTTGAGGGGAGAGAAGAGGATCAAAATTCCTTTTTTTCTTCTTGAAGAAAAAAGGGGAGAGACCAAGAGGGCTACGGTAGAGAGGAGAAAACAGCTCGCATACGTGGCTTGGATCACATCTCATGCAATTTTTTTTGCATGGAGATCTCATGCTTCATCCAATGGCTACAGATATGTTACAAATTAATCTTATGGACGGAAATTGTTAACCTCTAGGATTAACGTGATGGCTCATTTGGTGCCTCCAATTAGTAAATATAAGATTCCCGTGTACCCTCAAGAACGCTTTGCTTACTATAAGAGACCGTTTTGGCTTGTCCTTTGCCTCAAAAGGATTGGGCTACCTTGCTGCACTTTGTTTACTACTATCGTTACTTGCTCATTACAAATTATCTTGCTATCAAACTACTCTGTTACTTACAATTCCAGCACTTGCAGACATTACCTTGCTGAAAACCACTTGTCATTTCCTTCTGCTCCTCGTTGGGTTCGACACTCTTACTTATCGAAAAGGCTACAATTGATCCCATATACTTGTGGGTCATCAAGGCTATTTTCTGGCGCCATTGCCGGGGAGTGAAGCGCCTTTGGTAAGTGGAATTTGGTAAGGAAACATTTATATAGTGTGCTGAAATTTATTGTCACCTGTTACTATGGAAAACAATCCATTGAGGGGTTTGTTCGGGGTATCTTCACCTCGACCGGAACCACAATTAGCTACCCCTCAACCTACTGCACCTACTAAAAATATTGATTATGAAATTCCTTCGGATATGATAGAATAACTGCTAGCTTGATGTCTACTACGCAACTTTATTCTTCTAGACTCGTGTTGGGCCTCCAAGCGCAGAGTTTTGTAGGACAGTAGCAATTTTCCCTCAAGTGGATGACCTAAGGTTTATCAATCCATGGGAGGTGTAGGATGAAGATGGTCTCTCTCAAGCAACCCTGCAACCAAATAACAAAAAGTCTCTTGTGTCCCCAACACACCAAATACAATGGTAAATTGTATAGGTGCACTAGTTCGGCGAAGAGATGGTGATAAAAGTGTAATTTGGATAGTAGATATTGGTTTTTGTAATAGGAACAATAAACAACAGCAAGGTAGAGAGTAACAAAAGTGAGCACAAACGGTATTGCAATGCTTGAAAACAAGGCCTAGGGTCCGTACTTTCGCTAGTGCAATCTCTCAACAATGCTAACATAGTTGGATCATATGATTATCCCTCAAAGTGCAATAACGAATCACTCCCGAGTTCCTATTATCGGAGAACATAAGATAGAAATTGTTTGTAGGGTACGAAACCACCTCAAAGCTATTCTTTTCGATCAATCTATCCTAGAGTTCGTACTAAAATAACGCAAGCTATTCTTTCCGATCGATCTAATCAAGAGTTCGTACTAAAATAACACCAAAGCAAATTCATATTCATAATACTCAATCCACACAAAGAACTACAAGGGGGCCCCAAAGTTTCTATCGGAGAAAAGATAATAAAAACGTGCATCAACCCCTATGCAAAGATTACCCCAATGTCATCGCGGGAATCCGCAAGTTGAGTGCCATAACATACATCAATTGAATCAATATGATACCCCATTGTCACCTCAAGTACTCATACCGCAAGACATACATCATGTGTTCACATATCTTAATATTCAATCTGACAAGACAAAACTTCAAAGGGTAAAGATTCAATTCATCACAACAAGAGTATACAGGGGAGAAACATCATATGATCCATCTATATTAACAAAGCCCATGATATAGATCACGAGAGAGAGAGAGAGAGAGAGATTAACCACATAGCTACTGGTACAAACCCTCAGCCCCGAGGGTGGACTACTCCCTCCTCATCATGGTGGCCGCCGGGATGATGAAGATGGCCATCGGTGATGATTCCCCCCCTCTGGCAGGGTGCCGGAACGGGTCTAGATTGGTTTTTGGTGGCTACAGAGCCTTGCAGCGGCGGAACTTCTGATCTAGGGCTACCCCGAAGGGTTTCGGAATATTTGGGAATTTATAGTGCAAAGAAGGGGTACGGGAGGCCACCGAGGCGCCCTGGTGGGTTGTGCCCCCCTCGGGGCACCCCCCAGGTACTGCTTTGGCCCATTGTTGGTCTTCTGGTCCAGAAAAAATCCACAAAAAGTTTCGCGGTGTTTGGACTTGATGTCTACTACGCAACTTTATTCTTGTAGACACGTGTTGGGCCTCCAAGCGCAGAGTTTTGTAGGACAGTAGCAATTTTCTTTCAAGTGGATGACCTAAGGTTTATCAATCCGTGAGAGGTGTAGGATGAAGATGGTCTCTCTCAAACGACCCTGCAACCAAATACAAGAAATATCTTGTGTCCCCAACACACCCAACACAATGGCAAATTGTATAGGTGCACTAGTTCGGCGAAGAGATGGTGATAAAAGTGTAATATTGATGGTAGAAATATATTTTTATAATCTGAATAAATAAAAACAGCAAGGTAGCAAATAGTAAACGGGCACAAATACGATATTGCAATGCTTAAAAATGAGGCCTAGGGTCCGTACTTTCACTAGTGCAACCTCTCAACAATGCTAACATAGCTGGATCATATGATTATCCCTCAAAGTGCAATAAAGAATCACTCCCGAGTTCCTATTAGAGGAGAACAAAAGATATAAATTTGTTTGTAGGGTACGAAACCACCTCAAAGCTATTCTTTCCGATCAATCTATCCTATAGTTCATACTAAAATAACGCAAGCTATTCTTTCCGATCGATCTAATCAAGAGTTCGTACTAAAATAACACCAAAGCAAATTCATATTCAAAATAGTCAATCCACACAAAGAACTACAAGGGGACCGCAAAGTTTCTATCGGAGAAAAGATAATAAAAATGTGCATCAACCCCTATGCAAAGATTACCCCAACGTCACCTTGGGAATCCGCAAGTTGAGTGCCATAACATACATCAAGTGAATCAATATGATACCCCAATTGTCACCTCAAGTATTCATACCGCAAGACATACATCATGTGTTCTCATCTCTGAATATTCAATCCGACAAGACAAAACTTCAAAGGGTAAAGATTCAATTCATCACAACAAGAGTATAGAGGGGAGAAACATCATATGATCCATCTATATTAACAAAGCCCATGATATAGATCATGAGAGAGAGATTAAATACAAAGCTACTGGTACAAACCCTCAACCTCGAGGGTGGACTACTCCCTCCTCATCGTGGTGGCCGCCAGGATGATGAAGATGGCCACCGGAGATGATTCCCCCCTCCGGCAGGGTGCCGGAACGGGGTCGAGATTGGTTTCTGTGGATACAGAGACCTTGCGGCAGCGGAACTTCTGATCTAGGTCTACCCCGAAGGGTTTCGGAATATTTCGGAATTTATAGTGCAAAGAAGGGGTACGGGAGGCCACCGAGGTGGGCACAACCCACCTGGGCGCGCCTGGGCCCCCAAGCGCGCCATGGTGGGTTGTGCCCCCCTCGGGGCACCCCCTAGGTGCTGCTCTGGTCCATCGGGAGTCTTCTAGTCCATAAAAAATCCACAAAAAGTTTCGCGGTGTTTGGACTCCATTTGATATTGATTTCCTGCGATGTAAAAAACAAGCAAAAAAACAGCAACTGGCACTGGGCACTGGGTCAATAGGTTAGTCCCAAAAAATGATATAAAGTTGCTATAAAATGATTGTAAAACATCCAAGAATGATAAAATAACAGCATGAATACTTCATAAATTATAGATACGTTGGAGACGTATCAGCATCCCCAAGCTTAATTCCTACTCGTCCTCGAGTAGGTAAATGATAAAAGAAATAATTTATGAAGTGTGAATGCTAGCAAAGTGCATAAGTTTGATCAATAACAATTTCAATCACTTTTCCTAGCATCATAACAGCAGTTCTTTCTCATAAAATTTCTCATGTTATACTGGCAACCAATTCACATGTTAAGGTTCAAACAATGAATTCTCTTGAAACCCAACAACCTATGTTCTCAGTCACCAAGCAATTGCAATTCAACTTATTCAACAGAGTTTAAGTAAGAGCTCCACATACTCAACATCACATAGTCTTTTATGATTGCTAACACTCACCGCATACACATGAGCAAAACATTTCAACCGGACACATAGAAAGATAGGGGCTTATTGTTTTGCCTCCCAACGTATTCACCTCAAGGGTGTCGTCAACAATAATAACTCATGCTACCCATATTCAACTGGACATATGTGCCTAGATCTTTCCTCCCCACATGATGCTTGCCAAAAGAGAAAAATAAAAAGGAATAGAGAGAAAAACTTTGACTCTTTGCATAAAAGTAAATACATAAAAGTAAAACATAGGCCCTTCGCAGAGGGAAGCAGAGGTTGCCATGCGCTTATTTGTTTGTATGCTCAACCCCTTAGTGCAAAAGAACGTCACGTTATATTGCCTCTTATGATAGCAACCTTTATTATGCAGTCTGTCGCTTTTATTCTTTGCCATCACAAGTTCGTACAACGCTCAATTTTCTCTTACACTAATTGATCTAGCACTTTTAGAAGCAATTTTTATTGCCTTATTGCACCGATGACAACTTACTTGAAGGATCTTGCTCAATCCTTAGGTAGGTATGGTGGACTCTCGAAGATAAGATTTGGGTTTAAGGGTTTTTGGATGCACAAGCAGTATCTCTACTTGGTGCGGAATTTTTGGCTAGCAAAGATGGGGGGCAAGCACCACATGTTGAAGGATCTATGACAATATGACTTCTATGTGAATATGAACAAACATAAATCATTACGCTGTCTTCCTTGTCCAATGTCAACAATTTTGGCATATAATATTTTGATGGGGGCTCACAATCACAAAAGATTTCCAAGACAGTGTATTTGCATGTGAAAGTTCTCTTCCTTCTACTAATCATTCATGAATTGCTTGTATGATCAATATTGTGATTTTCAAGCTTCAAAAGATTTCACTTTATAAACCCAATGTGAAGCTACTACTCGGCATGATATAATTTCAACTTCATGATATTCAATTCATTCAACAATTTACTCATAGGATATAAGTGAAGCACAAGAGTAAATGACAAACTACTCCAAAAAGATATAAGTGAAGCTCATGCGAGTAGTTAAGTAAATAGGTAGCTATTTGAGGACTCTCTCTTATTCAAAAAATTTCAGATCTAAGTAATTTATTAAAACAGCAAGCAAAACAAAACAAAATGGCATTTCAAGAATAGCACACAACATGTGAAGAAGCAAAAACTTAGGCTCAACCGATACTAACCGATAATTGTGGAAGAAAGGTGGGATGCCTACCGGGGCATCCCCAAGCTTAGATGCTTGAGACTTCTTGAAATCTTATCTTGGGATGCCTTGGGCATCCCCAAGCTTGAGCTTTTGTGTCTCCTTAATTCCTCTCATATCACGGTTTCCCTAAATCTTAAAAGCTTCATCCACACAAAACTCAACAAGAACTCGTGAGATAAGTTAGTATAAACCAATGCAAAAACCTTATCATTTTCTACTGTAGAAAATTACTAAAATTATTATTCAACATTGAATACTAAATGCCTCTGCATATTTAATAGTCCTATCCTCAAATAGAATCATTAAACAAGCAAACATATGCAAACAATGCTAACATAACAGCAATCTGCCAAAACAGTACAGTTTGTAAAGAATGCAAGAGTATCAATATTTATTCAACTCAAAAAATTATGAAAATTTAGCACACTTTAGAAAATGTATCATAGCTTGTTTTTCAAAAAGTTTCAACCTTTTATCACATTCTGACTTTTCTGGGGAATTTTTTGCAACAGCGGTAAACTTTCTGTTTTTAAACAGCCACATATAGACTTGCAAAATAAGCATGGCAAAGGCTATACTTGACATTTTTATTGAAATGAAAGATGCAAAACATTATTCTAAATAACAGCAAGCAAATCCTAACAAAATAAATTCATGCTCCAAGTAAAACACATATCATGTGACGAATGAAAACCTAGCTCCAAGTAAGGTTACCGATAATGTTGGAGACGAAAGAGGGGATGCCTTCCGGGGCATCCCCAAGCTTAGTTGCTTGGATCTTCCTTGAATATTACCTTGGGGTGCCTTGGGAATCCCCAAGCTTAGGGTCTTGTCACTCCTTCTTCTCCTCATATCGACATCTCACCCAAAACTTGAAAACTTCAATCACACAAAACTTAACGGAACTTCGTGAGATAGGTTAGTATGATAAAGAGCAAACCATTTCACTTTGGTATTGTCAAAGACAAGATTCATAATTGTTTCCACACAATGACTACTGTAGCATATTATTTCCACAATTTATATTGAGCAATATAAGCCATAGAAACTAGGAAACAAGCAAACTATGCATTGAAAACAGAATCTGTCAAAAAACAGAACAGCCTGTAGTAATCTGTACTCCAACCATACTTATGCTACTCCAAAAATTCTGAAAAATTAGGAAAACGTAGAGAATTTGTATATCTACCACCTGTAAAAATTTCATATCAAAATCACGTTCCAGTGAATTTTCAAATTTCCTGGACTGAGCGCAAAAGTTTCTGTTTTTGCACCGATTCAAGTCAACTATCATCCACACTATCCCAAAGGCTTTACTTGGCACTTTATTGAAACAAAAGCAATAAAACATGATTACTACAGTATCATAATCATGTGAACACACAAAAACAGTTGGTAAAAGTGTTGGGTTGTCTCCCAACAAGCGCTTTTCTTTAATGCCTTTTTAGCTAGGCATGATGATTTCAATGATGCTCACGTAGAAGATAAGAATTGAAACATAACAAGAGCATCATGAAACACATGGCAAGCACATTTAAGCCTAACCCACTTCCTATGCATAGGGATTTTGTGAACAAATAACTTTTGGGAGCAAGAATCAACTAGCATAGGAAGGTAAAACAAGCAAAACTTCAAATTTTTCAACACAAAGAGAGAAAACTTAATATTATTGCAATATGTAAAAGCATATGCTCCTCTCTCATAGTAATTTTCAGTAGCATCATGAATGAATTCAACAATATAAATATCACATAAAGCATTCTTTTCATGATGCATAAGCACAGAAATTTTGTTACTCTCCACATAAGCAAATTTATTCTCATGAATAGTAGTGGGAGCAAACTCAACAAAATAACTATCATGGGATTGAAAATTAAAATCATGATGACAAGTTTCATGGTTATCATTAATCTTTATAGCATACATGTCATCACCATAATCATCATAGATAGCAACTTTGTTGTCATAATCAATTGAAACCTCTTCCAAAATAGTGGATTCATCACTAAATAAAGTCATGACCTCTTCAAATCCACTTTCATAATTATCACAATAAGATTCAACACCCTCCAAAATAGTGGGATCATTACTTCCTAAAGTTGACACTCTTCCAAACCCACTTTCATTAATATAATCATCATAAATAGGAGGCATGCTATCATCATAATAAATTTTCTCATCAAAACTTGGGGGACTAAAAATATCATCTTCATCAAATATAGCATCCCCAAGCTTATGCCTTTGCATATCATTAGCATCATGGATATTCAAAGAATTCATACTAACAACATTGCAATCATGCTCATCATTCAAATATTTTGTGCCAAACATTTTATTGACTTCTTCTTCTAATAATTGAGCACAACTTTCCGATCCATCATTTTCAAGAAAGATATTATAAAGATGATCAATAATATGATGCAACCTCAAATCCATTTTTTTATGTAGTTTTCTTTTATAAACCAAACTAGTGATAGAACAAGAAACTAAAAGATTCAATTGCAAGATCTAAAGATATACTTTCAAGCACTCACCTCCCCAGCAACGGTGCCAGAAAAGAGCTTCATTGACGGGATGTGAGTGCCGCTTACCTAGCCTCCCCGGCAATGGTGCCAGAAAAGAGCTTGATGTCTACTACGCAACTTTATTCTTGTAGACACGTGTTGGGCTTCCAAGCGCAGAGTTTTGTAGGACAGTAGCAATTTTCCCTCAAGTGGATGACCTAAGGTTTATCAATCCGTGAGAGGTGTAGGATGAAGATGGTCTCTCTCAAACGACCCTGCAACCAAATACAAGAAATCTCTTGTGTCCCCAACACACCCAATACATGGCAAATTGTATAGGTGCACTAGTTCGGCAAAGAGATGGTGATAAAAGTGTAATATTGATGGTAGAAATATATTTTTATAATCTGAATAAATAAAAACAGCAAGGTAGCAAATAGTAAACGGGCACAAATACGGTATTGCAATGCTTAAAAATGAGGCCTAGGGTCCGTACTTTCACTAGTGCAACCTCTCAACAATGCTAACATAGCTGGATCATATGATTATCCCTCAAAGTGCAATAAAGAATCACTCCCGAGTTCCTATTAGAGGAGAACAAAAGATAGAAATTTGTTTGTAGGGTACGAAACCACCTCAAAGCTATTCTTTCCGATCAATCTATCCTAGAGTTCGTACTAAAATAACGCAAGCTATTCTTTCCGATCGATCTAATCAAGAGTTCGTACTAAAATAACACCAAAGCAAATTCATATTCATAATAGTCAATCCACACAAAGAACTACAAGGGGACCCCAAAGTTTCTATCGGAGAAAAGATAATAAAAACGTGCATCAACCCCTATGCAAAGATTACCCCAACGTCACCTTGGGAATCCGTAAGTTGAGTGCCATAACATACATCAAGTGAATCAATATGATACCCCAATTGTCACCTCAAGTATTCATACCGCAAGACATACATCATGTGTTCTCATCTCTGAATATTCAATCCGACAAGACAAAACTTCAAAGGGTAAAGATTCAATTCATCACAACAAGAGTATAGAGGGGAGAAACATCATATGATCCATCTATATTAACAAAGCCCATGATATAGATCACGAGAGAGAGAGAGAGATTAAACACATAGCTACTGGTACAAACCCTCAACCTCAAGGGTGGACTACTCCCTCCTCATCGTAGTGGCCGCCGGGATGATGAAGATGGCCACCGGAGATGATTCCCCCCTCCGTCAGGGTGCTGGAACGGGGTCTAGATTGGTTTCCATGGATACAGAGACCTTGCAACGGCGGAACTTCTGATCTAGGTCTACCCCAAAGGGTTTCAGAATATTTGGGAATTTATAGTGCAAAGAAGGGGTACGGGAGGCCACCGAGGTGGGCACAACCCACCAGGGCGCGCCAGGCGCACCCTGGTGGGTTTTGCCCCCCTCGGGGCACCCCCCCAGGTGCTGCTCTGGTCCATCGGGAGTCTTCTGGTGCATAAAAAATCCACAAAAAGTTTCGCGGTGTTTGGACTCTGTTTGATATTGATTTCCTGCGATGTAAAAAACAAGCAAAAAACAGCAACTGGCACTGGGCACCGGGTCAATAGGTTAGTCCCAAAAAATGATATAAAGTTGCTATAAAATTATTGTAAAACATCCAAGAATGATAAAATAACAGCATGAATACTTCATAAATTATAGATACGTTGGAGACGTATCAGGACTCCGTTTGATATTGATTTCCTACGATGTAAAAAACATGCAAAAAAAGCAACTGGAACTTGGCACTATGTCAATAGGTTAGTCCCAAAAAATGATATAAAATGATTGTAAAATGCTTGTAAAACATCCAAGAATGATAATATAACAGCATGGAACAATCAAAAATTATAGATACGTTGGAGACGTATCAGCATCCCCAAGCTTAATTCCTGCTCGTCCTCGAGTAGGTAAATGATAAAAACAGAATTTTTTATGTGGAAAGCTGCCTAACATGTTATATCATATTTCTTTATGGCATGGACATTTGGACTTTTATATGGTTCAAAGCAATAGTCTAGTTTTGACATGAGACTTAAATACTCAACCATATCAACAAGCAACCATGTCTTTCGAAATATCAATGCTAAAATAAGTTATCCCTAGCCCATCATGCTCAATCATTGATCCATTCATGAAACACACTCGCATATTAGCTACACCCAATGCTCAAGTACGATCATAGTGCCCCTTAGTTGGTGCTTTATGAAAGAAGATGGAGACTCAAATAAAAATAAAAATTGCATAAAGTAAAAGAAAGGCCCTTCGCAGAGGGAAGTAGGGATTTGTAGAGGTGCCAGAGCTCAAAGCAAAAGATATAGGGATAAAAACATTTTGAGAGGCATACTTTTCCCACCAACGAAAACGACTTAGAGCTCCCAACACTTTCCATGCTAGATATATCATAGGCGGTTCCCAAATAGAAATTAAAGTTTATTCCTTTTTCCACCATACTTTCACTTTCCATGGCTAACCGTATCCACGGGTGCCCTCCATACCAACACTTTCCAAGGAATTTATTATTTGACAACATAAAGTAAATTTATTTTTCATTTCGGGACTGGGCATCCCTAATACCTTTGCCTTACTCTTGTGCAATGACAAGTGAATAAACACTCATCGTGAGAATAACACATCTAGCATGGAAAATATCGGCCACCCCTCACCGCCTCGCGAGCGGTACGAGCACACAAAAGAGAAGTTTATTTTGAAAATTAGAGATGGCACATACAAATTTGCTTAGAACGGCAAAAGAATACCGCATATAGGTAGATATAGTGGACTCATGTGGCAAAACTGGTTTAAGGGTTTTGGATGCACAAGTAGTGATCATACTTAGTGCAAAATGAAGGCTAGCAAAAGATTGAGAAGCGACCAACCAAGAAACAAATAATCTCATACGCGAGCATTAAGCATAATTAACACCGAATAATGCACCACAAGTAGGATGTAATTTCATTGCATAACTATTGACTTTCGTGCTTGCATAGGGAATCACAAACCTTAACCCCAATATTCTTACTAAAGCATAATTACTCATCAACATCACTCACATATCACATCATCATATCTCAAAACTATTACAAGGAATCAAGTTTATTTTTTCCAATGATCTTCATGAAAGTTTTTATTATATCCTTCTTGGATATCTATCACTTTGGAACTAATTTTCATATGTTGCTTTTGATAAGTTCAAACAAATATAAGTGAAGATCATGAGCATAATATTTCTTTCTCTCAAATTAATTTAAGTGAAGCAAGAGAGAATTTCTTCAAAAATACTAAAGCACACCGTGCTCAAAAAGATATAAGTGAAGCACTAGAGCAATTCCATAGAAAAGAGCTTCGTTGACGGGATGTGAGTGCCGCTTACCTAGCCTCTCTAGCAACTATTTGAGGACTCTATTTTATTTAAAAAACTTTCAGTTCTAAGTATTTTATTAAAACAGCAAGCAAAACAAAACAAAATGACATTCCAAGGATAGCACACATCATGTGAAGAAGCAAAAACTTAGGCTCAACCGATACTAACCGATAATCATTGAAGAAGAAAGGTGGGATGCCTACCGGGGCATCCCCAAGCTTAGATGCTTGAGACTTATTGGAATATTAACTTGGGATGCCTTGGGCATCCCCAAGCTTGAGCTCTTGTGTCTTATTCATTCTTCTCATATCACGGTTTTCCTAAATCTCAAAAACTTCATCCACACAAAACTCAACAAGAACTCGTGAGATAAGTTAGTATAAATCAATGCAAAAACCTTATCATTCTCTACTGTAGCAAATCACAAAAATTATTATTCAACATTGTATACTAAATGTCTCTGCATATTTAATACTCCTATCCTTGAATAGAATCATTAAACAAGCAAACATATGCAAACAATGCAAACATAACAGCAATCTGCCAAAACAGTACAATCTGTAAAGAATGCAAGATTCATCATACTTTCCTAACTCCAAAAATTATGAAAATTTACCACACTGTAGAAAATTTATCAGAGCTTATTTTTCAAAAAGTTTCAACATTTTATCACATTCTGACTTTTCTAGGGAATTTTTGGAACAGCGATAAACTTTCTGTTTTGAAACAGCAACAAGTATACTTGCAAAATAAGCATGGTAAAGGCTATCCTTGATATTTTTATTGAAAATAAAGATGCAAAACATTATTATAAATAACATAAAGAAAATCCTAATAAAATAAATTTACTCTCCAAGTAAAACACATAGCATGTGACGAATGAAAATGTAGCACCAAGTGAGGTTACCGATAATGTTGGAGACGAAAGAGGGGATGCCTTCCGGGGCATCCCCAAGCTTAGTTGCTTGGATCTTCCTTGATTATTACCTTGGGGTGCCTTGGCCATCCCCAAGCTTAGGGTATTTTCACTCCTTATTCTCCTCATATCGACATCTCACCCAAAACTTGAAAACTTCAATCACACAAAACTTAACGGAACTTCGTGAGATAGGTTAGTATGATAAAGAGCAAACCATTTCACTTTGGTACTGTCAAAGACAAGATTCATAATTGTTTCCACACAATGACTACTGTAGAATATCATTTCCACAATTTATATTGAGCAATATAAGCCATAGAAACTAGAAAGCAAGCAAACTATGCATTGAAAACAGAATCTGTCAAAAACAGAACAGTCTGTAGTAATCTGTACTCCAACCATACTTCTGCTACTCCAAAAATTCTGAAAAATTAGGAAAGCCTAGATAATTTGCGTATATATCACCTGTAAAAAATTCAGATCAAAATCACGTTCCAGTGAATTTTCAAATTTCCTGGACTGAGCGCAAAAGTTTCTGTTTTTGCACAGAATCAAGTCAACTATCATCCACGCTATCCCAAAGGCTTTACTTGGCACTTTATTGAAAAAAAAAGAAATAAAACATGATTACTAAAGTAGATTAATCATGTTAACACCCAAAAACAGTAGGTAAAAGTGTTGGGTTGTCTCTCAACAAGCGCTTTTCTTTAATGCCTTTTAGCTAGGCATGATGATTTCAATGATGCTCACATAAAAGATAAGAATTGAAACACAAATAGAGCATCATGAAGCACGTGGCAAGCACGTTTAAGCCTAACCCACTTCCTAAGCATAGGGATTTTGTGAGAAAACAACTTATGAGAACAAGAATCAACTAGCGTAGGAAGGCTAAACAAGCATAACTTCAAAACTTTCAACATAAAGAGAGGGAACTTGATATTATTGTAATACCTACAAGCATATGTTACTCTCTCATAATAATTTTCAGTAGCATCATCAATGAATTCAACAATATAACAATCACATAAAGCACTCTTTTCATGATGCATAAGCATAGAAATTTTGTTACTCTCCACATAAGCAAATTTATTCTCATGAATAGTAGTGGGAGCAAACTCAACAAAATAACTATCATGGGATTGACAATTAAAATCATGATGACAAGTTTCATGGTTATCATTATTCTTTATAGCATACATGTCATCACCATAATCATCATATATAGGAACTTTGTTTTCATAATCAATTGCAACCTCCTCCAAAATAGTGGATTCATCATTAAATAAAGTCACGACCTCTCCAAATCCACTTTCATCAATATAATCATCATAAATAGGAGGCATGCAATCATTATATCAAATTTGCACATCAAATCTCGGGGGACTATAAATATCATCTTCATCAAACATAGCATCCCCAAGCTTATGGCTTTGCATATCATTAGCATCATGGATATTCAAAGAATTCATACTAACAACATTGCAATCATGCTCATCATTCAAATATTTTGTGCCAAACATTTTATTGACTTCTTCTTCTAACAATTGAGCACAATTTTCCAAACCATCATTTTCAAGAAAGATATAATAAAGATGATCAATAATATGATCCAACCTCAATTCCATTTTTTGTGTAGTTTTCTTTTATAAACCAAACAAGTGATAAAACAAGAAACTAAAAGATTCAGTTGCAAGATCTAAAGATATACCTTCATGCACTCACCTCCCCGGCAACGGCGCCAGAAAAGAGCTTGATGTCTACTACGCAACTTTATTCTTGTAGACTCGTGTTGGGCCTCCAAGCGCAGAGTTTTGTAGGACAGTAGCAATTTTCCCTCAAGTGGATGACCTAAGGTTTATCAATCCGTGGGAGGTGTAGGATGAAGGTGGTCTCTCTCAAGCAACCCTGTAACCAAATAACAAAAAATCTCTTGTGTCCCCAACACACCAAATACAATGGTAAATTGTATAGGTGCACTAGTTCGGCGAAGAGATGGTGATAAAAGTGTAATATGGATAGTAGATATTGGTTTTTGTAATAGGAACAATAAAAAACAGCAAGGTAGCAAGTAACAAAAGTGAGCACAGACGGTATTGCAATGCTTGAAAACAAGGCCTAGGGTCCGTACTTTCGCTAGTGCAATCTCTCAACAATGCTAACATAGTGGGATCATATGATTATCCCTCAAAGTGCAATAAAGAATCACTCCCGAGTTCCTATTAGCGGAGAACATAAGATAGAAACTGTTTGTAGGGTACGAAACCACCTCAAAGCTATTCTTTCCGATCAATCTATCCTAGAGTTCGTACTAAATAACGCAAGCTATTCTTTTCGATCGATCTAATCAAGAGTTCGTACTAAAATAACACCAAAGCAAATTCATATTCATCATACTCAATCCACACAAAGAACTACAAGGGGACCCCAAAGTTTCTATCGGAGAAAAGATAATACAAACGTGCATCAACCCCTATGCATAGATTACCCCAATGTCACCGCGGGAATCCGCAAGTTGAGTGCCATAACATACATCAAGTGAATCAATATGATACCCCATTGTCACCTCAAGTACTCATACCGCAAGACATACATCATGTGTTCACATATCTGGATATTCAATCCGACAAGACAAAACTTCAAAGGGTAAAGATTCAATTCATCACAACAAGAGTATAGAGGGGAGAAACATCATATGATCCATCTATATTAACAAAGCCCATGATATAGATCACGAGAGAGAGATTAAACACATAGCTACTGGTACAAACCCTCAGCCCTGAGGGTGGACTACTCCCTCCTCATCGTGGTGGCCGCAGGGATGATGAAGATGGCCACCGGTGATGATTCCCCCCTCCGGCAGGGTGCCGGAACAGGTCTAGATTGGTTTTCGGTGGCTACAGAGCCTTGCAGTGATGGAACTTCTAATCTAGGGCTACCTCGAAGGGTTTCGGAATATATGGGAATTTATAGTGCAAATAAGGGGTACGAGAGGCCACCGAGGTGGGCACAACCCACCTGGGCGCGCCTGGGCCCCCAGGCGCGCCCTGGTGGGTTGTGCCCCCCTCGGGGCACCCCCCAGGTGCTGCTTTGGCCCATTGTTGGTCTTCTGGTCCAGAAAAAATCCACAAAAAGTTTCGCGGTGTTTGGACTCCGTTTGATATTGATTTCCTGCGATGTATAAAACATGCAAAAAACATCAACTCGCACTTGGCACTATGTCAATAGGTTAGTCCCAAAAAATGATATAAAATGATTGTAAAATGCTTGTAAAACATCCAAGAATGATAATATAAAAGTATGAAATAATAAAAAATTATAGATACGTTGGAGACGTATCATAGCTAATCCTTTTGCAGGAGACTGAACCGAACATCCTGATATGCACTTGATATATGTGGAACAAATTTGTGGATTGTTTAAGCTTGCAGGTTTACCCGGAGATGAATTTAAGAAGAAGGTTTTCCCTTTATCTTTTTTTTAAACCTGTGACAGTGGGAGAGGCTCCCACTGTGATATATTACCTCTCAAACATTACATTGTACATGTTATATACAGAAAACAGCCCCTGGCCACTTTGTGGCTTGGAGTGGTGAGACTAGGAGGAAGAAAGCTAGTCAGAGGGTAGGGAGTCTAAGAGTAAGAAAATAAAGTCCTTCATGTTTTCTTTTGTCCTATACTGTAATAGACGAAAGTCTATTTTAAATCTAGCCAGCCAAGAGTTGTAAGAGGGATTGATGCTTCTGAAGAGCTTGTCATTCCTTTCCTTCCAGATGCTCCAAGATGCTTGCATGAAAGTCTCCATGAACATTGGTTTGTTCCAGTTATTCTTGGCCGTTTCTAACCAAGAGAGACGTGTGGTGTGGTGTTCTAGATTCATCCCAAGCTTGGACCAACAATATTTGCTGAATGGGTAGTTTAGGATCATGTGGTCAACATCCTCTTCACTTTGGCCACAAAGAAGGCAGTTTAAGTCGTCCCCAACATTGTAGTGCCTTCTCTTGAGCATGACCCTTGTGTTAAGGTGGTCAGATAGTAGTAGCCAACCAAAAACTTTTATCTTGATTGTAACTTTGGATTTCCATAACCAATGGTATGTTTTATGGGCTTTGACATCTCTGAAGCAGAATTTATAGTATCTTCTGGCTGTATAGTCATTGGTCCCCCAGGTGTAAGACCAAGTGTCTTTTGAGTCCTGCCCATTGTCTAATGTGATGTGGGCCACAAGTCGCTGCATGTGTCGAACCTCGGCATGTGCCTGTATGGACAAGGGTAGGTGAAACGCCTCCTCAAGGGAAGAGGTACTTAGGAATTCTTGGATAGAGACATCTTCATTTCGGGCAAAGGAGAAAGCCCTTGGGTGCGATTCAGCTAGAGTGTCATTGAGCCAGAGATCTTTCCACATGAGTACATTGTCCCCATGATTTACCTCCACTTTGGAAATGCCACGATAGATTGGAGTTAATTTGAGGACATCTCGCCACCAAAATGAACCACAAGGGTCAGATGCATGGGGTATCTTGTCTATGTAATATGTAGACCAAATGAGGTCAACGCATGGGAGGTCATGCTGATTATAGAATTTGTGTAAATATTTCAGGAGGAGGGCATCACTTTGTATCTTTTAGTTGATGATTCCAAGGCCGCCACTTTCTTTTGGACGACAGATCCTATCCCATGCGGCCAAAGAGTTACATTTCTCACCCTATTCAGTTTGTTTTGTCCAGAGACATCTTCGATGAATCTTATCCAATAACTCCAAGATTTTTGGTGGGAATATCAGTGTGCAAAGGGAGAAGATGGTAAGCGAAGTGATGACAGTATTGAGTAGTGAGAGTTTAGCTCCATACGACATCATCAACAGGGTAGAAGTGAGCCTGGTTCAACAAAGCATACCAGCGGCATTAGGTCTTGGATGGAGGGTATATTAGTTCCCAGGGGGAGGCCAAGATATGTAAATGGCATGGTGCCAATCTTGCATTCAAAAATGTTAGCAAGATCATTAGTAAGATCATCCTCACAGTTCATCGGTATCAGGGTTGACTTGTGAAAGTTTATTTTGAGTCCAATGGAGGTGGCATAATCATTGAGGATTTCTTTCATTGTTTAGGCTTGAACTGGACATGCTGGCATGATAATTATTGTATCGTCAGCGTACTAGATAACCGGGTAGTCTTTTTGATTCTGTCTAACAATGGCAGTTGGATCTTCCCTTGCCGGAAAGCATCATTAATGGCAGCTTGAAGGAGATCAGCTGCAATGACGAAGATAAGGGGGGACAAGGGGTCCCCTTGCCGCACACCACTTTTGCATATGAATTATCTGCCTGGAACGCCGTTGAGTAGCACCGATGATTTCCCAGAAGAGAATATGGATTTGATCCAAGATAGCCACTTATCGTTAAACCCCATATGTTTCATAATCTCAAGCATAGCACCATGTTCAATAGTATCAAAGGCTTTGGCGAAGTCTAGTTTGAGGAGGACAAATTTTTTCTTTGAGACTTGGCATTGATGGATATACTCAAAGGCCCATGCAAGGCAGTCTTGTATAGTTCTTCTTTTGATGAAGCCGTATTGGTTGCGATGAACAAGTTTGAGAATGATCTTTTGGAGGAGATTAGCCAGTAGCTTGGTGATCACTTTGAGACAGCAATTAAGTAGTGTTATAGGACGGAAGTCATTAACTGTCTCAGGTAAAGAGATCTTAGGGATTAAAGTGATGAAACCCTCATTGATGTTTTCCAAGTTTAGAGTCCCTTCATGGAATTGATCACATAGTTTGTAGAAGTCCTCTTTGATGATGTGCCAACAAGTTTTAATGAAAAGTCCATTGAATCCATCCGAGCCCGGAGCCCTGTCAGCTGGCATTTCTTTGATGACATCATCTATTTCTTGCTTTGAGAAAGGGGCAGTAAGTTGATCCAGATCTTCTCTTTTCTTGATGATATTAGGGAGATCAAATTTCATTTGAAAATTACCAGAAGATCCAAGTCTGTTCTTGTAAGTGTGGTAGATTAGTGCCTCTTTTCTAGCATGGTCTTCAACAGTTGTACCATTATCAAGTTGGAGTGAGGTTATGTTGTTTCTTCTATATCTTTCAGAAGCTAGGGCCTTGAGAAATTTTGGATCCTCGTCTCCAAATTGAACCCAACGAATTGTGCATCTCTTCTTCCAGTACTGTTTCTGGTAATTTAGTAACCGAAGTATGTGCTTCTTTAGAATTTTCCTGAAGTTGCTCTCTGGTATGGATAGACTTCTTCTATTTTCTTGAGCATCAAGATCTACCAGTGCTGAATTTGAATTTTCTATCGCAATGGTAAGTTTTGATATCTTTTTACTCCAATGTTTGAGTTCATATCTTAGCATTTTGAATTTTCGGCAGAGGATTATGGCAACATTTGTTGAGTTGACAGGTCTATTCCAAACTAATGTAACTAGCTCCATAAACCCCGGATGTTGCACCCAGAAAGACTCAAACCTGAACAAGTTGCTTTTTGGTATAGATGTTTCAATAGTGACCACACAGGGAATGTGATTGGATACAGGCTTACCGAGGGGTTTTACCATGGTGTTTGGATATGATATTGTCCAATTAGTGGAGGTGAGAAACCAGTCCAACTGTTCTAACAAGGGTTCTTGCTACATGTTACTCCAAGTATACGATCTGCCTTTGATTGGTAACTCGATGAGTCCTTGTGATCGAATGAAATCATTGAATGTTATAATATCATTAAAGTTACCACCTGGTTTGTTACGATTAGTGGGGCTTCGAATATAATTAAAGTCACCAATTAGGAGCCAATCTTTAGCAGTGGGAATGTTTAGGTTTAAAAGCCAGTTTGTGTATTCCACTCTAGGGTCACCTTGGCAAGGTCCATATATATTCACTAGAGTCCATTCGTGGGCCGATTGTGTGGATTTGAATTTAATTACCAGCACAAACTCTTCTTCAATAAGTATTGTGCCAGTGAAAATAGAGCTGTTCCAAATGGTCGCAATACCTCCTGAGGCCCCTCGAGAAGGAATGTAAGCAAATTTGTCAAACCTTTTAGGACAGCAAGACTTAATGAACATGTTATCAAAAGTGGACTTTTTAGTTTCTTGCAAGCAAATCACAGCACAACCACTAGAAGAAATAGCGTTCGAAAGAGCCAAAAATTTAGGGTCTGCATTTAGGCCCCGGACATTCCAACATAGGACATTCCAGTTCAAAATAAGAACCATTTAAAAGCTAAATAAGAAGCAGCAGAAATTAAATAGTGGAGGAACCACCCTCCAGATCAGCAAGAAGCACTTCTTCTGAAAGTTCCTCAAGAGGAATGGCGCACTGGTGGGATCCAATCTGCTGAATCTTAGGAACTGACAATGGTGGGGGCACTTCAGTAGCTTGATCATCAGAAAGTTCAGTTATAACTAATGCAGAGGCAGCATTGGGATCACCCTTGGCTTGACCTTGGATGTCTTGGCCTTACTGTCAGTGATGAGGGGCACCTTAAATCCATCATACTTGTTGGAGCGGCTGCTGCGACGAACTTGTGAGACAGTGATTGGAGCTTTGGATTTGCCACGTTTGTTCTATTTCGCCCCAACTGAAGAGTCACCAAGCACAAGATCAGAGTGAGATTGATCCACACCAACAGAGATTGCCAGCATATCATTTGGTAGATCTTCAGATATCTGATCTTGATCCTCATTGAGTTCAGTTATGGTTGTAGTTGGGGCCTGAATAGTGGGAGGAGCAGAGTTGTCAATGGACCAGAACTGAGTGGAAGAGCTGTAAGTGCCTGCAGCATCAAAACATGTGACAGTAGCCGCAGCATCCAACAGACCATCATCAGCCGTGGTCACAACTAACTGAATGTTCAGGTTAGTCGGCCTGATACCATAGCCATGTGCCCAAGGCCCAAATGTTGCCAAAGTTGGCATGACCCTGCTTGACAAGAAGTTGGTGATATGCACATATGACAAAGGCTCATTCAGTAACATGAAGTTGATCACCTCATTGTCAGTAGAGAAGTTGATGTTAATACCAGCATTAGAGACCTGCAGGTTAAACTGAAGTTGCTGTGGATGTGTCCCTGAACCTGGGAGGGTCTCAACAGTGTTATTACTGACAACCAAGTCTTGAGTGGGGGCAGAACTGAAGACCAGAGAGCTATTCCTCTGCAAAGCTTGCATGATATTGATAGGGACAAGAACTAGGGCCTCAGAATCAGAACTGGAAGCAGAGCTGCTCTGAAGAGAAATAGAATCATTCCATGCAGCAGCTGGATTGTCATGTATGTTGTCAGCTGGGTGGATGCCATCATGCACTTGCAGCCCTTCATTGGCCAGCCATTCCTGGAAGTAATACAGGACAGGAGGGGCCTGCGATGGAGGAGTTGGCCATTCTCCCCAGTTTGGCTGAAATTCCACCTCCACTTGCTGCAGCCCATCCATCTCTCCATCATTAACAACCTCAACATTGTTAGCTGCCCCTTGCTGTGCAATCCAATTGTTCAGGTGCAACTGATAAAGTTGTTCTGCCGTTAGCTCATCACCATAAAGAGGATGCGGTATACCATTCTCAGGCGGAGGATCTTCTCCTGCAGGTGGAACCTCAGGCAAATGCGCGTTCCAATGACTACTACGCAGCATGGTGACACACACAGTCCAACAATGTCGATCTCCACCCAACTGACGTATCACCAGACTTTTGGGAACCAGGCGTAAGTTTATGACCTTAACTCTAATCAGAACAAACCTCCTATCTCCTCTGGGATTATGCCAGTGTGTGAGGCTACCAAAACTATCCACAGACCTATGCAAGTAATGATAAGTCTGGTAATCATAAGGGAAACCCACATACAGAATCCACACCGATGGGCCATAAGATGTGAGCCTCATATTCAGAGCTTCATCGTGTGGCACAAAAGAAAAAACTGTGTTCATATCTCCTTCAACTTCTGCATCAATCTCAAAGGTGGTGCCCACAACATTATCTCTCACTAAAGGACTTGCAAAACCATAAATGGCAATACCCAGCGGATGATCATCAACCTTAGTGGGGATAAAGTTGGGTTCGTGCAACAAGCCAGTATGGAATTGGAATGGTATAGGCTATGCGATGATATTGGATCTTGGAATTGGAATCGATTGAAATTGGAGTTTCACCAAAAAATTATCCTATGCATCTAGTTCATCGTGATCGGAATTACATATATATTTTTTGGCCTTGTGAAGGAGAAAGTATTTCTCTAGCTTGGGGGACGCTTAAATCAATGTTATATTCATGCCCCAATCATGAGCTCTCAAGAGAAATTATTATCCAGAATTTTTATGCTCGGCTTTCTCATAATGATCGATCCATGCTTGATACTTATTGTGCTGGTTCTTGTATGAAGAAGACTATTGAATTCCGGTGGGATCTTTTGGAAAGAATTAAACGCAACTCTAGAGATTGGGAACTCGACGAAGGTAAAGAGTTAGGTATTAAGCTTAAGTATGATTGTGTTAAATCCTTTATGAATACCGATGCTTTTCAAAAGTTTAGCACTAAATATGGACTTGACTCTGAGATAGTAGCCTCCTTTTGTGAATCATTTGCTACTCATGTTGATCTCCCTAAAGAGAAGTGGTTTAAATATCACCCACCTATTAAAGAAGAAATTAAAGAACCGGTATCAGTCAAAGAGGAAACTATACTTTATAATGTTGATCCAGTTGTTCCTACTGCTTATATTGAGAGACCACCTTTCCCTGCTAGAATAAAGGAACATGCTAAAGTTTTGACTGCGGTCAACAAAAGTTATAATAGAACACCTAAACCTGATGAACAAATTAAAGTAGAGCCTAGTGTTGCTATGGTTAATGATCTCTTGAAAGAAGATATAGATGGGCATGTTATTTACTTCTGTAATGAAGCTACTAGAATTGTCAGACCTGATAAAACAGATAATCGTAGACCCGTTGTTGGCATGCCCATTGTCTCAGTTAAAATAGGAGATCACTGCTATCATGGTTTATGCGACATAGGTGCTAGCGTAAGTGCTATTCCTTACACCTTATATCAAGAAATTATGAATGACATAGCACCCGCAGAGATAGAAGACATAGATGTTACTATTAAACTTGCTAATAGAGATACTATTTCACCCATTGGGATTGTTAGAGATGTTGAAGTCTTGTGTGGGAAAATAAAATACCCTACTGATTTTCTTGTTCTTGGTTCCCCACAAGATGACTTCTGTCCCATTATCTTTGGTAGACCTTTCTTGAACACTGTTAATGCTCAAATAGATTGTAAGAAACAAACTGTCGGTGTCAGTTTTGGTGATGAGTCTCATGAGTTTAATTTTTCTAAGTTAGTAGAAAGCTTCATGAAAAAGAATTGCCTAGTAAGGATGAAATAATTGGTCTTGCTTCTATTGCTATGCCTCCTACTGATCCTTTAGAACAATATTTGCTAGACCATGAAAATGATTTACATATGCATGAAAGAAATGAAATAGATGAGATTTTCTTTGAACAACATCCTCTACTTAAACACAATTTGCCTATTGGAACTCTAGGAGTAGGGCTGGGCGTTCGGTTCCCCCGAACCGATCGGCTCGGTGCTTCGGTCTATTTGAAATTTCGGTTCTGTGGAAATGTTGAGCAATCGGTCAATAGAAAATTAGCTAACCGAAGATTGTCAGCACCGAAATTTTGGTTCGGTCGTCGGTTCTACCGAACAGTACCGAGATATACTATTTAACAACAGTCTGAATCATTGCATTTATTCTGACTATTCAGTACCCGTACTAGTAGCAGCATTTTATTCTGATGTACAGTGGTTGTAGCTCTTCATACTAGCTAAAGGCTAGCCTCCCTGGTAAAATGAGCGGTGGTGGGCTGGTGGCTGACACAAGTGGGGAAAGTACTTCTCTTTTACCCAAACTTTTACTCTGTAAAATTAGCAACGGCGGCTCGTTGGGTCAGCCACTCCACTTCCCGATGTTGCTGTGGGACTCGAGCACTGATAGAAAATAGACAAGTCCATGTTCACATGAAAGAGTAGCAACGATTCTTAAAAAAGAAAGAGTAGCAATGGGCATGCAGGTCGGACCTACGTGGTTACTCGGTTTTCGGTCTGTTCGGGTAGCGCAGGGACACACCCGAATTCACCGGACTAGGTTCGGTTTTCAATGAATGCAAACCGAACGTGCTACCGAAGTTTCCGGTTTCGGTGAATTCGGCTTCGGTGTCGGTTAGTTCGGTTCGGTACATCGGTTTTCGGGTTATATGCCCAGCCCTATCTAGGAGGTCCTCCTCCACCTAAAGGTGATCCTGTGTTTGAATTAAAACAATTGCCAGACACTTTGAAATATGCTTATCTTGATGAAAAGAAGATATATCCTGTTATTATTAGTGCTAACCTTTCAAAACATGAAGAAGAAAGATTATTGAAAGTTCTAAGGAAGCACCGAGCTGCTATTGGATATACTCTTGTTGATTTAAAGGTCATTAGTCCCACTCTATGTCAGCACAAGATTAATATGGAACCTGATGCTAAACCCGTTGTTGATCACCAACGTCGGTTAAATCTGAAGATGAAAGAAGTGGTAAGAATGGAGATATTAAAACTTCTGGAAGTAGGTATAATCTATCCTATAGCTGATAATAGATGGGTAAGCCATGTTCATTGTGTTCCTAAGAAAGGAGGTATTACTGTTGTTCCTAATGATAAGAATGAACTTATTCCACAAAGAATTGTTACAGGCTATAGAATGGTAATTGATTTTAGAAAATTGAACAAAGCAACTAGAAAAGATCATTACCCTCTGCCTTTTATTGATCAAATGCTAGAAAGATTATCTAAGCACACACACTTTTGCTTTCTTGATGGATATTCTGGTTTTTCACAAATACCTATTTCTCAACCTTATCAAGAAAAGACCACTTTCACTTGTTCCTTTGGAACTTATGCTTATAGATGTAAGCCTTTCGGTTTATGCAATGCACCTGGTACCTTTCAAAGATGTATGACTGCTATATTCCCTGACTTTTGTGAAAAGATTGTCGAGGTTTTCATGGATGACTTCTTGTTTATGGGAAGTCTTTTGATGATTGTTTAAGCAATCTTGATCGAGTTTTGCAGAGATGAGAGCAAAAAAATCTTGTCTTGAATTGGGAGAAGTGCCACTTTATGGTTAATGAAGGTATTGTTTTGGGCCATAAAATTTCTGAAAGAGGTATTGAAGTGGACAAAGCTAAGGTTGATGCAATTGAGAAAATGCCATGTCCTAAAGATATCAAAGGTATTTGTAGTTTCCTAGGTCATGCTGGTTTCTATAGGAGATTTATCAAAGACTTTTCTAAAATTTCTAGTCCTCTTACAAATCTTTTGCAAAAGGATGTTCCTTTTGTTTTTTATGATGATTGTTTAGAAGCCTTCAAAACACTCAAGAAAGCCTTAATTTCTCCACCTATTGTTCAACTACCTAATTGGAACTTGCCTTTTGAAATTATGTGTGATGCAAGTGATTATGGTGTTGGTGTTGTTCTAGGACAAAGAGTTGATAAAAAACTGAATGTTATTCATTATGCTAGTAAAACTCTAGACAGTGCACAACGGACTTATGCAACTACTGAAACAGAATTTCTAGCAGTGGTGTTTGCTTGTGATAAATTTAGATCTTACATTGTTGACTCTAAAGTTATCGTTCACACCGACCATGTTGCTATTAAATATCTTATGGAAAAGAAAGATGCTAAACCTAAACTTATTCGATGGGTTCTCTTGCTACAAGAATTTGATTTACATATTACTGATAGGAAAGGAGCTGAGAACCCAGTAGCTGATAACTTGTCTAGGCTTGAAAATGTGCTTGATGACCCACTACCTATTAATGATAGTTTCCCTGATGAGCAGTTAGCTGCAATAAATGTTTCTAATAATACTCCTTGGTATGCTGATTATGCTAATTACATTGTTGCTAAATATTTACCACCTAGCTTTACTTACCAACAAAAGAAAAAATTCTTCTATGATTTAAGACATTACTTTTGGGATGACCCACATCTTTATAAAGAAGGAGTAGATGGTATTATTAGACATTGTGTACCTGAGCATGAACAGGGACAAATCCTATGGAAATGTCACTCCGAAGCTTATGGAGGGCATCATGCTGGAGACAGAACTGCTCACAAGGTATTGCAATCTAGATTTTATTGGCCTACTCTCTTCAAGGATGCCTGTAAGTTCGTCTTATCTTGTGATGAATGTCAAAGAATAGGTAATATCGGTAAGCGTCAAGAAATGCCTATGAATTATTCACTTGCTGTTAAACCATTTAATGTTTGGGGATTTGATTACATGGGACCTTTTCCTTCCTCTAATGGGTATACACATATTTTGGTTGCTGTTGATTATGTTACTAAATGGGTAGAAGCTATTTCAACCAGTAGTGCTGATCACAACACCTCTATTAAAATGCTTAAGGAAGTTATTTTTCCAAGGTCTGGAGTACCTAGATATTTAATGACTGATGGTGGTTCACACTTTATTCATGGTGCTTTCCGTAAAATGCTTGCCAAGTATGATGTTAACCATAGAATTGCATCACCTTATCATCCTCAGTCTAGTGGTCAAGTTGAACTTAGCAATAGAGAAATAAAATTAATTTTGCAAAAGACTGTCAATAGGTCCTGGAAGAATTGGTCTAAGAAATTAGATGGTGCACTTTGGGCTTATAGAACAGCATATAAAAATCCTATGGGTATGTCTTCTTATAAAATGGTTTATGGAAAAGCTTGTCATTTGCCTCTTGAGTTAGAACATAAAGCATATTGGGCAGTCAAAGAACTCAACTATGATTTCAAACTTGCCGATGAAAAGAGGTTATTTGATATTAGCTCATTAGATGAATGGAGAACCCAAGCTTATGAAAATGCCAAATTATTTAAAGAAAAAGTTAAAAGATGCCATGATAAAAGAATCCAAAAGCGTGTGTTCAAAGTCGGAAAATATGTTCTTTTGTACAACTCTCGTTTCAGGTTCTTTGCAGGAAAACTCCTCTCCAAATGGGAAGGGCCCTATGTAATCGAGGAGGTTTATCGGTCTAGAGCTATCAAAATAAATAATGCCGAAGGTACTAACACGTTGTCAACAGGCAATAAATAAAACATTATATCTCAGGTATGCCCATTAATGTTGAAAGTAATATTATCCAAACACTAAAACCGGAAGAACACATAAAAGAGTCCTTCCGGCAGGGGCGGATCCAGGATGAAAACTGAGAGGGGGCAAAGATGTGTAGTGAACTTTGTTTTACAGAAAGATGTCTACAAACTAATGGTTAGATCATTTTAAAAAGTAACCACACAAGCATATATAGTGACTAAGAATAATAAGCAAAAACATACATTTCCTTACAATATAATTTCTTCACACACATAATTACGACAAGTTTGTTGCAAAGTCAAAGTAAACTAACCATTTAAGACACAATGACTTGAAAAATAGCAATATGGTGTTCCTAATCTTCTTGAACAAAATTTCTAGCCTTCAATCTGTAAGAGAAAAGGTACATGTTCAAAACAAGGGAGAATACACCCGCAAAAAGGTAGAATTTAAACATTAATAAATAAATACATTTAAGCCCATTACCTCCCCTCCATTTCATCGCACAACAACTTTTTCCATGGAAGCTTTAACTATTAGTTCATTAGGGATGGTATCCAAGATTTCACGTCTTCAAAGCAAATGAGGCTATGACTCAGAAAAAAATCATCACTCACATCTTCTTAAGTAAAGCATTCTTCCGGAACTTCAGAGCGAGAAGAATGTCAACGGATGGAGGGGGTTTATCCAATCATTCTAGGTTTAAATTTGGATGCCTGAGGCTCATAAGTTCCCCATGCAAAGTACTATCTCCTAATTTCTTATGATGACTGCGATTGAAATCTGTATATTCTCTTACATTTAGATGGATTCCGAGGAAGCTAAGAAAAACCTCCATTAGCTCCCTTGCCAATCACAAAGTTGAGGCATTAAATAAAATATCATACATGAAGGCAGATAGTCCCTATAGATTTATTCCACTCTCACATACTCAAACTTATTTTGTAAAAAAATATTCTGTGATGCTAGAATCAATCAACCTGATTATCAATTGGTATGCTGTACAGAGTAGATATCCTAAATAAAACTCATTCAATTTCTAACATGGAAGTCGAAAAAGAACAACAATTTAGAAATTTGAACTGAATCTAGAAAAGATGAACATGCCCTAGGACTTACCTCGATCGCGCAGAAACCGCGTGCCAGATAAAAATTGCAAGGGCCATAGATCGGCAAGCCGGCCGACCGGCCAGCCTGCACAATGCAGATCGAAGGCGATTGCCGGAGAAGGGAGATGAGCTTGCAAGGGCGTGTTGCGTTTTGTCTGGGCGGCAGGCGGCGAGTTTCATTTAGGGATCAGGTCTTAGTTCATGTGATTCATGAGTGTCGAGAGAAACTGTCAAAGACGACGCTTCGTGCAAAGTAATACGCTCGTGTATGCAAGCGTGATGGTCTGATGGATGTTCGTATGTGACAAGGCCAATGCCTAGGTGGGCTGGTTGTCTCTCAGAGTATGGTCTTTCGAAAGAGAACCAGAAAAAACAAACAAGTGGGGGCAAAGACAGCGGGTTGAGAGGGGGCAAAGCTCTAGAGTAGAGGCCCAGTATAAGAGGGCCAAAAATTCGAGTGGGGGCATTTGCCCCCACAACCCTATACGTGTGTTCGCCCCTGCCTTCCGGGACACTCCAGAATCTTGAAAAGGGAGGAGGTACGTGATACGGTAAGTAAACGGACTCCGAAAAATCCGCAAAAATATTTTTTGTCAGTTTTGGAATATTTAGAAAATTAGGAAAATAAGAAACTACCGGGAAAGTGACCCTGGTGGGCACAAGACACACCAGGTGGGTTGTGCCCACCTGGGGCACCTTCTGGACTCCTTTTTCTTCCGTTTGCTTGTTTCACAAGATAAAAAAATCTTTATATACCCCCCGAACCTATTGACCACCGTATCGCGGAGAAATCTTCTGTTTTCCTTTCTTGCTGTTTCTCTGACAGACCTGAAAATATGTCATCCCAAGACTCTGAGGGTGAGAGCTATGCTGCTGATTTCATCACAAACCCCCAGTCTTATGGGGATGTGGAGCATTATGGCTGGACTTCGGAGGAAGAGGAAGACTATCATCCTAGGGAGAAGGAGGAGACGAGCTCAGACGAGGATGAAGCCCCGTTGCCTCAACCTGGTGACATGCATGTGGAATTCAAGAAGTCCAGCCTCCCCAACAAAGCAAAGAGGCCTAAGGTTCAGTTTATACCCTTCTGCCTTTTGCAGGAAAATAAGCAAGATTTATGCAAAAAGGTATTGGAGCTTGAGCAGGAGATCAGTGAATTGAAGGAGGAAATTCCATCCTCGAGCATAAGCTGAGGAAGAAGGACAAACCCTCCACTTCATCACCACCACCTTCTTCTTCATCACCAAAAGAAAATTGAGTATCGGGTATCGGCACTCCCCCTGGCTTCCGCCAAGCTTGGGGGAGGTGCCCCGGTATCGTATCACCCAACTATCTTTTGCCTTTACTTAATTTAGTTCGATCTTTTGCTTTAGATGAATAAAAGTTTAGTTCGGTCCTTTCTTTTCGAGAGTTTGCTTAGTGTTCTATCCTTGTAATCATGTGCGAGATATATAATAAAGTTTAGTTTGAGTTTTTGCTTTCTTTACTTTCATGTTGCAATAAAAAGAAAGGAAATAAATTAAAAAGATCATATGCTAATCTTAAGGTAAGTGATGACACCACATAAGGAAAAGTATAAGTAGGAAATTTTATTAGAGATTGACAAACATAGCACTGGTCAATGATGCAACTCATGAAATAATTAATAAGGGAAGAGAAGATTCACATATAAATATACTATCCTATAAATCTTTTGTGATTGTGAGCCCCCATCAAAATATTATATGCCAAAATTGTTGACGTTGGACAAGGAATACAACATAATGATTTATGTTTGTTCATATTCACATAGAAGTTATATTGTCATAGATCCTTCAACATGTGGTGCTTGCCCTTATCTTTGCTAGCCAAAATTTCCGCACTAAGTAGAGATACTACTTGTTCATCCAAAAACCCTTAAACCCAAATCTTATTTTCAAGAGTCCACCATACCTACCTAGGGATTGAGCAAGATCCCTCAAGTAAGTTGTCATCGGTGCAATAAGGCAATAAAAATTGCTTCTAAAAGTGTGAGATCATTTAGTGTAAGAGAAAATTGAGCGTTGTACGAACTTGTGATGGTGAAGAATAAAAGCGACAGACTGTATAATAAAGGTTGCCATCACAAGGGGCAATACAACGTGACTTTCTTTTGCACTAAGGGGTTGAGCATACAAACAAATAAGTGCATGGCAACCTCTGCTTCCCTCTGCGAAGGGCCTATCTTTTACTTTTATGTATTTACTTTTATGCAAGAGTCAAAGTTTCTTCTATCTACTCCTTTTTATTTTCTCCTTTGGCAAGCATCATGTGGTGAGGAAAGATCTAGGCACATATGTTCAATTGAATATGGGTGGCATGAGTTATTATTGTTGACATCACCCTTGAGGTGAATATGTTGGGAGGCGAAACTATAAGCCCCCATCTTTCTATGTGTCCGGTTGAAACGTTTTGCTCATGTGTATGCGGTGAGTGTTAGCAATCATAGAATACTATATGATGGTTGAGTATGTGGACTTGCCTAAAGGCTCCGATATGTGACCCTTCCTGAAAAGATGATGAATTGTAGTTGCAAACTTGACTGAGAACATAGTTTGTTAGTTTCTAATAGAGTTTATGCTTTATACTTCAATTGTGTGATGAATTGTTACTTATTCATGAGAAGTCTATGATAAAAGTTCTATGATAAAAGTTTTATGTTTAATTTTGTTGCTGTTATAATAATCAACATGATGCTTCTATGTCCGTATTTTGTTTTTATCGACAGCTCTCTCTCTAAGCATGTGGACATGTTTTTCGATTTCGGTTTTCACTTGAGGACAAGCGAGGTCTAAGCTTGGGGGAGTTGATACGTCCATTTTGCATCATGTTTTCCTACTGTTATTTATGATGTTTTTATGCATAATAATTCTTTTTGGAGTAATTCTAATGCCTTTTCTCTCATAGTATGCAAGGTACACACAAAGAGGGAGAATTCCGGCAGCTGGAAATATGGACTTGGAAAAGCTACGTCAGGCCACCTATTCTGCACAACTTCAAACAAGCTAAAACTTTACGAAGATTTTTTATGGAATATTTGAGGAATATTGGAGCAAATAAGTACCAGAGGGGGCCCACCAGGTGGGCACAACCCACCTGGGCACACCAGGGAGCCCAGGCGCGCCCTGGTGGGTTGTGCTCACCCAGGCCCACCTCTGGTGCCCATCTTCTGGTATATAAGTCATTTTGACCTAGAAAAAAAATAAGGAGAGGACTTTCGGGATGGAGCGCCGCCGTCTCGAGGCGGAACTTGGGCAGGAGCACTTTTGCCCTCCGGTGGAGAGATTCCGCCGGGGGAACTTCCCTCCCGGAGGGGGAAATCATCATCATAATCATCACCAACAACTCTCCCATCTTGGGGAGGGCAATCTCCATCAACATCTTCAACAGCACCATCTCCTCTCAAACCCTAGTTCATCTCTTGTGTTCAAACTTTGTACTGGAACTATAGATTGGTGCTTGTGGGTGACTAGTAGTGTTGATTACATCTTGTAGTTGATTACTATATGGTTTATTTGGTGGAAGATTATATGTTCAGATCCAATATGCTATTTAATACCCCTTTGATCTTGAGCATGATTATCATTTGTGAGTAGTTACTTTTGTTCTTAAGGTCACGGGAGAAATCATGTTGCAAGTAATCATGTGAACTTGATATGTGTTCGATATTTTGATAGTATGTATGTTGTGATTCCCTTAGTGGTGTCATGTGAACGTCGACTACATGACACTTCACCATATTTGGGCCTAAGGGAATGCATTGTGGAGTAGTTATTAGATGATGGGTTGCGAGAGTGACAGAAGCTTAAACCCTAGTTTATGCGCTATTCCGTAAGGGACCGATTGGATCCAAAAGTTTAATGCTATGGTAAGAATTTATTCTTAATACTTTTCTCGTAGTTGCGGATGCTTGTGAGGGGGTCAATCATAAGTAGGAGGTTTGTTCAAGTAAGAACATCACCCAAGCACCGGTCCACCCACATATCAAATTATCAAAGTAGCAAACACAAATCGAACCAACATGATGAAAGTGACTGCATGAAATTCCCGTGTACCCTCAAGAACGCTTTGCTTACTATAAGAGACGGTTTTGGCCTGTCCTTTGCCTCAAAAGGATTGGTCTACCTTGCTGCACTTTTGTTACTACTATCGTTACTTGCTCATTACAAATTATCTTGCTATCAAACTACTCTGTTACTTACAATTCCAGCACTTGCAGACATTACCTTGCTGAAAACCACTTGTCATTTCCTTCTGCTCCTCATTGGGTTCGACACTCTTACTTATAGAAAAGGCTACAATTGATCCCATATACTTGTGGGTCACAACGCCACGTGTCGGTCACCCTTGACGAAAGCACTTCTATGACGCGCGATTTATCGTCATGGAAGTGGACACTTCCGTGATGATAATTTTGGTAATGTCATGGAACACTTCTACGACAGCACAGGTATGACTATCTTGATTCTGTCATAAAATCGTCATGGATGTACATGCATGACAGAAAACGTGACCTACTATGACAAACACCAATCATCACGGAAGTGTATTTTTTTTGTAGTGGAAGCTCAACAAGTTGGAGGATCCATGACAATATAACTTCTGTTCAGATATAAGAAAACATAACCCATTATGTTGTCTTCCTTGTCCAACATCAACTTTTTAGCATGTCATATTTTAATGAGTGCTCACAATTACAAAAGATGTCCAAGATAGTATATTTATATGTGAAACCTCTCTTCCTTCAATATTCTTTCATGAATTGTTCAAGTGACCAAAACTATGTTTGCTAACTTTCAATAAATTTACCACCCATACTTATTATATGTGAAGTCATTACTCCCCATGGTATAAGCATATGAAACATATATAAATTCAGATTTATGATATTCAATTCATTCAACCATTTACTCATAGGATATAAGTGAAGCACGTGAGTAAATGACAAACTACTCCAAAAAGATATGAGTGAAGAACAATGAGTAGTCAAGTAATTAACTAGCCATGGGAGGACTCTCTCTCTCATTCAAGATTTCAGATCCAATGATTTTATTCAAACAGCAAGTAAAATGAAAATACGCTCCAAGCAAAACACATATCATGTGACGAATAAAAATATAGCTCCGAGTAAGGTATACCGATGGTTTTGAAGACGAAAGAGGGGATGCCTTCCGGGGCATCCCCAAGCTTAGGCGCTTGAATCTTCCTTGAATATTACCTTGGGGTGCCTTGGGCATCCCCAAGCTTAGGGTCTTTCCACTCCTTATTCTCCTCGTATCGATATCTCACCCAAAACTTGAAAACTTCAATCACACAAAACGATAATTGTTGAAGAAGAAAGATGGGATGCCAACCGGGGCATCCCCAAGCTTAGATGCTTGAGTATTCTTGAAATATTTACTTGGGGTACCTTGGGAATCCCCAAGCTTGAACTCTTGCCTCTCCTTATGCTTCTCATATCAGTAACTCCTCGCTCTTCGAACACTTCATCCACACAAAACTTAACAAAAAACTTTGTGAGATCCGTTAGTATAATAAAGCAAATCACTACCTTTAGGTACTATTGTAAACTCATTCCAATTTCATACTAGCATTATATCTACTGTATTCCAACTTCACCATGGTTCATACCCCCCCGATACTACCCATAGATTCATCAAAATAAGTGAACAACACATAGAAAACAGAATCTGTTAAGAACAGGACAGTCTGTAGCAATCTGGAACTTTCGTATACTTCTGTAACTTCAAAAATTCTAAAAAATTAGGACAATCTAAAAAAATTGTATAAAAGTAATGTGCAAAACGTTTCAGACTCTTTTGGCATTCCAGTAAGAAATGTAAATTCACGCACTACAGCCAAAGTTTCTGTTTTTGCACTGCACATATCAAACAAATAATCTAATCATCCTAAAACCAAAACTTGGCACATTATTTTTATAATACAATTGATAAATACAAGGGGACAATTATTTTTGAGAAAATTCCATGAAAAATTCTACATTGTTTCCATGAGCATGAACACAAGTGTTCAAGGTCGACCCTCACTTCTCCAATGCATAATCTTCCAATCACTTCTCTTTTTGAAAAAGTTTTTAGGCATAAGAGGCAAGTAACTTTTTTTGTATTTTCATATTTCTAATTTTTTTTTGTTTGTTTCACCCACAACTAAAGAAATACAAAAAGGGAAAACAAAATCTACTTAGTGAAGAAAGCAAACAAGCATACACGAAAATATCAACCCCACGCTATTGCTCCCTGGCAACGGCGCCAGAAAAGAGCTTGATAATCCCCAAGTGTAGGGAATCATCGTAGCAATTTCGAAAGGTGGAAGTGATAAGTATGGAGTGTCGAACCCACAAGGAGCTAAATGTAAGATCAATATTCTCTCAAGTCCTATCTACCACTGATACGACTCTACGTACACCGAACGTTTGCTTCCATCTAGAAACGAGAAATAAAACTACGTTGTGGGTATGAAGAGGATAACTTTGCATGATATCGGAGAACTAAAATATAAAATTAGGTGATGTTAACATAAAGTTAGAATATATTACTATATATTATAAATAGCGAGTGTGGAATAATGATGGATCGGTGTGCGGAATTATCCTAGGCAATTGTTAACAAGATCGGTAGTCGTCATTGCAATTTCATATGAGGGAGAGGCATAAGCTAACATACTTTCTCTTCTTGGATCATATGCACTTATGATTGGAACTCTAGCAAGCATCCGCAACTACCAAAGATCATTAAGGTAAAACCTGTTGGGGAACGTAGTAATTTCAAAAAAAAATCCTACGCACACACAGGATCATGGTGATGCATAGCAATGAGAGGGGAGAGTGTGTCCACGTACCCTCGTAGACCGAAAGCGGAAGCGTTAGCACAACGCGGTTGATGTAGTCGTACGTCTTCACGATCCGACCGATCCAAGTACCGAACGCACGGCACCTCCGAGTTCAGCACACGTTCAACTCGATGACGTCCCGCGAGCTCCGATCCAGCAAAGCTTCACAGGAGAGTTTCGTCATATCCCCGGTCTATTTCGAGACTCCTCGTCATATCCCCGATCTCATACGGGACTCCGAACAAACTTCGGTCATCAAATCACATAAACTCATAATACCGATCGTCACCGAACTTTAAGCGTGCGGACCCTACGGGTTCGAGAACTATGTAGACATGACCGAGACACGTCTCTGGTCAATAACCAATAGCGGAATCTGGATGCTCATATTGGCTCCCACATATTCTACGAAGATCTTTATCGGTCAAACCGCATAACAACATACGTTGTTCCCTTTGTCATCGGTATGTTACTTGCCCGAGATTCGATCGTCGGTATCTCAATACCTAGTTCAATCTCGTTACCGGCAAGTCTCTTTACTCGTTCCATATTACATCATCCCGCAACTAACTCATTAGTTACAATGCTTGCAAGGCTTATAGTGATGTGCATTACCGAGTGGGCCCAGAGATACCTCTCCGACAATCGGAGTGACAAATCCTAATCTCGAAATACGCCAACTCAACAAGTACCTTCGGAGACACCTGTAGAGCACCTTTATAATCACCCAGTTACGTTGTGACGTTTGGTAGCACACAAAGTGTTCCTCCGGTAAACGGGAGTTGCATAATCTCATAGTCATAGGAACATGTATAAGTCATGAAGAAAGCAATAGCAACATACTAAACGATCAAGTGCTAAGCTAACGGAATGGGTCAAGTCAATCACATCATTCTCCTAATGATGTGATCCCGTTAATCAAATGACAACTCATGTCTATGGTTACGAAACATAACCATCTTTGATTAACGAGCTAGTCTAGTAGAGGCTTACTAGTGACACTCTGTTTGTTCTATGTATTCACACATGTATCATGTTTCCGGTTAATACAATTCTAGCATGAATAATAAACATTTATCATGATATAAGGAAATAAATAATAACTTTATTATTGCCTCTAGGGCATATTTCCTTCAGTCTCCCACTTGCACTAGAGTCAATAATCTAGATTACACAGTAATGATTCTAACACCCATGGAGCCTTGGTGCTGATCATGTTTTGCTCGTGGAAGAGGCTTAGTCAACGGGTCTGCAACATTCAGATCCGTATGTATCTTGCAAATCTCTATGTCTCCTACCTGGACTTGATCCCGGATGGAGTTGAAGCGTTTCTTGATGTGCTTGGTTCTCTTGTGAAATCTGGATTCCTTTGCCAAGGCAATTGCACCAGTATTGTCACAAAAGATTTTCATTGGACCCGATGCACTAGGTATGACACCTAGATCGGATATGAACTCCTTCATCCAGACTCCTTCATTTGCTGCTTCCGAAGCAGCAATGTACTCCGCTTCACATGTAGATCCCGCCACGACGCTCTGTTTAGAACTGCTCCAACTGACAGCTCCACCGTTCAATATAAACACGTATCCGGTTTGCGATTTAGAATCGTCCGGATCAGTGTCAAAGCTTGCATCAACGTAACCATTTACGATGAGCTCTTTGTCACCTCCATAAACGAGAAACATATCCTTGGTCCTTTTCAGGTATTTCAGGATGTTCTTGACCGCTGTCCAGTGATCCACTCCTGGATTACTTTGGTACCTCCCTGCTAAACTAATAGCAAGGCACACATCAGGTCTGGTACAGAGCATTGCATACATGATAGAGCCTATGGCTGAAGCATAGGGAACATCTTTCATTTTCTCTCTATCTTCTGCAGTGGTCGGGCATTGAGTCTTACTCAACTTCATACCTTGTAACACAGGCAAGAACCCTTTCATTGCCTGATCCATTTTGAACTTCTTCAAAACTTTGTCAAGGTATGTGCTTTGTGAAAGTCCAATTAAGCGTCTTGATCTATCTCTATAGATCTTGATGCCCAATATGTAAGCAGCTTCACCGAGGTCCTTCATTGAAAAACTCTTATTCAAGTATCCTTTTATGCTATCCAGAAATTCTATATCATTTCCAATCAACAATATGTCATCCACATATAAGATTAGAAATGCTACAGAGCTCCCACTCACTTTCTTGTAAATACAGGCTTCTCCAAAAGTCTGTATAAAACCATATGCTTTGATCACACTATCCAAACGTTTATTCCAACTCCGAGAGGCTTGCACCAGTCCATAAATGGATCGCTAGAGCTTGCACACTTTGTTAGCACCCTTTGGATCGATAAAACCTTCAGGTTGCATCATATACAACTCTTCTTCCAGAAATCCATTCAGGAATGCACTCTTTACATCCATTTGCCAAATTTCATAATCATAAAATGCGGCAATAGCTAACATGATTCGGACGGACTTAAGCATCACTATGGGTGAGAAGGTCTCATCGTAGTCAACTCCTTGAACTTGTCGAAAACCTTTCGCAACAAGTCGAGCTTTGTGGACAGTAACATTACCATCAGCGTCTGTCTTCTTCTTGAAGATCCATTTATTCTCGATGGCTTGCCGATCATCAGGCAAGTCAACCAAAGTCCACACTTTGTTCTCATACATGGATCCCATCTCAGATTTCATGGCCTCAAGCCATTTTGCGGAATCTGGGCTCATCATCGCTTCCTCATAGTTCGTAGGTTCGTCATGGTCTAGTAACATGACCTCCAGAACAGGATTACCGTACCACTCTGGTGCGGATCTTACTCTGGTTGACCTATGAGGTTCGGTAGTAACTTGATCTGAAGTTTCATGATCATCATCATTAGCTTCCTCACTAATTGTAGTAGAAGTCATAGGAACCGGTTTCTGTGATGAACTACTTTCCAATAAGGGAGCAGGTACAGTTACCTCATCAAGTTATACTTTCCTCCCAATCACTTCTTTCGAGAGAAACTCCTTCTCTAGAAAGGATCCATTCTTAGCAACGAAAGTCTTGCCTTCGGATCTGTGATAGAAGGTGTACCCAACTGTCTCTTTTGGGTATCCTATGAAGACACATTTCTCCGACTTGGGTTCGAGCTTATCAGGTTGAAGCTTTTTCACATAAGCATCGCAGCCCCAAACTTTAAGAAACGACAACTTTGGTTTCTTGCCAAACCACAGTTCATAAGGAGTCGTCTCAACGGATTTAGATGGTGCCCTATTTAACGTGAATGCAGCCGTCTCTAAAGCATAACTCCAAAACGATGGCGGTAAATCAGTAAGAGACATCATAGATTGCACCATATCTAGTAAAGTACGATTACGACGTTCGGACACACCATTACGCTGTGGTGTTCCGGGTGGCGTGAGTTGCGAAACTATTCCGCTTTGTGTCAAATGTACACCAAACTCGTAACTCAAATATTCTCCTCCACGATCAGATCGTAGAAACTTTATTTTCTTGTTACGATGATTTTCCACTTCACTCTGAAATTCTTTGAACTTTTCAAATGTTTCAGACTTATGTTTCATTAAGTAGATATACCCATATCTGCTCAAATCATCTGTGAAGGTGAGAAAATAACGATACTCGCCGCGAGCCTCAACATTCATTGGACCACATACATCAGTATGTATGATTTCCAACAAATCTGTTGCTCGCTCCATAGTTTCGGAGAACGGCGTTTTAGTCATCTTGCCCATGAGGCATGGTTCGCAAGTACCAAGTGATTCATAATCAAGTGATTCCAAAAGTCCATCGGAATGGAGTTTCTTCATGCGCTTTACACCAATGTGACCTAAACGGCAGTGCCACAAATAAGTTGCACTATCATTATCAACTCTGCATCTTTTGGCTTCAACATTATGAATATGTGTATCACTAGTATCGAGATTTAATACAAATAGACCACTCTTCAAGGGTGCATGACCATAAAAGATATTACTCATATAAATAGAACAACCATTATTCTCAGATTTAAATGAATAACCGTCTCGCATCAAACAAGATCCAGATATAATGTTCATGCTCAACGCTGGCACCAAATAACAATTATTCAGGTCTAAAACTAATCCCGAAGGTAGATGTAGAGGTAGCGTGCCGACGGTGATTACACCGACTTTGGAACCATTTCCCACGCGCATCGTCACCTCGTCCTTAGCCAGTCTTCGCTTAATCCGTAGTCCCTGTTTCGAGTTGCAAATATTAGCAACAGAACCAATATCAAATACCCAGGTGCTACTGCGAGCTCTGGTAAGGTACACATCAATAACATGTATATCACATATACCTTTGTTCACCTTGCCATCCTTCTTATCCGCCAAATACTTGGGGCAGTTCCGCTTCCAGTGACCAGTCTGCTTGCAGTAGAAGCACTCAGTCTCAGGCTTAGGTCCAGACTTGGGTTTCTTCTCCTGAACAGCAACTTGTTTGTCGTTCTTCTTGAAGTTCCCCTTATTCTTCGCTTTGCCCTTTTTCTTGAAACTGGTGGTCTTGTTGACCATCAACACTTGATGCTCCTTCTTGATTTCTACCTCCGCAGCCTTTAGCATTGCGAAGAGCTCGGGAATCGTCTTATCCATCCCTTGCATGTTATAGTTCATCATGAAGCTCTTGTAGCTTGGTGGCAGTGACTGAAGAATTCTGTCAATAACACTATCATCCGGAAGATTAACTCCCAGTTGAATCAAGTGATTGTTATACCCAGACATTCTGAGTATATGCTCACTGACAGAACTATTCTCCTCCATCTTGCAGCTGTAGAACTTATTGGAGACTTCATATCTCTCAATCCGGGCATTTGCTTGAAATATTAACTTCAACTCCTGGAACATCTCATATGCTCCATGACGTTCAAAACGTCGTTGAAGTCCCGGTTCTAAGCCGTAAAGCATGGCACACTGAACTATCGAGTACTCATCAGCTTTGCTTTGCTAGACGTTCATAACATCTGGTTCAACTCCTGCAGTAGGTTTGGCACCTAGCGGTGCTTCCAGGACGTAATTCTTCTGTGCAGCAATGAGGATAATCCTCAAGTTACGGACCCAGTCCGTGTAATTGCTACCATCATCTTTCAACTTTGCTTTCTCAAGGAACGCATTAAAATTCAACGGAACAACAGCACGGGCCATCTATCTACAACAACATAGACAAGCAAAATACTATCAGGTACTAAGTTCATGATAAATTTAAGTTCAATTAATCATATTACTCAAGAACTTCCACTTAGATAGACATCTCTCTAATCATCTAAGTGATCACGTGATCCAAATCAACTAAACCATAACCGATCATCACGTGAAATGGAGTAGTTTTCAATGGTGAACATCACTATGTTGATCATATCTACTATATGATTCACACTCGACCTTTCGGTCTCAGTGTTCCGAGGCCATATCTGCATATGCTAGGCTCGTCAAGTTTAACCCGAGTATTCTACGTGTGCAAAACTGGCTTGCACCCGTTGTAGATGAACGTTGAGCTTATCACACCCGATCATCACGTGGTGTCTCGGCATGACAAACTTTGGCAACGGTGCATACTCAGGGAGAACACTTTTACCTTGAAATTTAGTGAGAGATCATCTTATAATGCTACTGTCAAACAAAGCAAAATAGGATGCATAAAGGATAAACATCACATGCAATCAATATAAGTGATATGATATGGCCATCATCATCTTGTGCTTGTGATCTCCATCTCCGAAGCACCGTCATGATCACCATCGTCACTGGCGCGACACCTTGATCTCCATCGTAGCATCATTGTCGTCTCGCCAACTATTGCTTCTACGACTATCGCTACCACTTAGTGATAAAGTAAAGCAATTACAGGGCGATTGCATTGCATACAATAAAGCGACAACCATATGGCTCCTGCCAGTTGCCAATAACTCTGTTACAAAACATGATCATCTCATACAACAAATTATATCACATCATGTCTTGACCATATCACATCACAGCAAGCCCTGCAAAAACAAGTTAGACGTCCTCTACTTTGTTGTTGCAAGTTTTACGTGGCTGCTATGGGCTTCGAGCAAGAACCGTTCTTACCTACGCATCAAAACCACAACGTGGTGTAGTGATTGCTTTTTGATCTTCTAAAAGAACCCTCTTCATTGAAACCGGTTCAACTAAAGTGAGAGAGACAGACACCCGCCGGTCACCTTTAAGCAACGAGTGCTCGCAGCAGTGAAACCAGTCTCGCATAAGCGTACGCGTAATGTCGGTCCGGGCCGCTTCATCTCACAATACCGCTGAACCAAGTAACAACTAGTAACGGCAAGCAATATGTATACACCCACGCCCACAACTCCTTTGTGTTCTACTCGTGCAAATAACATCTATGCATAGACCTGGCTCAGATGCCACTGTTGGGGAACGTAGTAATTTCAAAAAAAAATCCTACGCACACACAGGATCATGGTGATGCATAGCAACGAGAGGGGAGAGTGTGTCCACGTACCCTCGTAGACTGAAAGCGGAAGCGTTAGCACAACGCGGTTGATGTAGTCGTACGTCTTCACGATCCGACCGATCCAAGTACCGAACGCACGGCACCTCCGAATTCAGCACACGTTCAACTCGATGACGTCCCATGAGCTCCGATCCAGCAAAGCTTCACAGGAGAGTTTCGTCAGCACGACGGCGTGGTGACGGTGATGATGATGCTACCGACGCAGGGCTTCGCCTAAGCACCGCTACGATATGATCGAGGTGGATTATGGTGGAGGGGGGCACCGCACATGGCTAAGAGATCAATGATCAATTGTTGTTACTATGGGGTGCCCCCTGGCCACGTATATAAAGGATGGAGGGAGGAGGAGGCCGGCCCTCATGGGGTGCGCCAAAGTGTGGAGTCCTACTAGGACTCCCTAGTCCTAGTAGGATTCCACCTCCCACATGGAATAGGAAAAGGGGAAGGGAGAAGGAGAAGGAAGGAAGGGGGCGCCCCCTTTCCCTAGTCCAATTCGGACCAGTCCATGGGGAAGGGGCGCAGCCACCATTGAGGCCTTTCTCTCCTTTCCCGTATGGCCCATTAAGGCCCAATACGAATTCCTGTAACTCTCCGGTACTCCGAAAAATACCCGAATCACTCGGAACCTTTCCGATGTCTGAATATAGCCTTCCAATATATCGATCTTTACCTCTCGACCATTTCAAGACTCCTCGTCATATCCCCGATCTCATACGGGACTCCGAACAAACTTCGGTCATCAAATCACATAAACTCATAATACCGATCGTCACCGAACTTTAAGCGTGCGGACCCTACGGGTTCGAGAACTATGTAGACATGACCGAGACACGTCTCTGGTCAATAACCAATAGCGGAATCTGGATGCTCATATTGGCTCCCACATATTCTACGAAGATCTTTATCGGTCAAACCGCATAACAACATACGTTGTTCCCTTTGTCATCGGTATGTTACTTGCCCGAGATTCGATCGTCGGTATCTCAATACCTAGTTCAATCTCGTTACCGGCAAGTCTCTTTACTCATTCCGTAATACATCATCCCGCAACTAACTCATTAGTTACAATGCTTGCAAGGCTTATAGTGATGTGCATTACCGAGTGGGCCCAGGGATACCTCTCCGACAATCGGAGTGACAAATCCTAATCTCGAAATACGCCAACTCAACAAGTACCTTCGGAGACACCTGTAGAGCACCTTTATAATCACCTAGTTACGTTGTGACGTTTGGTAGCACACAAAGTGTTCCTCCGGTAAACGGGAGTTGCATAATCTCATAGTCATAGGAACATGTATAAGTCATGAAGAAAGCAATAGCAACATACTAAACGATCAAGTGCTAAGCTAACGGAATGGGTCAAGTCAATCACATCATTCTCCTAATGATGTGATCCCGTTAGTCAAATGACAACTCATGTCTATGGTTAGGAAACATAACCATCTTTGACTAACGAGCTAGTCTAGTAGAGGCTTACTAGTGACACTCTGTTTGTTCTATGTATTCACACATGTATCATGTTTCCGGTTAATACAATTCTAGCATGAATAATAAACATTTATCATGATATAAGGAAATAAATAATAACTTTATTATTGCCTCTAGGGCATATTTCCTTCACCATAGCATTAAAGTACCAAGTCCCCTTTATCCCATACGCAACAACCCCCTTACTCGGGTTTAAGCTTCTGTCACTCTAGCAACCCACTATAAGCGAATCATGAACGTATTGCAACACCCTACAGCGGGAATCCTTCACGTGTGCACGGCACGGAAGGCACCATAGGACAGCACCAAAGTAAAGCATACAACTCAAACCAATCAAGATCATCAATCAACCCAAAGGACAAAAGAAATCTACTCAAAACATCATAGGATGGCAACACATCATTGGATCATAATATGTGGCATAAAGCACCATGTTCAAGTAGGGGATTACAGCGGGATGCGGGAGAGTGGACCGCATAAAATAGATGAGGATGGTGATGATGATGGTGATGTTGATGAAGACGATCACCGCGGCGATGGTTCCCCCGATGGCACTCCGGCGCCACCAAGAGAGAGGGGGAGAGGTTCTCCCCCTTGTGCTTCCTCCTCCATGGCCTCCCCCTTAGATGGGGGAAGTTTCTCCCTCTGGTCCTTGGCCTCCATGACGATGGTGACCCCTCCGGCTTCCTCCTCCATGGCCTCCGGTGATGTTGGCCCCCTTCAGCAGGGTGCCAGAGATGGCCTAGATTGGTTTTTCGTGGCTACAGAGGCTTACGGCGGTGGAACTCCCGATCTAGGTTTCTTTTCGGGGGTTTCTGTATTTATAGGAATTTTTGGCGTTGGTTTCACATCAGGGGGGTCCATGAGTCAACCACAAGGTCGGAGCACCCTCCCGGGGGTGTAGGGCGTGCCCTCCAACCTTGTGGTTGGCTCAGGACTCTTCTGGCCCAACTCTTTTGCTTCGGGGGCTTCTTCTGGTCCATAAAAATCACCGTAAATTTTCAGGTCATTTGGACTCCGTTTGATATTCCTTTTCTGCGAAACTCAAAAACAAGGAAAAAACAGAAACTGGCACTGGGCTCTAGATTAATAGGTTAGTCCCAAAAATCATATAAAATAGCATATAAAACATCCAAGATAAATAATATAATAGCATGGAACAATAAAAAATTATAGATACATTGGAGACGTATCAGTTTCACTCAAAGTCTTAACCAGTACCTGGCTGCCAGTAGGCTACCCCGCGGTTTGGAGCTTATACGTCATACTCCCTAGTCTCTTCGTGAGGTTACTAGATCACTCAAATCTCATAGACTGTGACGTTTACAGTCAGAACTCATATAGGTGTGTTCGTTCAAGACTGCTTTGTAGGACAACATCTTTGCTAATCATAGCCAATAGAACCACATTAAGGCATGTTGCCAACCTGCCTTACAACTCCAAGCCTTACAGCTCTGAGAGGTTTGCCTCTTCACTTAGAGACGGTCATTAGTTATTACTCTCCTCAATTAACCAATAGCTTGTTCTTCCCAGATCCTAATTCACGGGATCTCCAATCACAAAGGTTGGGTTACTACTATGGTGCAACATCTATGGGTCTCATACCCATCTCTCTCGATGCAATATCTATCACATTTCGTGATAGTCCTTTGTAAAGGGGTCTGCCAGGTTTTTGTCTGTTTGAATATATGTACCAGTTATTACTTCAGAGTTTCTCAACTACCTGACAGACTTCAAACGTCTCTTCACGTGTCTTGATGACTTCGCATTATCCTTAGAATTGTTCACTTTAGCGATAACCGTTTGGTTGTCACAATTCATACGAATAGCCGGTACAGGTTTTTCAACCACATGCAACTCCATCAAGAGCTCACACAGCCATTCTGCCTCAACAGTAGCTGTGTCTAAAGTAGTTAGTTTTGCTTCCATAGTTGACCTCGTCAATATGGTTTGTTTGCAAGACCTCCATGACACTGCGCCACCTTGATACGTCTCCGTCGTATCTACTTTTCCTAACGCTTTTCCTCTTGTTTTGGACTCTAATTTGCATGATTTGAATGAAACTAACCCGAACTGACGCTGTTTTCAGCAGAACTACCATGGTGTTGTTTTTGTGCAAAAATAAAAGTTCTCGGATTGGAACGAAACTTTGCGAGGAATTTTTATACAAATAAAGATAATTTCTGGAGCCAGGAACCACCGGAGGGGGGCACCTGGATGGGCACAACCCAGCAGGGCGCCCCCCCTCCAGGCACGCCCGGGTGGGTTGTCCCCACCTGGTGGCCCCACAGACCCTGAAACCGACGCTATAAAATCACATATTTCCAGGAAAAAAATTAGAGAGGAAGAATTATCGTGTTTCACGAGATGGAGCCGCCACTACCTCCTGTTCTTCATCGGGAGGCCAGATCTAGAGTCCGTTTGGGGCTCCACAGAGGGGGATCATCGATCTTCGTCATTACCAACCCTTCTCCATCGCCAATTCCATGATGTTCCCCACCAGGACTGAGTAATTCCTTCATAGGCTCGCTGGTCGGTGAGGAGTTGGATGAGATTCATCATGTAATCGAGTTAGTTTTGTTAGGGCTTGATCCCTAGTATCCACTATGTTCTGAGATTGATGTTGCTATGACTTTGTCGTGCTTAATGCTTGTCACTTTGGGCCTGGGTGCCATGATTTCAGATCTGAACCGTTTATGTTATCACCATTATATCTATGTTCTAGATCCGATCTTGCAAGTTATAGTCACCTACTACGTGTTATGATCTGGCAACCCCGGAGTGACAATATTCCGGACACTTCACGGTGATGACCATAGTTTGAGAAGTTCATGTCACCGTTTGTTAATGCTTTGTTCCGGTTCTCTATTAAAAGGAGGCCTTAATATCCCTTAGTTTCCAATAGGACCCTGCTGCCACGGGAGGGTAGGACAAAAGATGTCATTGATGACCCACAAGTATAGGGGATCAATTGTAGCTCTTTTCGATAAGTAAGAGTGTCGAACCCAACGAGGAGCAGAAGGAAATGACAAGTAGTTTTTAGTAAGGTAATGTCTGCAAGTGCTGAAATTGTAAGTAGCTGAGTAGTTTGATAGCAAGATAAATTGTAACGAGCAAGTAACGATGGTAGTAACAAAAGTGCAGCAAGGTAGCCCAATCCTTTTGAGGCAAAGGATAGGCCAAAACGGTCTCGTATGATAAGCAAAGCGTTCTTGAGGGTACAAGGGAATTTCATCTAGTCACTTTCATCATGTTGGTTCGATTTGTGTTCGCTACTTTGATAATTTGATATGTGGGTGGACCGGTGCTTAGGTGATGTTCTTACTTGGACAAACCTCCTACTTATGATTAACCCTCCCGCAAGCATCCGCAACTATGAGAAAAGTATTAAGAATAAATTCTAACCATAGCATTAAAATTTAGGATCCAATCGGTCCCTTACGGAATAGCGCACAAACTGGGGTTTAAGTTTCTGTCACTCTCGCAACCCACCATCTAATTGCTACTCCACAATGCATTCCCTTAGGCCCAAATATGGTGAAGTGTCATGTAGTCGACGTTCACATGACACCATTAAGGGAATCACAACATACATACTATCAAAATATCGAACACATATCAAATTCACATGATTACTTGCAACATGATTTCTCCCGTGACCTCAAGAACAAAAGTAACTACTCACAAATGATAAACATGCTCATTATCAGAGGGGTATTAAATAGCATAATGGATCTGAACATATAATCTTCCACCAAATAAACCATATAGTAATCAACTACAAGATGTAATCAACACTACTAGTCACCCTCTAGCACCAATCTATAGTTCCGGTAACAAGATTGAATACAAGAGATGAACTAGGGTTTGAGATGAGATGGTGCTGTTGAAGATGTTGATGGAGATTGCCCTCCCCAAGATGGGAGAGTTGTTGGTGATGATGATGACAATGATTTCCCCCTCCGGGAGGGAAGTTCCCCCGGTGGAATCGCTCCGCCGGAGGGCAAAAGTGCTCCTGCCCAAGTTCCGCCTCGAGACAGCGGCGCTCCGTCCCGAAAGCCTTCTCCTTATTTTTTTCTAGGTAAAAATGACTTATATACCAAAAGATGGGCACCGGAGGTGGGCCGAGGAGGGCACAACCCACCAGGGCGCGCCTGGGCTCCCTGGCGCGCCCAGGTGGGTTGTGCCCACCTGGTGGGCCCCCTCTGGTAGTTATTTGCTCCAATATTTCTTAAATATTCCATAAAAAATCTCTCTGAAGTTTCAGCTTGTTTGGAGTTGTGCAGAATAGGTGGCCTGACGTAGCTTTTTCAGGTCTAGATTTCCAGCTGCCGGAATTCTCCCTCTTGTGTGTGTACCTTGCAAATTATGATAGAAAAGGCACTAGAATTACTCCAAATGCATTATTATGGATGAAAACATCATAAATAACAGTAAGAAAACATGATGCAAAATGGACGTATCAACTCCCCTAAGCTTAGACCTCGCTTGTCCTCAAGCGAAAACCGAAATCGAAAAACATGTCCACATGCTTAGAGAGAGAGAGCTGTCGATAAAAACAAAATACGGACATAGAAGCATCATGTTGATTATTATAACAGCAACAAAATTAAACATAGGACTTTTATCATATAACTTTTATCATACCCTTCTCATGAATAAGTGCTAGTTCATCACACAATCGAAGTATAAAGCAAAAACTCTATTAGAAACCAACAAACTATGTTCTCAGTCAACTTTGCAACTACAATTCTTCATCTTTTCAGGAAAGGTCACGTGTCGGAGCCTTTAGGCAAGTTCACATACTCAACCATCATATATTCTTCTATGATTGCTAACACTCACCGCATACACATGAGCAAAACGTTTCAACCGGACACATAGAAAGATAGGGGCTTATAGTTTCACCTCCCAACATACCCACCTCAAGGATGGTGTCAACAATAATAACTCATGCTATCTATATTCAACTGGACATATGTGCCTAGATCTTTCCTCACCACATGATGCTTGCCAAAGGAGAAAAATAAAAAGGAATAGAAGGAAAACTTTGACTCTTTGCATAAAAGTAATTACATAAAAGTAAAAGATAGGCCCTTCGCAGAGGGAAGCAGAGGTTGCCATGCGCTTATTTGTTTGTATGCTCAATCCCTTAGTGCAAGAGAATGTCATGTTGTATTGCCCCTTAAGATGAAAACCTTTATTATGTAGTCTGTCGCTTTTATTCTTTGTCATCCAAGTTCGTACAACGCTCAATTTTCTCTTACACTAAATGATCTCACATATTTAGAAGCAATTTTTATTGCCTTTTTGCACCGATGACAACTTACTTGAGGGATCTTGCTCAATCCCTAGGTAGGTATGGTGGACACTTGAAAAAGATTTGGGTTTAAGGGTTTTTGGATGCACAAGTAGTATCTCTACTTAGTCCAAAAAATTTGGCTAGCAAAGATAGGGGGCAAGCATCACATGTTAAAGGATCTATGACAATATGACTTCTATGTGAATATAAACAAACATAAACCATTAAGTTGTCTTCCTTGTCCAACGTCAACAATTTTGGCATATAATATTTTGATGAGGGCTCACAATCACAAAAGATTTCTAGGATAGTATATTTATATGTGAATCTTCTCTTCCTTTATTAATTCTTTCATGAGTTGCATCATTGACTAATGCTATGTTTGTCAATCTCTAATAAAATTTCCTACTTATACTTTTCCTTATGTGGTGCTATCACCTAGCATAGGATTAGTATATGATCTTATTGATTTATTTCCTTTCTCTTTTTCTTTCTTTCTTATTTCTTTTCTTTATTTGCAACAGGAAAGTAAAGAAAGCAAAAACTCAAACTAAACTTTATTATATAACTTCCACACGATTATAGTGATAGATCACTAAGCAAACTCTCAAAGAAGAAAGGATCGAACTAAACTTTATTTCATCTAAAGCAAAAGGATCGAACTAAGATAAGTAAAAGCAAAAAAAAGATAGTGGGATGATACGATACCGGGGCACCTCCCCCAAGCATGGCGGAAGCCAAGGGGAGTGCCCATACCCGATACTCAATTCTCCTTTGGTGGTGAAGAAGAAGAAGGTGTTGGTGAAGAAGCGATCCTATCCTTAAGGATCAAGAGATTCTCCAACCGACAGATAACGCTCCAGAGATAGGTGATATGCTCTTGATGCAAAATATTTTCGCGAGTGAGATACTTATTTTGTATGCGAACTATTTCAATGACGCGAAAAGCTTCAATCTCAGCAGGAGTAAGATGAGTAAGGTAGGGCTTAAGGATATCTTCTTCCTCCTCCTCGGCCAGCAGTGCTTGTGCTACCACCGGGGATGGATCTATGGTAGCTTCCTTGCCCTTGTCTCCCTTGACGACGTCCGTAGGCTCCTCCCTCTTCATCTCGATCTTCATCAGCCAAGCATCTTCTTCCATGTTGTTGGAGGAGGAAGAAGACATGATGCCTGGCTTGATAAATCTGACCAGAAACAGCAAGAAAAGAGAACAGAGGATTTCTTCGCGATACGGTGGTTAATAGGTTCGGGAAGTATATATAGATTTTTTATCTTGGAGGACAAGTATAAGGTAGAAAAACGAAGTACAGAAGGTGTCCCAGGTGGGCAAACCCACCTGGGCGAGCCAGGCATGCCTGGCGCGCCCTGGTGTCTTGTGCCCACCAGGGGACGCTTCCTAGAAGTTTCTTTATTTCCAAAATTTTAAAATATTCCAAAACTGACAAAAAAATATTTTTGCGGATTTTTCGGAGTCCGTTTACTTACCGTATCATGTACCTCCTTATTTTCATGATTCTAGAGTGTTCCGGAAGGACTCTTTTATGTGCTCTTCCGGTGTCAAAGTTTGGATAATATTACTTTCAACATTAATAGGCGTACCTGAGATATAATGCTTTATTCATTGCCCATTGACAACCTTCGGGTTAGTACCTTCGGAATTATTTATTTTGATGGCTCCAGACCGGTAAACCTCCTCGATGACATAGGGGCCTTCCCATATCGAGAGGAGTTTTCCTGCAAAGAATCTGAAACGAGAGTTGTACAAAAGAACATATTCTCCGACTTTAAACTCACGCTTTTGAATTCTTTTGTCATGCCATCTTTTAACTTTTTCTTTGAATAATTTTGCATTTTCATAAGCTTGGGTTCTCCATTCATCTAGTGAGCTAATATTAAATAGCCTCTTTTCACCAGCAAGTTTGAAATCATAGTTGAGTTCTTTAACTGCCCAATATGCTTTATGTTCTAACTCAAGAGGCAAATGACAAGATTTTCCATAAACCATTTTATAAGGAGACATACCCATAGGATTTTTATATGATGTTCTATAAGCCCAAAGTGCATCATCTAATTTCTTTGACCAATTCTTCCTGGACCTATTGACAGTCTTTTGCAAAATTAATTTTATTTCTCTATTGCTAAGCTCAACTTGACCACTAGACTGAGGATGATAGGGTGATGCAATTCTATGGTTAACATCATACTTGGCAAGCATTCTACGGAAAGCACCATGAATAAAGTGTGAACCACCATCAGTCATTAAATATCTAGGAACTCCAAACCTTGGGAAAATAACTTCCTTAAGCATTTTAATAGAGGTGTTGTGATCAGCACTACTAGTTGGAATAGCTTCTACCCATTTAGTAACATAATCAACAGCAACCAAAATATGTGTATACCCATTAGAGGAAGGAAAAGGTCCCATGTAATCAAATCCCCAAACATCAAATGGTTCAACAGCAAGTGAATAATTCATAGGCATTTCTTGACGCTTACCGATATTACCTATTCTTTGACATTCATCACAAGATGAGACGTACTTACGGGCATCCTTGAAGAGAGTAGGCCAATAAAATCCAGACTGCAATACCTTATGAGCAGTTCTATCTCCAGCATGATGCCCTCCATAAGCCTCGGAGTGACATTTCCGTAGGATTTGTCCCTGTTCATGCTCATGTACACAATGTCTAATAATACCATCTACTCCTTTATAAAGATGTGGGTCATCCCAAAAGTAATGTCTTAAATCATAGAAGAATTTTTTCTTTTGTTGGTAAGTAAAGCTAGGTGGCAAATATTTAGCAACAATGTAATTAGCATAGTCAGCATACCAAGGAGTACTACTAGCAACATTTATTGCAGCTAACTGCTCATCAGGAAAACTATCATCAATAGGTAGTGGGTCATCAAGCACATTTTCAAGCCTAGACAAGTTATTAGCTATGGGGTTCTCAGCTCCTTTCCTATCAATTATATGTAGATCAAATTCTTGTAATAAGAGAACCCAACGAATAAGTCTAGGTTTAGCATCTTTCTTTTCCATTAGATACTTAATAGCAGCATGGTCTATGTGAATAGTTACTTTGGAATCAACAATATAAGGTCTAAACTTATCACAAGCAAACACCACTGCTAAGCATTCTTTTTCAGTAGTAGCATAATTTCTTTGAGCACTGTCTAGAGTTTTACTAGCATAATGAATAACATTCAATATCTTATCAACTCTTTATCCTAGAACAGCACCAACAGCATAATCACTAGCATCACACATAATTTCAAAAGGTAAGTTCCAATTAGGTGGTTGAACAATAGGTGTAGAAATCAAGGCTTTCTTGAGTGTTTCAAAGGCTTCCAGACAATCATCATCAAAAACAAAAGGAATATCCTTTTGCAAAAGATTAGTAAGAGGCCTAGAAATTTTAGAAATGTCTTTAATAAATCTCCTATAGAAACCAGCATGACGTAGGAAACTACGAATACCTTTGATATCTTTAGGACATGGCATCTTCTCAATTGCATCAACCTTAGGTTGGTCCACTTCAATACCTCTTTCAGAAATTTTATGACCCAAGACAATGCCTTCATTAACCATAAAGTGGCACTTCTCCCAATTCAAGACAAGATTTATTTGTTCACATCTCTGCAAAAATCGATCAAGATTGCTTAAACAATCATCAAAAGACTTCCCATAAACAGAAAAGTCATCCATGAAAACCTCAACAATCTTTTCACAAAAGTCAGAGAATATAGCAGTCATACATCTTTGAAAGGTAGCAGGTGCATTACATAAACCAAAAGTCATACGTCTATAAGCATAGGTTCCAAAAGGACAAGTAAAAGTGGTCTTTTCTTGATCAGGTTGAGAAACAGGTATTTGTGAAAAGCCAGAATATCCATCAAGGAAGCAAAAGTGTGTGTGCTTAGATAATCTTTCAATCATTTGATCAATAAAAGGCAAAGGGTAATGATCTTTTCTAGTAGCTTTGTTTAGTTTTCTAAAATCAATTACCATTCTATAGCCTGTAACAATTCTTTGTGGAATAAGTTCATTCTTATCATTAGGAACAACAGTTATACCTCCTTTCTTAGGGACACAATGTAGCGACCCGACCCGAATGGATCGAATCTCTGTGTTCAAGTGTCATCCCTGGATCGGTAATGCTGACACACACAGTACTCGAAGGATTTATAACAGAGTGCAATCACACACTTATTACATCGAATGTCTCAAAAGAGAACTGATTACAATAAATATGGCTTAAGGCCATCTAAATAAGATAACAGCGGAAGGCTTGGAAGATAAAGTGAGTCCATCAACTCCAACGGCATAGCTGAGTGCACGACAACGACCTAGCACACCTTACTCTTCGTCTGAAAAGTCTGCAACATGATACGTTGCAGCCCGAAACGGGTCAGCACATGGAATATGCTGGCAATATAACACAGTAGAGCAATGAACAGAATAATTGCTAATACTACATGCATATTTGGCTGGTGGAAAAGCTCTAGGGTTATACTGTTTTGCGAAAAGCCAATTTTTCCCTACAACAAAGGAATATATTTTATTTAACTATCATGGTGGTTGTTGAACATTGAGAAGGTAAATCCCCCTCTCAATCCCAATTAAAAGTAATTATTAATCCCAAAAAATTTATTTAGAGTGATGGGATTCAATATGATGATCCAAGAACCAGATACTCAAGATGTCCATAACCGGGGACACGGCTAATCATGATTAGTTTGTACACTCTGCAGAGGTTTGTGCACTTTTCCCCACAAGACTCGATCTCCTCCGTTGGATTTCTCGCACTACATGGTGTTTGAGAAACGGATGCCCGAGACACAGTCTTTCAGAAACATTTACTCTTTACTCTGGGTAGACAGTTACACCTACTTTCCCCTACATCTGCTAGCCTACCACTGAAAGAGGTCATGTAACATACTCAACTATGCTAGAGCCCATAATAGCTTGTGGCTGCACACGGAAGTTTCTAGCATGAATAATCTTATGATCCCTTTGAGCCTGGGTGGCGGACCGTAGGAGGATCACACGGTATATCCCCGGGATCTCCTAGGACAACACTGGTATATCCCCAGGTGCCCAAACAAGCAATCCACCCAGATGTGTATTAAAGTTGCCACCTTAAGTTGACCATTAATTAAAAATCTCACATCTGTCATGGATACACTCAAAACCCAATCCACGTCTACGAGCATAGCATATCAGTATAAGCATAACGTAGTAACTCCCAGGGGTTGAATGCAAGTCAATAGGTTCCTACCTCATCAACTACTTCCCAATACCCACAAGTTAAATACATCCTAACCATGCAATGTTTGAGGGTCGAAACTAATGCATAAAAACTGGGTAACGAAGAAGTATGATCAATGTGTTACTTGCCTTGCTGACGATCCGCAAAACCTAGGGACTCGTAGTAGCACGCTTCGCACTCCGGGTACTCTATCGCAAACAAACAATAGCATACATAAGCAATCAAGCGAAGATGCACGGGTAAAACCCAAATGAGAAGACCTAACCAGAAAGTTCAACTGAAGAACTCTGGTTTGCAAAAAGAATCAAATCAAACGGAGCAACGAAACTCAAACTGCGAAAGAAACACGCGTCGATTACTAATCTGGACTAAAGTCAAATTTTACAGTAGCAAAAACTTGTTTAAGTTGGTTAAACAGAAAGAGGGCTTCGAGACGAAGATCTAGGCGCTTGAATCGCCTGATTCCGACAAACGAGCGAAAAGTTATACTAAAACGAAAATCGGATCAGAAATCGCGATCGAAAATAATCGCGAAAAATCCGAGAAAAAGAAAAACTAACGAACAGGCTAACGAACGAACGTTCGCTGTCTGCGGTTAAACGGTGAAAACCGTTCGTTAAAACGAACGTACGGACGGGCGTTCGCTAAATAACTAAACCGACGGAAAACCGATCTAAAAAGAATAAACCGGAATTTAAAAAAAAAACCGAATCTAGATCTAGGGTTTAAACAAAAACCGATCGGTTTTTCTCACGAAACCGACGGCGGCGGCGGCGGCGAGCGGCGGCAGCGGCAGCAGCAGCGTGCGGCGGCGGCGGCGGCGGCTCCGGCGGCGGGGTCGGGAGGCGGCGGCGTCCGGCGGCGGCGGCAGCGGCTCTAGCGGCGGCGAGCGGCGGCAGCGGCAGCGGTAGCGTGCAGCGGCGCGGCGGCGGCGGGGCTGGCCGAGAGAGAGGGGGGCGGCGGTATTTAAGGAGGGGGCTGGGGCAGGGTGGCTTGGGGCAGGGGGCGACGAGGCGGCGGCGTCCCGGACTCCGGCGGAGTCCGGCTCGGGCACGGGGCGCGCGCGCGAGGCGGCGGCGTTGCCGGGCCGGCTGGGCTTCGGCCCAGTTCGGTCCGCGAAGTTTTTTTTTTTTAAATAATTCCGCGCAGAAAAACAAATAAAAGAAATACTAAACGGACTCCAAAATTCCTGAAATAAATTTTCCCCGTCCTCTAAAAATCTCCCGGACAAGGTAAACATTTATTTGGGACTCTAATGCAATTTTGAAAAATGCATATTTTTCTAAATTCAAATAAAATTGCAATAAAAATCCAAATAAAATATTTATTTGATTTTAATATTTTTCCTCCAATATTCCATTTATTTTGGAGAAGTCATATTATCTCCTCTCATATATTTTTAATATGAAATATTTTCGGAGAGAAAAATAATTAAACCAAATTGATCCCTGTTTCAATATTTGAGAAAATTCAAATATGAAAACGGTGAAATCCCCAACTCTCTCCGTGGGTCCTTGAGTTGCTTAGAATTTTCGAGGATCGCAAAACGAAATGCAATAAAATATGATATGCAGTGAATGATCTATGTATAACATTCCAAATTAAAAATTTGGGATGTTACACACAATGAACAGGACTTACCCATCTACTATCAGCTATAGGATAGATTATACCTGCTTCCAGAAGTTTTAATATTTCCGTTCTTACCACCTCTTTCATCTTCGGATTTAACCGACATTGGTGATCAACAACTGGTTTAGCATCAGGTTCCATATTAATTTTGTGCTGACATAGAGTGGGACTAATGCCCTTTAGATCATCAAGAGTATATCCAATAGCAGCTCGGTGCTTCCTTAGAACTTTCAATAATCTTTCTTCTTCATGTTCTGAAAGGTTAGCACTAATAATAATAGGATATATTTTCTTTTCATCAAGATAAGCATATTTCAAAGTGTCTGGCAATTGTTTTAATTCAAACACAAGATCACCTTTAGGTGGAGGAGGACCTCCTGGAGTTTCAATAGGCAAATTGTGTTTAAGCAGAGGACGTTGTTTAAAGAAAATCTTATCTATTTCATTTCTTTCATGCATATGTAAATCATTTTCATGGTCTTGCAAATATTGTTCTAAAGGATCAGTAGGTGGCACAGCAATAGAAGCAAGAACAATTAATTCATCCTTACTAGGCAATTCTTTTTCATGATGACTTTTACTAAACTTGGAAAAATTAAACTCATGAGACTCATCACCAAAGCTAACACCCACAGTTTGTTTCTTACAATCTATTTTAGCATTAACGGTGTTCAAGAAAGGTCTACCAAATATAATGGGACAAAAGTCATCTTGTGGGGAACCAAGAACTAGAAAATCATTAGGGTATTTTATTTTCCCACACAAGACTTCAACATCTCTAACAATCCCAAAAGGTGATATGGTGTCTCTATAAGCAAGTTTAATAGTAACATCTATGTCTTCTATCTCTGCAGGTGCTATGTCTTTCTTAATTTCTTGATATAAAGTGTAAGGAATAGCACTCACACTAGCACCCATGTCACATAAACCATAATAACAGTGATCTCCTATTTTAACTGAAATGGCAGGCATGCCAACAACTGGTCTATGTTTATCCCTTTATCGGGTTTGGCAATTCTAGCAGCTTCTTCACAGAAGTAAATAACATGCCCATCCACATCTTCTTCTAAGAGATCTTTAACCATAGCAATACTAGGTTCTACTTTAATTTGTTCATCAGGTTTAGGTGTTCTAATATAGCTTTTGTTAACCACAGTTGAAACTTTAGCATGTTCATTTATCCTAACAGGAAAAGGTGGTTTCTCAATATAAGCAGAAGGAACAACTGGATCAACATTATAAATTATAGTTTCTTCTTTAACTGGTACCGGCTCTTTAATTTATTCTTTAACAAGTGGGTGATATTTAATCCACTTCTCTTTAGGGAGTTCAACATGAGCAGCAAATGATTCACAAATGGAGGCTACTATCTCAGAGTCAAGTCCATATTTAGTGCTAAACTTTTGAAAAGCATCGGTATCCATAAAAGATTTAACACAATCATATTTAAGCTTAATACCTGACTCTTTACCTTCGTCGAGTTCCCAATCTTCGGAGTTGCGTTTAATTCTTTCCAAAAGATCCCACCGGAATTCAATAGTCTTCTTCATAAAGGAACCAGCACAAGAAGTATCAAGCATGGTTTGATCATTACGAGAAAGCCGGGCATAAAAATTTTGGATAACAATTTCTGTTGAGAGATCATGATTGGGGGTTGAATATAACATTTACTTAAGCCTCCCCCAAGCTAGAGCGATACTTTCTCCTTCATGAGGCCAAAAATTATATATATAATTCTGATCACGATGAACTAGATGCATTGGATAATTTTTTTGGTGAAACTCCAATTTTAAACGATTCCAATTCCATGATCTAATATCATCGCATGGCCTATACCATGCCAATGCTTTTCCCTTCAAAGATAAAGGGAAAACCTTTTTCATAACTTCATCTCTGGGTAAACCTGCAAGCTTAAACAATCCACAAATTTGTTCTACATATATCAAGTGCATATCAGGATGTTCGGTTCCATCTCCTGCATAAGGATTAGCTAGCAGTTGTTCTATCATACCCGAAGGAATTTCATATTCAATATTTTCAGTAGGTGCAGTAGGTTGAGGGGTAGCTAATTGTGGTTCCGGACGAGGTGAAGATACCCCGAACAAAACCCTCAAAGGATTGTTCTCCATAGTAACAAGTGACAATAAATTTCAGCACACTATATAAATGTTTCCTTACCAAAGGCGCTTCACTCCCCAGCAATGTCGCCAGAAAATAGCCTTGATGACCCACAAGTATAGAGGATCAATTGTAGCTCTTTTTGATAAGTAAGAGTTTCGAACCCAACGAGGAGCAGAAGGAAATGACAAGTAGTTTTCAGTAAGGTAATGTCTGCAAGTGCTGAAATTGTAAGTAGCTGAGTAGTTTGGTAGCAAGATAAATTGTAACGAGCAAGTAACGATAGTAGTAACAAAAGTGCAGCCAGGTAGCCCAATCCTTTTGAGGCAAAGGACAGGCCAAAACGGTCTCTTATGATAAGTAAAGCGTTCTTGAGGGTACACGGGAATTTCATCTAGTCACTTTCATCATGTTGGTTCGATTTGTGTTCGCTACTTTGATAATTTGATATGTGGGTGGACCGGTGCTTAGGTGTTGTTCTTACTTGAAAAAACCTCCTACTTATGATTAACCCTCCCGCAAGCATCCGCAACTATGAGAAAAGTATTAAGAATAAATTCTAACCATAGCATTAAACTTTAGGATCCAATCGGTCCCTTACGGAATAGCGCACAAACTGGGGTTTAAGTTTCTATCACTCTCGCAACCCACCATCTAATTGCTACTCCACAATGCATTCCCTTAGGCCCAAATATGGTGAAGTGTCATGTAGTCGACGTTCACATGACACCACTAAGGGAATCACAACATACATACTATCAAAATATCGAACACATATCAAATTCACATGATTACTTGCAACATGATTTCTCCCGTGACCTCAAGAACAAAAGTAACTACTCACAAATGATAAACATGCTCATGATCAGAGGGGTATTAAATAGCATAATGGATCTGAACATATAATCTTCCACCAAATAAACCATATAGTAATCAACTACAAGATGTAATCAACACTACTAGTCACCCCCTAGCACCAATCTATAGTTCCGGTAACAAGATTGAATACAAGAGATGAACTAGGGTTTGAGATGAGATGGTGCTGTTGAAAATGTTGATGGAGATTGCCCTCCCCAAGATGGGAGAGTTGTTGGTGATGATGATGACGATGATTTCCCCCTCCGGGAGGGATGTTCCCCCGGCGGAATCGCTCCGCCAGAGGGCAAAAGTGCTCCTGCCCAAGTTCCGCCTCGAGACGGTGGCGCTCCGTCCCGAAAGCCTTCTCCTTATTTTTTTTTAGGTAAAAATGACTTATATACCAGAAGATGGGCACCGGAGGTGGGCCGAGGAGGGCACAACCCACTAGGGCGCGCCTGGGCTCCCTGGCGCGCCCAGGTGGGTTGTGCCCACCTGGTGGGCCCCCTCTGGTAGTTATTTGCTCCAATATTTCTTAAATATTCCATAAAAAATATCAGTGAAGTTTCAGCTTGTTTGGAGTTGTGCAGAAAAGGTGGCCTGACGTAGCTTTTTCAGGTCCAGATTTCCAGCTGCCGGAATTCTCCCTCTTGTGTGTGTACCTTGCAAATTATGAGAGAAAAGGCATTATAATTACTCTACAAAGCATTATTATGGATGAAAACATCATAAATAACAGTAAGAAAACTTGATGCAAAATGGACGTATCAGTCATGCAAGTTCTTTCCATAAGCACGTATGACTATTTACAGAATACATGCCTACATTATATTTATGAACTGGAGCTAGTGCCGTATCGCCCTAGGTTGTAACTGTCACATGATGAATATCATCCAACAAATCGCCGATCCAATGCCTATGATTTTACTACATAGTGATCTTGCTAAGTTACTACTGCTGCTGTTACTATTGTCACTGCTACAAAACTATTACTATCACTGTTACCGTTATTGTTGCTGCTACCACTACTATCAAAGCTATCATATTACTGTGCTACTGATCACTTTCCTGCAGATAATTAATCTCCAGGTGTGATTGAATTGACAACTCAGTTGCTAATACTTGCAAATATTCTTTGGCTCCCCTTGTGTCGAATCTATAAATTTGGGTTGAATACTCTACCCTCGAAAACTGTTGCGATCCCCTATACTTGTGGGTTATCAAGACCTTTGTCTGGCGCCATTGCCGGGGAGCATAGCTATATTTGTTGAGTCACTTGGGATTATTATCAAATTGTCACTATGAAGAATCTGAAGGATGCTAAGACTAAGATTTTTCCCTCTAAGACGAGGGGAGGTAAGGAACTGCCATCTAGCTCTGCACTTGATTCACCTTCTATTATATGTAAACTTGCAACACCACCACATGCTATCAATTCTGATATGTCACAAGTTATTGATGATGCTATTTCTGCTATGAATGCTACTCATGATGATGCTAGTACCTTGCTTGATGATAATGTGCCACTAGGTGAATTTCTTGATGAACAAATTGCTAGAGTAAGACAGAATGAGATTGTTGAAACTGATGAAGAGCTTGAAATTGAAAATCTTGAAACACCTATTAGAACTAGCCCTCCTAGATATGAATTGCCAAAGGTACCAGAAGGTTATGTTATGGATGAGGAGGCAACTAGGGATATTCTTGCTTGTAAGGCTAGAGATGATCTAGAAAAAATTATTATGCAAGTATAAAGAAAAGACATTGAATGCTAAAATGAAATGTGATCCTCAGTTTGCTACTTCACCTATCTTTGTTGACGATAAAGATTGTGAATTCTCTGTCGATCGAGAGTTAATCACTTTGGTTGAATCTGATCCTTTCCATGGTTATGAAACTGAAACTGTTGTGGCACATCTTACTAAGTTGAATGACATAGCCACCATTTTTGCTCATGATGAGAAAAATCGCTATTATTATATTCTCAAATTATTTCCATTCTCATTAAAGGGTGATGCTAAAGCTTGGTACAATACTCTTGCTCCTGGTTGTGTGCGTAGTCCCCAGGATATGATTTATTACTTCTCTGAAAAATATTTTCCTGCTCATACGAAACAAGCTGCCTTATAGGAAATATTTAACTTTGTGCAAATTGAAGAAGAGAGTCTCCCACAAGCTTGGGGGAGACTTCTCCAATTGCTTAATGCTTTGCCGAATCATCCTCTTAAGAAAAATGAAATACTCGATATCTTCTATAATGGACTAACCGATGCTTCTAGGGATTTCTTAGATAGTTGTGCTGGTTGTGTTTTCAGGGAACGAACTATTGGGCAAGCTGAAGAATTATTGAATAACATATTGAAAAACTATGATGATTGGACTCTTCCTGAACCACCACCTAAACCCACTCCGAAGAAGAGGGGTATCTTATATCTCAGTTCTGAAGATATGCAAGAGGCAAAGAAATCTATGAGAGAAAAAGGTATTAAAGCTGAGGATGTCAAAAATTTACCACCTATTGAAGAAATACATGGGCTTGATACACCACCACCACCTAAGGTGGTAGAGGTAAATTCTCTAATGAAATTCAAAGATAATGATAATCCTCACAATATGCACCCTAGCCAATGCCTTTATGAGTTTGAAAATTACATTAGAAAGCAAGATCACTTCAATGCAAATGTTATGAAACAATTGAAATACAATTCTGATATGATTGCTCGCTTGAGTGACTTGTTATTTAGAATATCAAATGATGTTAGAGGTGTGGGGAAGCATGCTTCTATGGTTCAAACTTAGTTAGAACAAGTTGCTAAATCTCAAAGAGAGTTGCTTGATGAAATGAATAAATAATATCAATGAACATGTTGTTAGAGTAATGACTAGAGGAGGTAGGATGACTCAGGAACCACTTTATCCTGAGGGACACCCAAAAAGAATTGAACAAGACTCTCAAAGGGTTAACACTGATGCACATAGTCCTTCGAAAAAGAAAAAGAAGAAGAAAAATGATAGGACTTTGCATGTCCCTAGTGAACCTGAAGTAGAAAAAACCTCCTGATAATGATAATGAAGTTTTTATCTCTGATGCTGAAACTCAATCTGGTAGTGAACAGTCACCTTCCGATAATGAAAAAGATAATGATGAGGTTCGGGAAGATACTCAAACAAATAATAAAGAACCAGACAATGATGTTGAGATAGAACCAGCAGTTGATCTTGATAACCCACAACCCAAGAATAAAAGATATGATAAAAGAGACTTTGTTGCTAGAAAACACGGTGAGGAAAGAGAACCATGGGTTCAAAAACCTAGGCCCTTTTCACCTAAGTCAACTAAAAAGAAAGATAATGAAGAATTTGAACGCTTTGCTGAAATGCTTAGGCAAGTATTTTTGCGTACTCGCTTGACTAATATCTCAAAAATGCCTCCTTATGCAAAGTACATGAAAGACATCATCACCAATAAGAGAAAAATACCGGAAGCTGAAATTCTTCCTGCTACTTCTTGAGCTTGTGTTGATTTTTTCCTTGAAGAGGAAAGGGTGATGCAGCAAAGTAGAGTAAGTATTTCCCTCAGTTTGAGAACCAAGGTATCAATCCAGTAGGAGACAACGAACAAGTCACCGAATACCTACACAAACAATCAAACAACTTGCACCCAACACGATAAAGGGGTTGTCAATCCCTTCACGGTTACTTGCAAAAGTCAGATATAATAGAGATAGATAAACGGTAAAGTAAATATTTTTGGTATTTTTGGTTTATAGATCGGAAAGTAAAAGATTGGAAAAGAAGTAAATCAGAAACTAAAATTTTAGATCGGAAACTTATATGATGGAAAATAGAAACTTATATGATGGAAAATAGACCCGGGGGCCATAGGTTTCACTAGAGGCTTCTCTCAAGATAGAAAATATTACGGTGGGTGAACAAATTACTGCCGAGCAATTGATAGAAAAGAGCTAAGTTATGACGATATCTAAGGCAATGATCATGAATATAGGCATCACGTCCGTGTCAAGTAGACCGAAACAATTCTGCATCTACTACTATTACTCCACACATCGACCGCTATCTAGCATGCATCTAGAGTATTAAGTTCATAAAGAACAGAGTAACGCTTTAAGCAAGATGACATGATGTAGAGGAATTAACTCAAGCAATATGATGAAAACCCCATCTTTTTATCCTCGATGGCAACAATACAATACGTGCCTTGCTGCCCCTACTGTCACTGGGAAAGGACACCGCAAGATTGAACCCAAAGCTAAGCACTTCTCCCATTGCAAGAAAAACCAATCTAGTTGGCCAAACCAAATCGATAGTTCGAAGAGACTTGCAAAGATATCAAATCATGCATATAAGAATTCAGAGGAGATTCAAATAATATTCATAGATAAGCTGATCATAAATCCACAATTCATCGAATCTCGGCAAACACACCGCAAAAAAGTATTACATCGAATAGATCTCCAAGAACATCGAGGAGAACATGGTATTGATAATCAAAGAGAGAGAAGAAGCCATCCAGCTACTAGCTATGGACCCGTAGGTCTGTGGTAAACTACTCACGCTTCATCGAAAGGGCATTGGTGTTGATGTAGAAGCCCTCCGTGACTGAATCCCCCTCCGGCAGGACGCCGGAAAAGGCCCCTAGATGGGATCTCACGGGTACAGAAGGTTGCGGTGGTGGAAAAGTTTTTTCGTGGCTCTCCTGGTTGGTTTTGGAATATATGAGAATATATAGGCGAAGAAACTAGGTCGGTGGAGTCACGAGGGGCCCACAAGGGTGGGGGCGCGCCCTACCACCCTGGGCGCGCCCTCTGTCCTTGTGGCCGCCTCGTGGCTTCTCTGACTTGCACTCCAAGTCCTCTGGATGTCTTCTGGTCCAAGAAAAATCATCGCGAAAGTTTTATTCCGTTTGGTATTCCTTTTCTGCGAACGAAAACAAGGAAAAAAAACAGGAACTGACACTGGGCTCTAGGTTAATAGGTTAGTCCCAAAAATAATATAAAATAGCATATTAATGCATATAAAACATCCAAAACAGATAATAAAATAGCATGGGACAATCAAAAATTATAGATACGTTGGAGACGTGTCATGAACCTCTTTGTAAGGAGTTCTTCGAGAAGAAGATCCTCGGAGGCATCTTCTAGTAGCAGCTCCGCTCGTCGGTCTTATGTTGAACCAAGTGAAAGTTCCATACGAGATGCCACCACCAAAACATGCTTATGGCCATGCAACGATTATATGGTGCGTGTGGGCATTAAGGAAGAATTTGAACAATATGTTCACAATGCCGAGCTCGGTCCCTACATTTCAGATAAGTGCAACCAACACCTCACTCTCACTGAATCATTTACCAAAGGATTTAAATTCCATCCCTATGAGTCTAGGGTGTCATTTAAACTGTATGAGAATCCACTTACCATATCTCTAGAGAGGTTTGCCTACTGCTGCAAAATCCCATTCTGGGGTTCGCTTGATGAACCACCAAGGTCTGAGTTTGAGATATTCTTGACTAGTCTTTGCTATGGTGAGACTAGGGGAGTGACGCAAGGTAGAATAAAAAGCATTCATTTTCCCGCAATCCAGTACTTCGCTTTATTTAATGGAAAATGCATTGTAGGCAAACAAGATTATAGTACACTTTGTGCCCCAGACTTGAGCCTCATACGCACCGCTCTCATCGGTGACAAAAGTTATAACCTTGGAGCGATTGTTGCACGCACGTTGCAACATAACGCTGGTAGTGGATATTTTTATGGTGGAATTTATGCCACACGCTTAGCAAGAGAGCTGGGTGTTCCACCTTTGCCCTATGACCCTATTTTACCCACGCAGTACTTAGACTTTGATGCTATGAAACGTCATAAGATCCTTAGAGATGAACCCCATAATTTCACTTATAACCTGTTTTTTAATGAAAGTTCTGTTGTGGACACATATTTGCCTGCACCTGCTCTCTTTGATGTTCACGGTAGGGGAAGAGATTATGTTCTTGAGAGCGAGGCCCGATCTCAAAACGTGGCAGTTGTGGCCGCACGGCAGGCTGAGGCATCCGCACCTAGAGCCTCCGTGAGCTATCACTCCGACCATTATGTAGGCTACTGACTAATTACCAAGTTAGGCCAAAAGCCTAAGCTTGGGGGGAGTACGTATTTCCACCGACATTACATTCATGTTCACACATTTCATTTCAGTTGTCAGTGTCCACACTCTTTCAATGTATTATCCATGCTTATTTTATTTTCCTGTTTTCTTCTTGTGTGTTTCAAAAACTTTGAGAAAATCCAAAAATATATTTCCTGCTTCTTTTTGGTTTCCTTCCTAGTTTAAATTGTTGCCGCACTAAAAAGAAAACTCAAAAAGATTTCCTTGTTCTTCTTTTGTTTGTTGGGAGCTTTCCCCCTGTCGGTGTACAAAAGTAGGGGCTCCCCTTTTGACCCCTTCACTTGTGCACGGGCAGTCAGAGCCACGCGCCGCGGCCACACTTAGCAGGGCAGAGGAGGGAAGCCGGAGGGAAGCCGAAGCACAAGACAACCAAAGCAACGCCAAGACCAGAAACACAAAGAACAAGAGGGCGAGGTGGACCCCCTCCCCCCGGCAAGAGCCTTGCCGGGGCGGCCTCTGCAGCCCCGGCAAGAGCCTTGCCGGGGCAACTTGCCAGACGCCAGTGGAGCGCGCCTTCTTTGAGCCCAGGGTTTCCAATGCCATCAACCACATTGGGACCAAGGCTCAGGAGGCACCTCCATGGCGGCATGCAGATCTTTGTGAAGATCATAGATACACAAGATCAAATGAGGACCCGAAGACGACGACCCTCGGCGGGATCCTAGCCGAGGAAATCCACAAGACCCCCAGCAAGCACCTTGCCGGGGACGACCGCGGCGCCACGGCAAGACCCTTGCCAGGCCCCCGGCAAGACCCTTGCCGGGGGCATCAGCGGGGCCACAGCCAGGCCCGCGCCTGCCAAGACTCCATCGCCGTCCCCAAGCAGCTGCTAGCTCAACCAGCTGGGCAGGCACCTGCGTGGCGACGAGCGGCTTCTACACCAACCCAGCAAGCACTTGCGTGGTGGCATGCAGACCTTCGTGAAGGCCCTGCCACCGCGCCAGCTCAGCTGCCTGCCTACCTACATGGCGCCACACGCCTCGTTGGCCTGGACGCGCGTCGAGGCCAGGCGAAGCGGCGACAGCTGGGACGAGCTTCCTCGCCGTCCCCAATAAAGCAAGAGGGGCACGTCGGCAGCGCATTTAATGAGTTTTGTCCCGCAGCGCCCAAGGATAGACTTATCCACTGTACACCTTTCCACCTCCTGTGTGCCACTGTGGCGACCCCTTTTGCATATAAAAGGAGGCCCGAGGCGTCCAGGAGAGGGATTCGGATCTTTTGGACAAGTTACCCCCCGTAGCTAGTTCAAGAACTCAAGAACACTCAAATATACACCAAAGCAGGAGTAGGGTATTACGCATCTTTGCGGCCCGAACCTGGGTAACCCCCCCCCCCCCCCCCCCGCGTTCATCTTCTCGACCCGCTCTTTGCACAGCCCCGCACCCGCCAACCATAGCAAAAGGGATCCGCGCCCCGTGATCCCATAGGTGTCGTTTCCACCGACATCTCTGGCGCGCCAGGTAGGGGGCGCAAGCTGTGAAAATCCGGTTTGGAAGTTAGCGCATCAGCTTCGTCATCACCATGGCCCCCAAGAAGAAGGGCATCACAACCATCGGGTCGCCCGGAGCCGGCCCGTCTGCACCAGCACGGGCAGGCGACGGGACGGCCATGGATGGCACCAGAGACGCCGCCCGCGATCGTCCATGATGCTCCGGCGATCGGACCCAGGGCAGCGGCGTCAACCGAATCCAAGACGACGAGCCGCGCTTCGTTGGGCCAGGGGACGGAGCTGTGCTGCCCACGGGTGGCGTGGTGACCGCCCGGACGCCCCCACCAGCGCCCGCGCCGTGACCTTCTCAGGACGCACACGATGGACGACACCGCGACGACGGCACCCTCGGGCGCCGCTGCGGGAAGAATCCCGTGCACCACTCACGGGACAGAGGAGGCCAACATGCCCGCCGAAGCACTGGCGAAAATGGCGTGCAGCCGCGGGGCTGTGATGGAGCTCCTCCTAACGTGGTTAGGAGTCAGAGCGCGTCACGGTCAACGCAGCTTTTGCTGCCACCCACGCCGGTGGAAGCTTTGGCGCGCATGCAGTTGCTCCTCGACTTCCCTCCTGCTACGGAAAAGCTCGACGAATGGAGAGCTACCATCCGGAGCCTCGTCGGCGTCGCCAACCAAGACGAGCCGCGGCCAGCGGGGCCCTCGGGCCGGCGCTCCGTCGAGCCACCGCACACCAGTGGTGGAAGGACCGGAGGTGCCGCAGCCACGGTGCACTCTCCTCCTCCACGCCAGCCGCCGCGGGTGTCGATCCGACGCGATGACGCTTGTGATAATATTTCCATAGCGTCGTCCGATCCACGGACCCACCGCGACCAGCGCCAAGTTCTTCGGGAGCGAGCCCATGAAGACGCTCGAACCACCATCGAGCGCCGGCGTGACGTACGCCACCAGTCGGATAGGCAGGCGGGGCCCGCTATGGACCACCCAGCACCGGGAGGCTCTGGCGGCCTACCTTACGAGGTGGGTTGCCCAGCCTTTACCCGTGAGCTGCGGCAGTTCCAGTGGCCGTCCCACCGCACGTTCAAGCCCGACGTCGGCAAGAAGTACAACGGCAAGACCCATCCGTCGGAGTTCCTCAGCATCTACACCATCGCGATGCAAGCCGCTGGAGCTCGCAACGACAAGGTGCTTGCCAATTACTTCCCGTTGGCCCTGAAACCCAATGTCATGTCTTGGTTGATGCACTTGCCGGCGGATTCCATTTCTTCTTGGTCGGATCTGTGTCATGAGTTCGTTGGTGCCTTCACTGGAGGCCACCAAGCTCATGGCCAGGTGAGTGATTTGCATATCATTCCCCAGAAGGAAGGTGAAAACCTGCGCAAGTACATACAGAGATTCAGCCGGGTGCAGTACAACATCCCCGATGTTCATCCTGCCGCTGTCAATAGCGCGTTCCACCAGAACGTGCGGAACCGCAAGATGCGTGAAGAGCTGGCGATGAACAAAGTCAGGGATGTAGCAGAGCTCTATGTCCTGGCAGATAGATGCGCTCGAGCTGAAGAGGGGAGGAAGTACCCCGGCGAAGACGCCGGCGCGGAAACCGACTCTACAGACGAAGACACCGCCACCCCGACGAAGAAGGGCCGGCGCCGCAACAGGAAGCGCAAGGGCAAGGCCGTGCTTGCCGTCGAGGGATCCGACGACACCGGCGCTGCCAAGAAGATCAAGGCAGACGCCCCCAGCAAGGAGATTGTCAGGTGCGCCGCTTGTTGGGCCTTGGCAGCTGCCGACAAGCCAGGGGGCTCCGACAAGCAGTATTGCAAGATCCACCACACCAAGGGCCATGACCTCCAGAACTGCCGACAAGTTGAGCTGCTTGCTGAAAAGCAAAAAGCTGAGTACGAGAGGCGGGACAAGGAGAAGGGTCAGGATGGTGCCGAGGGATCCGGCAAGAAGCGTGGCGGCCAAGGAGGCCGTCGCGGCAAGGATAACCAGCAAGAGAGGCCCGCCCGGGGCCGCGATAAGAAGCAGGAAGACGATGATCACGACGAGGACGACGAGTCCGGCGAGCATGAGTTCCAGAAGGCCACGGAGGCCATGTGCATCGATGGTGGCGCCTCGCTGCATACCTCTCACCGCCAGCTCAAGCAGTGGGCGCGTGAGATTACAGCAGCGGAACCATTATTCGACGCTCAAAAGCCACTGAAGTGGTCCAGCACGCCTATCATCTTTGACACCGAGGACCACCCTGATCGCACAACTGCGGTCGGGTGTTTGCCACTGTTGGTTTCACCAACGATACGCAACCTCAAGGTGACAAAGATGGTAGTTGACGGCGGGGCCGGTCTGAACTTGATCTCGCCCGTTGTGATCAAAAGGTTGCAGATTCCTGATGGAGACCTCGAGGAGACAGGCACGTTTCAGGGGGTCAACCCGGGGAGGAGCCAGCCAAAGGGTAAGGTCATGCTGCCTGTGACATTTGGAGGTGAGTTGAACTACAGGACGGAGAGGATTGTCTTTGATGTGGCCGAGATCCCCTTGCCCTACAACGGGATCCTCGGCCGCCAGGCACTAGCCAAGTTCATGGCGGCATCGCATTACGCCTACAACACGCTGAAGATGCCAGGGCCGATGACCATCATCACCGTCCCCTCCGACAAGAAAGACACGCTGATCTGCGCCGATCAACTCTACCGGGAAGCGGTTGCGGCGACTGCCGCCAAGGCACTTGCTCCTGCCGCTGAAGCCCCGGGAGGAAAGAAGACCGGCAAGGCCTCTCGCACCCACTCCGGCAAGCGCACCTCTTCGGAGTGTTGTGTTCCCGTCGAGGACATGCCAGAGAGCTCCACCAGCAAGAGCAAGAAATCCAGAGCTGCACCACCAGAGACCAAGAGGGTGGCCGTCAAGGAGGATGGCACGGGAGGGGCTTTCACCATAAGCTCCACCCTCGACAGCAAATAGGAAAGCGCGCTTGTCACTTTCCTGTGAGCGAATGTCGATGTGTTTGCATGGCAAGCATCCGACATCCCCGGCGTTCCCAGGGAAGTGATTGAGCACCATCTTGCTGTCTGTCCTCATGCGGGACCCATCAAGCAGAAGGTCAGGAAGCAAGCTTTGGAGTGGCAAGAGTTCATCACAGAGGAGATCAGGAAGTTGGAAGCGGCAGGTTTGGTGAGAGGAGTACTCCATCTGATGTGGTTGGCCAATCCGATAGTGGTGCGCAAGGCAAATGGGAAGTGGAGGCTGTGTATTGACTACACAGATATCAATAAGGCTTGTCCCAAGGACCCTTTTCCATTGCCGCGCATCGACCAGATTGTTGATTCCACGGCCGGGTGTGATTTGTTATCATTCCTTGATGCCTACTCCGGGTACCACCAGATCTTCATGACGAGAGAAGACGAAGAGAAGACAGCATTTATCACCCCATGTGGTACGTATTGCTTTTTACGGATGCCTTTCGGGTTGAAGAGTGCTGGCTCAACATTTGCAAGGGCAGTCCAAATTGGTTTTGAGCCCCAGCTACATAGAAATATGGAAGCTTATATGGATGACATAGTGGTCAAAACCAAGGACAGGGCAACACTTGTACAAGATTTAGAAGAGACGTTTGCAAATCTGCGCAAGATCAACCTCAAGTTGAACCCTGAGAAGTGTGTCTTCGGCGTTCCGTCCGGCAAGCTTCTCGGGTTCTTCGTGTCACAGCGTGGGATCGAGGCAAACCCAAACAAGATCAAGGCTATCAAGCAGATTGAAGCGCCCAAGCGGATCAAGGATGTGCGTCGGCTCACTGGCTGCGTTGCCGCCATGAGCAGATTCATCTCCAAGTCCGCTGAACGTGCCCTTCCCTTTTTCAAAATCTTGAAAAAGGCGGGCCCAATGGAGTGGACCCCAGAAGCCGAGGCAGCATTGCAGGATCTGAAGAAATACCTCTCCTCTACACCGATACTGGTTACGCCTAAACCACAAGAGTCGTTGCTGCTGTATCTGGCGGCGACGAATCAAGTGGTCAGCGTCGCGCTAGTGGCACAGAGGGAGGTCGACGGAGCGGCAGTGGCGACGGCGGGACTGGCGGATGGCAAGCCAGAGATTCCCCCGGCAGGGCCTGGTGCCGGCAAGGCAAGGCCCCCGGCAGAGTTTGGCGCCATCGGGGCAGGGCCCGTGCGACCAAGTGAAGTGGTGCAGAAGAAGAAGATGATGCAGCACCCGGTTTACTTTGTCAGCTCCCTCTTGCAGGGGGCTAGGTCAAGGTACTCCGGTGTGCAGAAATTGCTCTTCGGCCTCCTTATGGCCTCGAGGAAGCTGCGTCATTACTTCCAAGCACACGAAATCACCGTCATCACCCGCCTCCCATTGCAACGGATACTGCACAACCCCGAGGCAACCGGAAGGATTGTGGAGTAGGCCTTGGAGTTGTCGAGCTTTGGCTTGAAGTTTGAAAGTACTTCGACAATCCAGAGCAGAGTCTTGGCAGAATTCATTGCGGAATGGACCTCAACGCCCGACGAAGAAATCCAGGAGACCACTCTCCCCGGCAAGGAAGCAAGTCGCAACTGGATCATGTACTTTGATGGGGCTTTCTCGCTGCAAGGCGCTGGTGCTGGTGTGCTGCTCGTCGCACCCACCGGAGAGCACCTCAAGTATGTAATCCAGATGCACTTTCCCAGGGAGATGTCCACAAACAACACTGTTGAGTACGAGGGGTTGCTTGCCGGTCTCAGGATCGCGGCAGACCTCAAGGTTAAGAAGCTCATCGTCAGGGCCGATTCACAGCTTGTCGTCAGGCAAGTCAACAAAGATTATCAGAGCCCGTTGATGGAGGCCTACGTAGATGAGGTGAGGAAGCTGGAGGAGCGCTTTGACAGTATACAAGTAGAACACGTTCCCCGAGCGGAGAACGACATCGCCGATTACCTGTCAAAGTGCGCTGCATTCAAGCTACCTGTGGAACCAGGTACTTTTGTGCTTCGGTTAACTCAACCATCCGTTGAACCATCGACAGAGCAAAACAAGTGGAGGAAATCAGGCCCCGGCAAGTACTTTCCCGCCGAGCCCCCTGGGGTCGCCGGCAAGGATGTTGCCGCGGGTACTGAGCCTGCCAAGGAGCAGCTGACTCCGGTAGGGTGTCAAGCCCTGGCCGTAGAGATGGCCGCACCCATGGCAGAAGAAATGCCTTTAGTCCTTGCCGTCGAGCCCCAGGCTCCGGCATGGGCACAGCATACCGTTCGATTCCTCCAGACAGGGGAGCTTCCTGAGGAGCAGGAAGAAGCGAAGAAAGTAGCCCGTCGGTCTGCTATGTATCAGTTCGTCGATGACGTCCTGTACAGGAAGAGGCCGAACGGTGTGAAATTGAAGTGCATTCCCCGGGAGGAAGGACTGGAGCTGTTGGCAGAGATACACGGAGGCATATGTGGCTCCCACATAGGGTCGAGGGCCCTTGTCGGCAAGGCGTTCCGGCAAGGTTTCTTCTGGCCCACTGCCCTCCAGGATGCAACGGCACTAGTAACCAAGTGTGAAGCGTGTCAGTTCCATTCGAAGAAGCTTCATCAACCAGATCAAGCCCTTCAAACAATTCCTCTCTCCTGGCCATTCTTGGTCTGGGGGCTCGACATCCTGGGCCCTTTCCCCCGCGCCATCGGGGGCTTTGAGTACTTGTACGTTGCAATCGACAAGTTCAAAATGGCCGGAGGTGGAAGCAGTGAGGAAGGTGACAGCACAGTCAGCCGTCAAGTTCTTCAAAGGGCTAGTTTGCCGCTTTGGTGTGCCAAACAGAGTCATCACCGACAATGGCACGCAGTTCACAAGCCACACCTTCATGCAATACATCCAAGACCTCGGCAGCAAGGTCTGTTTCACTTCCGTGGCACACCCATGGAGCAACGGCCAAGCGGAGAGGGCAAATGCTGAAGTGTTGCGAGGCCTGAGCACAAAGACTTTTGACAGGCTGCACAAGAGCGGAAGGCGCTAGATTGATGAGTTGCCGGCGGTTCTTTGGTCGATCAGAACGATGCCAAATCGAGCCACCGGCCAGACACCCTTTGCCCTGGAATACGGGGCAGAAGCAGTTCTCCCCACGGAACTCATATACGGGTCACCTCGAGTGCTTGCTTACGACAAGCTTGAGCAAGAGCAATTGCGGCAAGATGACGCAACGCTCCTTGAGGAAGATCGTCTTCGGGCGGCTGTGAGAGCAGCATGCTACCAGCAAGCCTTGCGCCGCTATCATAGCCGCAAGGTTCATGCCCGAAGCTTTGAGGAAGGCGACCTTGTTCTTCGGCGCGTTCAATCGGCCAAGAATTCCAACAAGTTGACGCCGAAGTGGGAAGGCCCTTATCGGGTAATACGAGTCACCAGGCCCGGCGCAGTCCGCCTGGAGACCGAAGATGCCATTCCAGTGAGCAACTCCTGGAACATTGAACATCTTCGCAAGTTTTACCCATAAGGCGCGGTTGCCGGGCCCCCCCCCCGGCAAGCCACCTTTTGTACAAGCATTGCCAGCAAGGCATGTAACCCTTTGTACAAAGCCAGGCGCAGACCCTGAGCATAAATAAATGAAGCGCTGGCGCCCTAAGTTTTAGCATGCATGCTAGGTTAAGTCTCTCCCTCGGTTAGGGTTGATAGTGCTTAGCGGCGACTAACCCCTAGCATAGAGGTTGAGTGTGCGTCCCTCTGTTCCTTTCTGTCCTCTTTGGTCTGCAGGGCACATGGACACTTCTGCCGAGCTATTTGGGAGGAAGAGAACAAACCGGCGCTCCGGCCCCGGCAAGCCAAGGTTGCCGGGGGCTCCAGACGCGAGGATCCAACCGCGGCAAGCCAAGGTTGCCGGGGGCTGCGGATTCAGATAAGTTCTCTATCCCCTGTTGTGCATTTCCGTATAGAGCTGGGACGTGTGAAACCTCGTTTTACTCCTAAGCCACCGTACTCTCTTTTTTCGATACCCAAAAGCTATCTCCTGGGTCGGAAATTGGTTGTAGTCGCGGTGACAAGGAAATAAACGAAGGGCCTAACTCTACTTCACCCCTGCCTCCACCAACAGTGTGAGAATGGTCGAATGAAGTGGGGGGACGGCAAGGCCTGTTGCCGGGCGACAATGTTTATCTTAGAAATAACAAGGATTCACTCCTTGGCATGGGCTTCGCCCACGAACAAAGGACCCGGCAAACATCCCTTTTTCATTAAAAACATCCCATACATGTACAGCTCGTACGAAATGAAAAACATGAGCAAGGGGATTACAAGTTTTAAACCTAACAGGTGCGTAGAGGCTTGTAAGCTAAAAAAAAATAAGATGCCCGTAATCCCTTTCTTGTCCCTCTCCTCAGGAGATAGAACAAGATGGCCGGGGGCAAAAGGAGTGTCTAGGCAAGGCACGAGCAGCAGAAGACACCAAGAGAACATCCCGGCCACCCCCTTGAAGGAAGGCCGGTGATGACGGTGCCGGGAGAAGGGCCGAAAGATGAGGCAGCGGGCCGGCAGTACGCGACGAAGGCGTCGGTTTCCGCGTACTCTGACTTGACGGCCTGCCACCCGTCTCCTTCGCCTTCTCCGGCCCACCAACGCCGGCGACCCCGAGAAGCTCAAGGAGCCGACGACGCATGTGATGGTGCTGCCGGCGTCGCCCAGGAACGGTGAGCCCGACGCCTAGTCGGACTCGTCATCCTCCCTCCCGCTGCCCTCGTCGTCGCTGTCGCTGTCCTCCTCATCACTCCCGCTTGAGGAAGAATCTCCATCGTCGGAGGAGCTCTCCACGCAGCACTTTAGGCAAGTTCCAAAGTCCCCAAAGACCTTGACGGAAGGCAGGCCGTTCTCCATTAATTTAAAGTAGAGAACGAGCCCCGCCGTCAGGCTGTGGACACGAGCGAACGTCTTCCATCTGCGACAAAGGTACAAGACATGGGGAGCGGGAAAGTCGACGTCAACCCGTGTCCCGCCATTCCCGCAGCCCCTCATATGCAACCTGAGGGTCTGTGGCGGGCCGAGCTCCATCTCCCGAGCAAATGGAGTGGGGGAGCGAAGGCGACGACGCGGTGGCCAGCGCAGCCTGATGAAAAACTCAGGGGGCTGGTCCCCGACGTGGCCCTCCATCAGAGGAGGCACCGCTGGCGGAGGCAAGGCCAGTGCGCCGCCCCGTCCCCCTCTTCCCCGAGCACCACGGCGACCTCAGCCTTGCCCCCTCCCCCTTCCTCTCGCGGCCGGCTCCGCCGCCACAAGGTCTTGGGATGGAGGGACGCGCTATCGAGCAGCGACCCTCGCCGCCACCGTCGAAGGGCCGGCGCCCCCTCTCGCCATGGCAAATGGAAGAAATAAGCCGAAGTGGAAGAAGGTGGATGATGAAAGAATGTGGGATGCCATCCCCCTCCCCATCCTTAAAAAGAGGCAGGATCGGGGCTCGGCCGCCCCACTCAACCAATCCGGCCATCAAAGGCACAGGGAATCAAGACCGACCCGCTGCCCCAATCAGCGACGGCCCGGTTTCCCGCCTCCACCGCCTGCCACCTTAAGGGCATGGGGGACGCATGGCAAGCGGGCAGAATTGGAGGGACAGGTGAGGCGACCGTTCTCCACCCCATGATCATGGGGCGCGGACGCCTTGAAGACCGCAACCCGAATACACTCAGTAAATGGGCCGCGCCTCTGTGTCTCCCTCTTTTTATGGGGAGGACGCGGGCCGCCTCTTTACCATTTACTGTGATGTGACGCATGCGTGCGGGAACCGCCCCACGCATGACCCCCACGTCACACACGACCCTCCACATCGCGCATTCAACGCGGGTCATGGGGAAGCGCAGCGGATGAAGCAGTTACTACGGTAAAAATCCGCCCCGCCTGCCCGCGCACCATTCTGGGCCTAGCCCAACAATGCGTCGCGCTTATGTGTGGCCCAGGCCCGGGGCTCCTGTCGGTGTACAAAAGTAGGGGCTCCCCTTTTGACCCCTTTACTTGTGCACGGGCAGTCAGAGCCACGCGCCGCGGCCACACTTAGCAGGGCAGAGGAGGGAAGCCGGAGGGAAGCCGAAGCACAAGACAACCAAAGCAACGCCAAGACCAGAAACACAAAGAACAAGAGGGCGAGGTGGACCCTCTCCCGGCAAGACCCTTGCCGGGGCGGCCTCCACAGCCCCGGCAAGAGCCTTGCCAGGGCAACTTGCCTGACGCCAGTGGAGCGCGCCTTCTTTGAGCCCAAGGTTTCCAGTGCCATCAACCACATTGGGACCAAGGCTCAGGAGGCACCTCCATGGCGGCATGCAGATCTTTGTAAAGATCATAGATACACAAGATCAGATGAGGACCCAAAGACGACGACCCTCGGCGGGATCCTAGCCGAGGAAATCCACAAGACCCCCGGCAAGCACCTTGCCGGGGACGACCGCGGCACCACGGCAAGACCCTTGTCGGGCCCTCGGCAAGACCCTTGCTAGGCCCCCGGAAAGACCCTTGCCGGGGGCATCAGCGGGGCCACAGCCAGGCCCGCGCCTGCCAAGACTCCACCGCCGTCCCCAAGCAGCTGCTAGCTCAACCAGCTGGGCAGGCACCTGCGTGGCGACGAGCGGCTTCTACACCAACCCAGCAAGCACCTGCGTGGTGGCATGCAGACCATCGTGAAGGCCCTGCCACCGCGCCAGCTCAGCTGCCTGCCTACCTACATGGCGCCACACGCCTCGTTGGCCTGGACGCGCGTCGAGGCCAGGCAAAGTGGCGACAGCTGGGACGAGCTTCCTCGCCGTCCCCAATAAAGCAAGAGGGGCACGTCGGTAGCGCATTTAATGCGTTTTGTCCCGCAACACCCAAGGATAGACTTATCCACAGTACACCTTTCCACCTCCTGTGTGCCACTGTGGCGACCCCTTTTGCATATAATAGGAGGCCCGAGGCGTCCAGGAGAGGGATTCGGATCTTTTGGACAAGTTACCCCCCGTAGCTAGTTCAAGAACTCAAGAACACTCAAATATACACCAAAGGAGGAGTAGGGTATTACGCATCTTTGCGGCCCGACCTGGTACCCCCCCCCCCCCCCCCCCCCCCCCCCCCCCCGCGTTCATCTTCTCGACCCGCTCTTTGCACAGCCCCGCGCCCGCCAACCGTAGCAAAAGGGATCCGCGCCCCGTGATCCCATAGGTGTCGTTTCCACTGACACCGTGTAAATAGTTTTTCTCATTTTTGCTTTTCCCTTTTATTTGCTTGTTTAAGAAAAAGGAAAAACTCCAAAAATATTTTAGTGTGTTTCTCTGAATTTCTTTTCTTTCTAATGAGTCATACCGAGGAGAAGACCACGATGAAAATGTTGAGTGGCTCTCATTTGCATTATTATTTATCTAACAAGGAGCCCATATTACCTTGTCTTCTCCTTTTGAATAAAATGTTTGCGGATTCCAGCTTAGTCCACGGCACTCTTGCACTATTATTATTTTCAAATCGTTCGGTCATGCAAGTGAAAGGCAATAATGATGATATTTGATGAACTGGCCGTGGCAGGGAGAAACGGGTATGAACTTGACTTGTTCTGTTTTTTTAATATGTTTAACCTAGTATCCATGATTCAGCCTATTATGATCAAACATGTTTGCAATGACAATTAGAGATTATAGTTTCTCATGCCATGCATAAGTAGCTAGGAGTGGATAATGATTTATCTTGGATATCAACACTGCGTTAAAATGATTATGATGTAGTATGATGATATGGTATCCTCCTCTGAATGTTCGAGTGGCTTGACTTGGCACATGTTCATGCATGTAGTTGAATCAAAACCAACATAGCCTCTATGATATTTATGTTCATGGTGTTCATATCCTACTCATGCTAGTATCCAATGTTACTTATGCATAATGCATGTCCATGACCGTTTTCGCTCTCTAGCTGGCCGCTTCTCAACCTATTTGCTAGCCTTCACTTGTACTAAGCGGGAATTCTACTTGTGCATCAAAAACCTGAAACCCAAGTTATTCCAGATGAGTCCACCATACCTACCTATATGCGGTATTACTCTGCCGTCCTAAGTAAATTTGCATGTGCCACCTCTAAAAACTTCAAATAAATATCCTTTTTGTGTGCCTGGATTGTTCATAGAGTGACAGGAGGTAGTCAGTATCTTCCATGCTAAGCGAATTATTCTCATGATGAGTGTTTATTCACTCGTCCTTGCATGAGAGGGGCGATAATAGGGATTCCCAGTCCCGAACTCAAAATACAAATAACTAAACAAAACTCCCCCGGGACTGTTGTTGGTATGGACGGCACCCGTTGTTTCGGACAAGCCGTGGAGTGTGATTGTTGGTGGAGGGGGAGTAAACCTTTAATTTTATCGCTTGGGAACCGCCGCTAATGTGTTTAGCATGGAAGGTACCGATAACTAATGGTCGTGAAGTAAACAAGAAGGGTGCATTTCTCAAAATTCCATTTACCTCTGTTTTAAAAACTTGAGCTCTGGCACCGCTGCAAATCCCTGCTTCCCTCTGCGAAGGGACTATCTATTTACTTTTATGTTGAGTCATCACCTTCTCAAATAAGCGCCAAAACCTGAGAGCACTGTTGTCATGCTCATGCATTGTGTGTAGATAATGTTGGGTGCATCATGACTGGATCTTTTCTACCATGAATTACAATGTTTAGTCGCTGCTTGAACTTTGGAGGTGCTCTGCATTTATGTTTTGCAGTCTCAGAAAAGGCTATACCACTATTGTCATATTATATCATGGTTGTTCTGACAACGTGTTGCGGTTTGAGATATCTTATTATTGTTCGCTAGTTGATTATGTCATTGCTATGAGTTAATATAATTTTTAAGAGTTATTGTCGACATGGTTAGAAATAATCTTGGCTAAAAACCTGGGTGTTGTTTAAGCTTATTTATGTAAACAAGAGCAAAAGAGTTCACAAAAGTTTTTCTTTTCCACTTTCTGTTTATCAACTGAATTGCTTGAGGATAAGCAAAGGTTTAAGCTTGGGGGAGTTGATACGTCTCCATCGTATCTACTTTTCCAAATGCTTTTCCTCTTGTTTTAGACTCTAATTTGCATGATTTGAATGAAACTAACCCGGACTGACGTTGTTTTCAGCAGAACTACCATGGTGTTGTTTTTGTGTAGAAATAAAAGTTCTCGGATTGGAACGAAACTTTGTGAGGAATTTTTATACAAACAAAGATAATTTCTGGAGCCAGCAACCACCGGAGGGGGGCAACTGGGTGGGCACAAGCCACCAGGGCGCCCCACCTCCAGGCGCGCCTAGGTGGGTTGTCCCCACCTGGTGGACCCGCAGACCCTGAAACCGACGCTATAAAATCACATATTTCCAGAAAAAAATCAGGGAGGAAGAATTATCGCGTTTCACAAGACGGAGTCGCCGCCACCTCATGTTCTTCATGGGGAGGCCAGATCTGGAGTCCGTTTGGGGCTCCGGAGAGAGGGATCTTCGATCTTCATCATTACCAACCCTTCTCCATCGCCAATTCCATGATGTTCCCCACCGGGAGAGAGTAATTCCTTCGTAGGCTCGCTAGTCCATGAGGAGTGGATGAGATTCATCATGTAATCGAGTTTTTGTTAGGGCTTGATCCCTAGTATCCACTATGTTCTGAGATTGATGTTGCTGTGACTTTGCCATGCTTAATGCTTGTCACTTTGGGCCCGGGTGCCATGATTTCAGATCTGAACCGTTTATGTTATCACCATTATATCTATGTTCTAGATCCGATCTTGCAAGTTATAGTCACCTACTACGTGTTATGATCCGGCAACCCCAGAGTGACAATGGTCGGGACACTTCCTGGTGATGACCGTAGTTTGAGGAGTTCATGTATTCACCGTGTGTTAATGCTTTGTTCCGGTTCTCTATTAAAAGGAGGCCTTAATATCCCTTAGTTTCCAATAGAACCCCGCTGCCACGGGAGGGTAGGACAAAAGATGTCATGCAAGTTCTTTCCATAAGCACGTACGACTATTTACGGAATACATGCCTACATTATATTTATGAACTGGAGCTAGTGCCGTATCACCCTAGGTTGTAACTGTCACATGATGAATATCATCCAACAAATCACCGATCCAATGCCTACGATTTTCCTACATATTGATCTTGCTAAGTTACTACTGCTGCTGTTACTATTGTCACTGCTACAAAACTATTACTATCACTGTTACCGTTATTGTTGCTGCTACCACTACTATCAAAGCTATCATATTACTGTGCTACTGATCACTTTGCTGCAGATAATTAATCTCCAGGTGTGATTGAATTGACAACTCAGTTGCTAATACTTGCAAATATTCTTTGGCTCCCCTTGTGTCGAATCTATAAATTTGGGTTGAATACTCTACCCTCGAAAACTGTTGCGATCCCCTATACTTGTGGGTTATCAAGACCTTTGTCTGGCGCCATTGCCGGGGAGCATAGCTATATTTGTTGAGTCACTTGGGATTATTATCAAATTGTCACTATGAAGAATCTGAAGGATGCTAAGACTAAGATTTTTCCCTCTAAGACGAGGGGAGGTAAGGAACTGCCATCTAGCTCTGCACTTGATTCACCTTCTGTTATAAGTAAACTTGCAACACCACCACATGCTATCAATTCTGATATGTCACAAGTTATTGATGATGCTATTTCTGCTATGAATGCTACTCATGATGATGCTAGTACCTTGCTTGATGATAATGTGCCACTAGGTGAATTTCTTGATGAACAAATTGCTAGAGTAAGACAGAATGAGATTGTTGAAACTGATGAAGAGCTTGAAATTAAAAATCTTGAAACACCTATTAGAACTAGCCCTCCTAGATATGAATTGCCAAAGGTACCGGAAGGTTATGTTATAGATGAGGAGGCAACTAGGGATATTCTTGCTTGTAAGGATAGAGATGATCTAGAAAAATTATTATGCTAGTATAAAGAAAAGACTTTGAATGCTAAAATGAAATGTGATCCTCAGTTTGCTACTTCACCTATCTTTGTTGACGATAAGGATTATGAATTCTCTGTCGACCTAGAGTTAATCACTTTGGTTGAATCTGATCCTTTCCATGGTTATGAAACTGAAACTGTTGTGGCACATCTTACTAAGTTGAATGACATAGCCACCCTTTTTGCTCATGATAAGAAAAATCGCTATTATTATATTCTCAAATTATTTCCATTCTCATTAAAGGGTGATGCTAAAGCTTGGTACAATACTCTTGCTCCTGGTTGTGTGCGTAGTCCCCAGGATATGATTTATTACTTCTCTGAAAAATATTTTCCTGCTCATAAGAAACAAGCTGCCTTATAGGAAATATTTAACTTTGTGCAAATTGAAGAAGAGAGTCTCCCACAATCTTGGGGGAGGCTTCTCCAATTGCTTAATGCTTTGCCGGATCATCCTCTTAAGAAAAATGAAATACTCGATATCTTCTATAATGGACTAACCGATGCTTCTAGGGATTTCCTCGATAGTTGTGCTGGTTGTGTTTTCAGGGAACGAACTATTGGGCAAGCTGAAGAATTATTGAATAACATATTGAAAAACTATGATGATTGGACTCTTCCTGAACCACCGCCTAAACCCACTCCGAAGAAGAGGGGTATCTTATATCTCAGTCCTGAAGATATGCAAGAGGCAAAGAAATCTATGAGAGAAAAAGGTATTAAAGCTGAGGATGTAAAAAAATTACCTCCTATTGAAGAAATACATGGGCTTGATACACCACCACCACCTAAGGTGGTAGAGGTAAATTCTCTAATGAAATTCAAAGATAATGATAATCCTCACAATATGCACCCTAGCCAATGCCTTTATGAGTTTGAAAATTACATTAGAAAGCAAGATCACTTCAATGCAAATGTTATGAAACAATTGAAATACAATTCTGATATGATTGCTCGCTTGAGTGACTTGTTATTTAGAATATCAAATGATGTTAGAGGTGTGGGGAAGCATGCTTCTCTGGTTCAAACTTGGTTAGAACAAGTTGCTAAATCTCAAAGAGAGTTGCTTGATGAAATGAATAAATAATATCAATGGTCATGTTGTTAGAGTAATGACTAGAGGAGGTAGGATGACTCAAGAACCACTTTATCCTGAGGGACACCCAAAAAGAATTGAACAAGACTCTCAAAGGGTTAACAATGATGCACATAGTCCTTCTAAAAAGAAAAAGAAGAAGAAAAATGATAGGACTTTGCATGTCTCTAGTGAACCTGAAGTAGAAAAAACCTCCTGATAATGATAATGAAGTTTTTATCTCTGATGCTAAAACTCAATCTGGTAGTGAACACTCACCTTCTGATAATGAAAAAGATAATGATGAGGTTCGGGAAGATACTCAAACAAATAATAAAGAACCAGACAATGATGTTGAGATAGAACCGGCAGTTGATCTTGATAACCCACAACCCAAGAATAAAAGATATGATAAAAGAGACTTTGTTGCTAGAAAACACGATAAGGAAAGAGAACCATGGGTTCAAAAACCTATGCCCTTTCCACCTAAGTCAACTAAAAAGAAAGATGATGAAGAATTTGAACGCTTTGCTGAAATGCTTAGGCAAGTCTTTTTGCGTACTCGCTTGACTGATATCTCAAAAATGCCTCCTTATGCAAAGTACATGAAAGACATCATCACCAATAAGAGAAAAATACCGGAAGCTGAAATTCTTCCTGCTACTTCTTGAGCTTGTGTTGGTTTTTTCCTTGAAGAGGAAAGGGTGATGCAACAAAGTAGAGTAAGTATTTCCCTCAGTTTGAGAACCAAGGTATCAATCCAGTAGGAGACAACGAACAAGTCACCGAATACCTACACAAACAATCAAACAACTTGCACCCAACGCGATAAAGGGGTTGTCAATCCCTTCACGGTTACTTGCAAAAGTCAGATATAATAGAGATAGATAAACGGTAAAGTAAATATTTTTGGTATTTTTGGTTTATAGATCGGAAAGTAAAAGATTGGAAAAGAAGTAAATCGGAAACTAAAATTGTAGATCGGAAACTTATATGATGGAAAATAGAAACTTATATGATGGAAAATAGACCCGGGGGCCATAGGTTTCACTAGAGGCTTCTCTCAAGATAGAAAATATTACGGTGGGTGAACAAATTACTGCCGAGCAATTGATAGAAAAGCGCTAAGTTATGACGATATCTAAGGCAATGATCATGAATATAGGCATCACGTCCGTGTCAAGTAGACCGAAACGATTCTGCATCTACTACTATTACTCCACACATCGACCGTTATCCAGCACGCATCTAAAGTATTATGTTCATAAAGAACGGAGTAACGCTTTAAGCAAGATGACATGATGTAGAGGAATTAACTCAAGCAATATGATGAAAACCCCATATTTTTATCCTCGATGGCAACAATACAATACGTGCCTTGCTGCCCCTACTGTCACTGGGAAAGGACACCACAAGATTGAACCCAAAGCTAAGCACTTCTCCCATTGCAAGAAAAACCAATCTAGTTGGCCAAACCAAATCGATAGTTCGAAGAGACTTGCAAAGATATCAAATCATGCATATAAGAATTCAGAGGAGATTCAAATAATATTCATAGATAAGCTGATCCTAAATCCACAATTCATTAAATCTCGGCAAACACACCGCAAAAAAGTATTACATCGAATAGATCTCCAAGAACATCGAGGAGAACATGGTATTGAGAATCAAAGAGAGAGAAGAAGCCATCTAGCTACTAGCTATGGACCCGTAGGTCTGTGGTAAACTACTCACGCTTCATCGAAAGGGAAATGGTGTTGATGTAGAAGCCCTCCGTGATTGAATCCCCCTCCGGCAGGACACCGGAAAAGGCCCCTAGATGGGATCTCACGGGTACAGAAGGTTGCGGCGGTGGAAAAGTTTTTTCGTGGCTCTCCTGGTTGGTTTTGGAATATATGAGAATATATAGGCGAAGAAACTAGGTCGGTGGAGTCACGAGGGGCCCACAAGGGTGGGGGCGCGCCCTACCACCCTGGGCGCGCCCTCTGTCCTTGTGGCCGCCTCGTGGCTTCTCTGACTTGCACTCCAAGTCCTCTGGATGTCTTCTGGTCCAAGAAAAATCATCGCGAAAGTTTTATTCCGTTTGGTATTCCTTTTCTGTGAACTAAAACAAGGAAAAAAACAGGAACTGACACTGGGCTCTAGGTTAATAGGTTAGTCCCAAAAATAATATAAAATAGCATATTAATGCATATAAAACATCCAAAACAGATAATATAATAGCATGGGACAATCAAAAATTATAGATACATTGGAGAAGTGTCATGAACCTCTTTGTAAGGAGTTCTTCGAGAAGAAGATCCTCGGAGGCATCTTCTAGTAGCAGCTCCGCTCGTCGGTCTTATGTTGAACCAAGTGAAAGTTCCATACGAGATGCCACCACCAAAACATGCTTATGGCCATGCAACGATTATATGGTGCGTGTGGGCATTAAGGAAGAATTTGAACAATATGTTCACAATGTCGAGCTCGGTCCCTACATTTCAGATAAGTGCAACCAACACCTCACTCTCACTGATCATTTACCAAAGGATTTAAATTCCATCCCTGTGAGTCTAGGGTGTCATTTAAACTGTATGAGAATCCATTTACCATATCTCTAGAGAGGTTTGCCTACTGCTGCAAAATCCCATTCTGGGGTTCGCTTGATGAACCACCAAGGTCTGAGTTTGAGATATTCTTGACTAGTCTTTGCTATGGTGAGACTAGGGGAGTGACGCAAGGTAGAATAAAAAGCATTCATTTTCCCGCAATCCAGTACTTCACTTTATTTAATGGAAAATGCGTTGTAGGCAAACAAGATTGTAGTACACTTTGTGCCCCAGACTTGAGCCTCATACGCACCGCTCTCATCGGTGACAAAAGTTATAACCTTGGAGCGATTGTTGCACGCACGTTGCAACATAACGCTGGTAGTGGATATTTTTATGGTGGAATTTATGCCACATGCTTAGCAAGAGAGCTGGGTGTTCCACCTTTGCCCTATGACCCTATTTTACCCACGCAGTACTTAGACTTTGATGCTATGAAACATCATAAGATCATTAGCGGTGAACCCCATAATTTCACTTATAACCTGTTTTTTAATAAAAGTTCTGTTGTGGACACATATTTGCCTGCACCTGCTCTCTTTGACGTTCACAGTAGGGGAAGATATTATGTTCTTGAGAGCGAGGCCCGAGCTCAAAACGCGGCAGTTGTGGCCGCACGGCAGGCTGAGGCATCTGCACCTAAAGCCTCCATGAGCTAGCACTCCGACCATTATGCAGGCTACTGACTGATTACCAAGTTAGGCCAAAAGCCTAAGCTTGGGGGAGTACATATTTCCACCGACATTACATTCATGTTCACACATTTCATTTCAGTTGTCGGTGTCCACACTCTTCCAATGTATTATCCATGCTTAATTTATTTTCTTGTTTTCTTGTGTGTTTGAAAAACTTTGAGAAAATCCAAAAATATATTTCCTGCTTCTTTTCGGTTTCCTTCCTAGTTTAAATTGTTGCCGCACTAAAAAGAAAACTCAAAAAGATTTCCTTGTTCTTCTTTTGTTTGTTGGGAGCTTTCCCGTGTAAATAGTTTTTCTCGTTTTTGCTTTTCCCTTTTATTTGCTTGTTTAAGAAAAACGGAAAACTCCAAAAATATTTTAGTGTGTTTCTCTGAATTTCTTTTCTTTCTATTGAGTCATACCGAGGAGAAGACCACGATGAAAATGTTGAGTGGCTCTCATATGCATTATTATTGATCTAACAAAGAGCCCATATTACCTTGTCTTCTCCTTTTGAATAAAATGTTTGCGGATTCCAGCTTAGTCCACGGCACTCTTGCACTATTATTATTTTCAAATCGTTCAGTCGTGCAAGTGAAGGGCAATAATGACGATATTTGATGAACTGGCCGTGGCAGGGAGAAACGGGTATGAACTCGACTTGTTCTATTTTTTTAAATATGTTTAACCTAGTATCCATGATTTAGCCTATTATGATCAAACATGTTTGCAATGACAATTAGAGATTATAGTTTCTCATACCATGCATAAGTAGCTAGGAGTGGATAATGGTTTATCTTGGATATCAACACTGCGTTAAAATGATTGTGATGTAGTATGATGATATGGTATCCTCCTCTGAATGTTCGAGTGGCTTGACTTGGCACATGTTCATGCATGTAGTTGAATCAAAACCAACATAGCCTCTATGATATTTATGTTCATGGTGTTCATATCCTACTCATGCTAGTATCCAATGTTACTTATGCATAATGCATGTTCATGACCATTTTCGCTCTCTAGCTGGCCGCTTCTCAACCTATTTGCTAGCCTTCACTTGTACTAAGCGGGAATTCTACTTGTGCATCAAAAACATGAAACCCAAGTTATTCCAGATGAGTCCACCATACCTACCTATATGCGGTATTACTCTGCCGTCCTAAGTAAATTTGCATGTGCCACCTCTAAAAACTTCAAATAAATATCCTTTTTGTGTGCCTGGATTGTTCATAGAGTGACAGGAGGTAGTCAGTATCTTCCATGCTAAGCGGGTTATTCTCATGATGAGTGTTTATTCACTCGTCCTTGCATGAGAGGGGCGATAATAGGGATTCCCAGTCCCAAACTCAAAATACAAATAACTAAACAAAACTCCCCCGGGACTGTTGTTGGTATGGACGGCACCCGTTGTTTCGGACAAGCCGTGGAGTGTGATTGTTGGTGGAGGGGAGTAAACCTTTAATTTTATCGCTTGGGAACCGCCGCTAATGTGTTTAGCATGGAAGGTACCGATAACTAATGGTCGCGAAGTAAACAAGAAGGGTGCATTTCTCAAAATTCCATTTACCTCTATTTTAAAAACTTGAGCTCTGGCACCGCTGCAAATCCCTGCTTCCCTCTGCGAAGGGACTATCTATTTACTTTTATGTTGAGTCATCACCTTCTCAAATAAGCGCCAGAACCTGAGAGCACTATTGTCATGCTCATGCATTGTGTGTAGATAATGTTGGGTGCATCATGATTGGATAATGTTTAGTCGCTGCTTGAACTTTGGAGGTGCTCTGCATTTATGTTTTGCGGTCTCTGAAAGGGCTATACCACTATTGTCATATTATATCATGGTTGTTCTGACAACGTGTTGCTGTTTGAGATATCTTATTATTGCTCGCTAGTTGATTATGTCATTGCTATGAGTTAATATAACTTTTAAGAGTTATTGTCGACATGGTTAGTTATAATCTTGGCTAAAAACCTGGGTGTTGTTTAAGCTTATTTATGTAAACAAGAGCAAAAGAGTTCGTAAAAGTTTTTCTTTTTCACTTTCAGTTTATCAACTGAATTGCTTGAGGACAAGCAAAGGTTTAAGCTTGGGGGAGTTGATACGTCTCCGTCATATCTACTTTTCCTAACACTTTTCCTCTTGTTTTGGACTCTAATTTGCATGATTTGAATGAAACTAACCCGGACTGACGTTGTTTTCAGCAGAACTACCATGGTGTTGTTTTTGTGCAGAAATAAAAGTTCTCGGATTGGAACGAAACTTTGTGAGGAATTTTTATACAAACAAAGATAATTTCTGGAGCCAGCAACCACCGGAGGGGGGCACCTTGGTGGGAAGAACCCACCAGGGCGCCCCCCCTCCAGGCGCCCAGGTGGGTTGTCCCCACCTGGTGGCCCCGCAGACCCTGAAACCGACGCTAAAAAATCACATATTTCCAGAAAAGAAATCAGGGAGGAAGAATTATCGCGTTTCACGATACGGAGTCGCCGCCACCTCCCGTTCTTCATCGGGAGGCCAGATCTGGAGTCCGTTTGGGGCTCCGGAGAGGTGGATCTTCGATCTTCGTCATTACCAACCCTTCTCCATCGCCAATTCCATGATGTTCCCCACCGGGAGTGAGTAATTCCTTCGTAGGCTCGCTGATCGGTGAGGAGTTGGATGAGATTCATCATGTAATCGAGTTTTTGTTAGGGCTTGATCCCTAGTATCCACTATGTTCTGAGATTGATGTTGCTGTGACTTTGCCATGCTTAATGCTTGTCACGTTGGGCCCGGGTGCCAAGATTTCAGATCTGAACCGTTTATGTTATCACCATTATATCTATGTTCTAGATCCGATCTTGCAAGTTATAGTCACCTACTATGTGTTATGATCCGGCAACCCCAGAGTGACAATAGTCGGGACACTTCCTGGTGATCACCGTAGTTTGAGGAGTTCATGTATTCACCGTGTGTTAATGCTTTGTTCCGGTTCTCTATTAAAAGGAGGCCTTAATATCCCTTAGTTTCCAATAGGACCCCGCTGCCATGGGAGGGTAGGACAAAAGATGTCATGCAAGTTCTTTCCATAAGCACGTACGACTATTTACGGAATACATGACTACATTATATTTATGAACTGGAGCTAGTGCCGTATCGCCCTAGGTTGTAACTGTCACATGATGAATATCATCCAACAAATCGCCGATCCAATGCCTATGATTTTCCTACATATTGATCTTGCTAAGTTACTACTGCTGCTGTTACTATTGTCACTGCTACAAAACTATTACTATCACTGTTACCGTTATTGTTGCTGCTACCACTACTATCAAAGCTATCATATTACTATGCTACTGATCACTTTGCTGCAGATAATTAATCTCCAGGTGTGATTGAATTGACAACTCAGTTGCTAATACTTGCAAATATTCTTTGGCTCCCCTTGTGTTGAATCTATAAATTTGGGTTGAATACTCTACCCTCGAAAACTATTGCGATCCCCTATACTTGTGGGTTATCACACCTCCATGAGTAAATACATACCCACTTGTTGCATAGAGTACATCAACATCGGAGATCCAATTTGAATCACTATATCCTTCTAGCACAGCAGGATGCCCTGAATAAGTAATTCCCTAACTCATAGTACCTCTCTGATAGCGCAAGACCCTTTCTAGTGCATGCCAATGATCATCACCCGGGTTGGACATGAACCTACTTAGTTTGCTCATAGCAAAAGAAATATCTGGCCTTGTAGCGCTAGCTAAGTACATGAGTGAACCGACAATTTGAGAGTATCTTAATTGATCTTTCGTTTCTTTCTTGTTCTTCCCGAGTGTCACGCTGGGATCATAAGGTGTTGGAGAAGGCTTGCTATCCATAAAACCGAATCGGTTCAAGACCTTCTCAACATAGTGAGATTGCGTTAGAGTAATCCCACTCTCATCCTTAATAAGTTTGATGTTTAGAATTGCATCGCTTCTCCCAGATCTTTCATGTCAAAACTTTTTGATAGAAAAGACTTGACCTCATTGGCATTAATGTTTGTACCAAAGATCAGTATGCCGTCCACATACAAACATAATATGACACTATTGCCCCCACCATGGCGATAGTAAACACACCTATCAGCCTCGCTAATGACAAATCCCGCAGAAGTCAGAGTCCTTTCAAACTTCTCATGCTATTGCTTAGGTGCCTGTTTCAGACCATACAAAGATTTTAATAACTTGCACACCTTTCTCTCTTCACCCTTTACCAAAAATCCATCAGGCTGATCCATATAGATTTCCCCTTCCAACTCTCCATTGAGGAAAGCTATCTTTACATCCATTTGATGAATGATAAGACCATAAGAGGCAACCAAGGAAAGTAACACTCGAATGGTGGTCATTCTAGCAATAGGTGAATATGTGTCAAAGTAATCTTCGCCTTCTTTCTGAGTGTAGCCCTTGGCCACTAGCCACGCCTTGTACTTATCAATAGTACCATCAGGCTTTAGCTTCTTTTTGAACACCCACTTACAACCCAAAGGTTTACAACCATATGGTCTATCTGTTAGTTCCCAAGTTCCATTAGAAAGAATTGAGTCCATCTCATTATGAACAACTTCCTTCCAATCATCTACATCCGGAGATGCATATGCCTCTGCAATAGACTTGGGTGTGTCGTCGACAAGGTGTACAATGAAATCATCACCAAAGGATTTTGCAACCCTTTGTCTCTTGTTCCTTACAGGAACTTCATCGTTATCCTTCTCAAGGACTTCCTCATGTGTTTGTTCGAAATATTCATCAATTGTACTAGATTCAGGAATTATCTCAGAAGAAAATCTAGCAATGCTATGCATATCTTTCATAGGAAATATATTCTTAAAAAATGTTGCATCACAAGATTCCATTATAGTATCAACATGCATATCAGGACCCGTGGTGTTTGGGATGTACTAGACTACGATGGCGCCGACTTGGTTTCTAAGTCGTATACTTAAAAAATAAAACGGCAAAAGGAAGCCGCGCCCCTGCAAGGCAACGGACCAGATTTCGGCAGACCATTCACGCACATGTACGGCGCCTCGCCTCAGCCGGGCCCGGCTAGGCAAGGCGAGCGAGCGTGTGTGGTCTTCCCTTTCTCTTCTCAACACACCACTTAGAGTGATGGAAAGAATCCACTATATAAAGAGGTCCAACTCTTCTTCAACTTTCAGGGTGGGACTAAACTTTAGCACCATCACTTGCCATTTTACACATGGGCCACTATTTGAGATTTCAGAAATTGCTATGGAAACACCGGCGTGTGCTCAGGGATGAGATCAACCTCGAGCGCGCCATGGAAACACCGGTGTGTTGTGTTGGGGAACGTAGCATGCAATTTCAAAAAAATTCCTACGATCACGCAAGATCTATCTAGGAGATGCATAGCAACGAGAGGGGAGAGTGTGTCCACGTACCCTCGTAGACCGAAAGCGGAAGCGTTAGCTTAACGTGGTTGATGTAGTCGAACGTCTTCTCGATTCAACCGATCAAGCACCGAACGTACGGCACCTCCGAGTTCTGCACACGTTCAGCTCGATGACGTCCCTCGAACTCTTGATCCAGCAAAGTGTCGAGGGAGAGTTTCATCAGCACGACGGCGTGGCGACAGCGATGGTGATGTGATCCGCGCAAGGCTTTGCCTAAGCACTACGACGATATGACCGGAGGAGTAAACTGTGCAGGGGGCACCGCACACGGCTAAGAGAACAATTGATCTCCTTTGGCGTGCCCCCGTGCCCCCATATATAAAGGAGGAGGGGAGGAGGCTGCCGGCCCTAGGGGGCGCGCCATGGGGGGAAACCGACTAGGATTCCTAGTCCAAGTCGCCCCACCCCTTCCTTTCTTTCGGAGGGGGAAATGGAAGGAGAGGGAGAGGGGGAAGGAAAGGGGGGTCATGCCCGCTCCCCTTCTCCAATTCGGACAGCCCATGGGGGCGCCACCCCTTTCGGGCTCCCCTCTCTCTTCTCTATGGCCTATGTAGGCCCATTACTTTCCCGGGGGGTTCCGGTAACCTCCCGGTACTCCGAAAAATACCCGAAACATTCCAGAACTATTCCGATGTCCGAATACCATTGTCCAATATATCAATCTTTACCTCTTGACTATTTCGAGACTCCTCGTCATGTCCGTGGTCTCATCCGGGACTCCGAACAATCTTCGGTCACCAAAACACATAACTCATAATACAAATCGTCATCGAACGTTAAGCGTGCGGACCCTACAGGTTCGAGAACTAAGTGTAGACATGACCGAGACACCTCTCCGGTCAATAACCAATAGCGGAACCTGGATGCTCATATTGGCTCCCACATATTCTACGAAGATCTTTATCGGTCGAACCGTAATGACAACATACGTTATTCCCTTTGCCATCGGTATGTTACTTGCCCGAGATTCGATCGTCGGTCTCCTCCTGCCTAGTTCAATCTCGTTAGCGGCAAGTCTCTTTACTCGTTCTGTAATGCATCATCCCGTAACTAACTCATTAGTCACATTGCTTGCAAGGCTTATTATGATGTGCATCACCGAGAGGGCCCAGAGATACCTCTCCGATAATCGGAGTGACAAATCCTAATCTCGATCTATGCCAACCCAACAAAACACCTTTGGAGATACCTGTAGAGCATCTTTATAATCACCCTTTTATGTTGTGACGTTTGATAGCACACAAGGTATTCCTCCGGTATTCGGGAGTTGCATAATCTCATAGTCAAAGGAATTTGTATAAGTCATGAAGAAAGCAGTAGCAATAAAACTTAACGATCATTATGCTAAGCTAACGGATGGGTCTTGCCCATCACATCATTCTCCTAATGATGTGATCATGTTCATCAAATGACAACACATGTCTATGGTTAGGAAACCTAACCATCTTTGATTAACGAGCTAGTCTAGTAGAGGCTTACTAGGGACACTGTGTTTTGTCTATGTATCCACACATGTATCAAGTTTCCGGTTAATACAAGTCTAGCATGAAAAATAAACATTTATCATGATATAAGGAAATATAAATAACAACTTTATTATTGCCTCTAGGGCATATTTCCTTTCAGTCTCCCACTTGCACTAGAGTCAATAATCTAGTTCACATCGTCATGTGATTTAACACAAATAGTTCACATCTTTATGTGATTAGTTCACATCGCCATGTGACTAACACCCAAAGGGTTTACTAGAGTCAATAATCTAGTCCACATCGCTATGTGATTAACACCCAAAGAGTACTAAGGTGTGATCATGTTTTGCTTGTGAGAGAAGTTTAGTCAATGAGTCTGCCACATTCAGAGCCATATGTATTTTGCAAAATTTATATGTCTACAATGCTCTGCATGGAGCTACTCTAGCTAATTGCTCCCACTTTCAATATATATCCAGATTGAGACTCAAAGTCATCTGGATCGGTGTAAAAGCTTGCATCGACGTAACTCTTTACGACGAACTCTTTATCACCTCCATAACCGAGAAATATTTCCTTAGTCCTCTTAGGTCACTAAGGATAACTTTGACCACGGTCCAGTGATCCACTCCTGGATCACTATCGTACCCCCTTGCTAAACTCATGGCAAGGTACACAATAGGTCTGGTAAACGGCATAGCATACTTTATAGAACCTATGGCTGAGGCATAGGGAATGACTTTCATTTTCTTTCTATTTTCTGCCGTGGTCGGGTTTTGAGTCTTACTCAACTTTACACCTTGCAATACAGGCAAGAACTCCTTCTTTGACTGTTCCATTTTGAACTACTTCAAAATCTTGTCAAGGTATGTACTCATTGAAAAAATCTTATCAAGCATCTTGATCTATCTCTATAGATCTTGACGCCCAATATGTAAGCAACTTCACTGAGGTCTTTCTTTGAAAAACTCCTTTCAAACACTCCTTTATGCTTTCCAGAAAATTCTACATCATTTCCGATCAACAATATGTCATTCACATATACTTATCAGAAAGGCTGTAGTGCTCCCACTCACTTTCTTGTAAATACAGGCTTCACCGCAAGTCTGTATAAAACTATATGCTTTGATCAACTCATCAAAGTGTATATTCCAACTCCGAGATGCTTGCACCAGTCCATAGATGGATCGTTGGAGCTTGCACATTTTTAGCACCTTTAGGATTGACAAAACCTTCTGGTTGCATCATATACAACTCTTCTTTAAGAAATCCATCAAGGAATACAGTTTTGACATCCATTTGCCAGATTTCATAAAATGCGGCAATTGCTAACATGATTCGGATAGACTTAAGCATCGCTACGAGTGAGAAAATCTCATTGCAGTCAACACCTTGAACTTGTCGAAAAACCTTTTGCGACAAGTCATGCTTTGAAGATAGTAACACTACCATCAGCGTCCGTCTTCCTCTTGAAAATCCATTTATTCTCTATGGCTTGCCGATCATCGGGCAAGTCCACCAAAGTCCACACTTTGTTCTTATACATGGATCCCATCTCAGATTTCATGGCCTCAAGCCATTTTGCGGAATCTGGGCTCATCATCGCTTCCTCATAGTTCATAGGTTCGTCATGGTCTAGTAACATGACTTCCAAAATAGGATTACCATACCACTCTGGTGCGGAACATGCTCTTGTTGACCTACGAAGTTTGGTAGTAACTTGATCCAAAGTTTCATGATCATTATCATTAGCTTCCTCACTAGTTGATGTAGGCATCATGGGAACGGTTTTCTGTGATGAGCTACTTTCCAATTCAAGAGAAGGTACAATTACCTCATCAAGTTCTACTTTCCTCCCACTCACTTCTTTTGAGAGAAACTCCTTCTCTAGAAAGGATCCACTCTTAGCAACAAAGATCTTGCCTTCGGATCTGTGATAGAAGGTGTACCCAACAGTCTTTTTTGGGTATCCTATGAAGACGTGGGTTCGAGCTTATCAGGCTGAAGCTTTTTCTCATAAGCATCGCAACCCCAAACTTTAAGAAACGACAGCTTAGGTTTCTTGCCAAACCACAGTTCATACGTTGTCGTCTCAATGGATTTAGACGGTGCCCTATTTAAAGTGAATGCAGCTGTCTCTAATGCATAACCCCAAAACGATAGTGGTAAATCGGTAAGAGACGTCATAGATTGCACCATATCTAATAAAGTACGGTTACGACGTTCGGACACACCATTACGATGTGGTGTTCCAGGTGGCGTGAGTTGTGAAACTATTCCACATTGTTTTAAATGAAGGCCAAACTCGTAACTCAAATATTCGCCTCCGCGATCAGATTGTAGAAACTTTATTTTCTTGTTACGATGATTCTCCACTTCACTCTGAAATTCTTTGAACTTTTCAGACTTGTGTTTCATCAAGTAGATATACCCATATCTGCTCAAATCATCTGTGAAGGTCAGAAAATAACGATACCCACCGCGAGCCTCAACAATCATTGGACCGCATACATCGGTATGTATTATTTTCAATAAGTCAGTAGCTCGCTCCATTGTTCCGGAGAACGGAGTTTTTAGTCATCTTGCCCATGAGGCATGGTTCGCAAGCATCAAATGATTCATAATCAAGTGATTCCAAAAGTCCATCTGCATGGAGTTTCTTCATGCGCTTTACACCAATATGACCTAAACGGCAGTGCCACAAGTATGTTGCACTATCATTATCAACTTTGCATCTTTTGGCATCAATATTATGAATATGTGTATCACTATGATCGAGATTCAATAAACCATTCACATTGGGTGTATGACCATAGAAGGTTTTATTCATGTAAACAGAATAACAATTATTCTCTAACTTAAATGAATAACCGTATTGCAATAAACATGATCTAATCATATTCATGCTTAGCGCAAACACCAAATAACATTTATCTAGGTTCAACACTAATCCCGAAGGTAGAGGGAGTGTGCGATGGTGATCATATCAACCTTGGAACCATTTCCAACACACATCGTCACCTTGCTTTTAACTAGTCTCTGTTCATTTTGCAACTCCTGTTTCAAGTTACTAATCTTAGCAACTGAACTGGTATCAAATACCCTGGGGTTACTATGAACACTAGTAAAGTACATATCAATAACATGTATATCAAATATACTTTTGTTCACCTTGCCATCCTTCTTATCCACCAAGTATTTGGGGTTGTTCCGCTTCCAGTGACCATTTCCTTTGCAGTATAAGCACTCAGTTTCAGGCTTAGGTCTAGCTTTGGGCTTCTTCATGGGAGTGGCAACTTGCTTGTCATTCTTCTTGAAGTTCCCTTTCTTTTCCTTTGCCCTTTTTCTTGAAACTAGTGGTCTTGTTAACCATCAACACTTGATGCTCTTTCTTGATTTCTACCTTCACCGATTTTAGCATCGCGAAGAGCTCGGGAATCGTTTTCGTCATCCCTTGCATATTATAGTTCATCATGAAGTTCCAATAACTTGGTGATGGTGACTAGAGAACTCTGTCAATCACTATGTTATCTGGAAGATTAACTCCCACTTGATTCAAGCGATTGTAGTACTCAGACATTTTGAGCACATGCTCACTGGTTGAGCTATTCTCCTCCATCTTGTAGGCAAAGTACTTGTCAGAGGTCTCATACCTCTCGACTCGGGCATGAGTCTGAAATACCAATTTCAGCTCTTGGAACATCTTATATGCTCCGTGGCGTTCAAAACGTTTTTGTAGTCCCGGTTCTAAGCCATAAAGCATGGCGCACTAAACTATCAAGTAGTCATCATACCGAGCTTGCCAAACATTCATAACATCTGCATCTGCTCCTGCAATAGGTCCGTCACCTAGTGGTGCATCAAGGACATAATTCTTCTGTGCAGCAATGAGGATAATCCTCAGATCACGGACCCAGTCCGCATCATTGCTACTATCACCTTTCAACTTATTTTTCTCTAGGAACATATCAAAAATAAACGGGGAGCTACATCGCAAGCTATTGATCTACAACATAGATATGCAAATACTATCAGGACTAAGTTCATGATAAATTAAAGTTCAATTAATCGTATTACTTAAGAACTCCCACTTAGATAGACAACCCTCGAGTCATCTAAATGATCATGTGATCCAAATCAACTAAACCATGTCCGATCATCACGTGAGATGGAGTAGTTTTCAATGGTGAACATCTCTATGTTGATCATATCTACTATATGATTCACGTTCGACCTTTCGGTCTCCAGTGTTCCGAGGCCATGTCTATACATGCTAGGCTCGTCAAGTTTAACCTGAGTATTCCGCACGTGCAAAACTGTCTTGCACCCGTTGTATGTGAACGTAGAGCTTATCACACCCGATCATCACGTGGTGTCTCGGCACGACGAACTGTCGCAACGGTGCATACTCAGGGAGAACACTTATACCTTGAAATTTTAGTAAGGGATCATCTTATAATGCTACCGCCGTACTAAGCAAAATAAGATGCATAAAAGATAAACATCACATGCAATCATAATATGTGACATGATATGGCCATGATCATCTTGTGCCTTTGATCTCCATCTCCAAAGCACCGTCATGATCTCCATCGTCACCGGCTTGACACCTTGATCTCCATCGTAGCGTTGTGGTCGTCTCACCAACTATTGCTTCTACAACTATCGCTAACGCATAGTGATAAAGTAAAGCAATTACATGGCGTGTGCATCTCATACAATAAAGCGACAACCATAAGGCTCCTGCCAGTTGCCGATAACTTTTACAAAACATGATCATCTCATACATCAACATATATCACATCATGTCTTGACCATATCACATCACAATATGCCCTGCAAAAACAAGTTAGACGTCCTCTACTTTGTTGTTGCAAGTTTTACGTGGCTGCTACGGGCTTCTAGTAAGAACCGTTCTTACCTACGCATCAAAACCACAATGATGTTTCCTCAAGTTTGATGTTTTAACCTTCAACAAGGACCGGCCGTAGTCAAATTTGATTCAACTAAAATTGGAGAAACGGACACCCGCCAGCCACCTTTATGCAAAACTAGTTGCATGTCTGTCGGTGGAACCGGTCTCATGAACGCGGTCATGTAAGGTTGGTCCAGGCCGCTTCATCCAACAATACCACCGAATCAAAATAAGACGTTGGTGGTAAGAAGTATGACTATCATCGCCCACAACTCTTTGTGTTCTACTCATGCATATTATCTACGCATAGACCTGGCTCGGATGCCACTGTTGGGGAACGTAGCATGCAATTTCAAAAAAATTCCTACGATCACGCAAGATCTATCTAGGAGATGCATAGCAACAAGAGGGGAGAGTGTGTTCACATACCCTCGTAGACCGAAAGTGGAAGTGTTAGCTTAACGCGGTTGATGTAGTCGAACGTCTTCTCGATTCAACCGATCAAGCACTGAATGTACGGCACATCCGAGTTCTGCACACGTTCAGCTCGATGACGTCCCTCGAACTCTTGATCCAGCAAAGTGTCGAGGGAGAGCTTCGTCAGCACGATGGCGTGGTGACGGTGATGGTGATGTGATCCGCGTAGGGCTTCGCCTAAGCACTACGACAATATGACCGGAGGAGTAAACTGTGGAGGGGGGCACCGCACATGGCTAAGAGAACAATTGATCTCCTTTGGGGCGCCCCCCTATCCCCGTATATAAAGGAGGAAGGGAGGAGGCCGCCGTCCCTAGGGGGCGCGCCATGAGGGGTAAATCGACTAGGATTCCTAGTCCAAGTCGCCCCCCTTCCTTTCTTTCGGAGGGGGAAAGGGAAGGAGATGGAGAGGGAGAAGGAAAGGGGGGCCGCGCCCCCTCCCCTTGTCCAATTCGGACAGCCCATGGGGGGGCGCGCGCCACCCCTTGCGGGCTCCCCTCTCTCTCCTCTATGGCCTATGTAGGCCCATTACTTTCCGGGGGGTTCCGGTAACCTCCCGGTACTCCGAAAAATACCCGAAACATTCCGGAACTATTCCGATGTCCGAATACCATTGTCCAATATATCAATCTTTACCTCTTGACTATTTTGAGACTCCTCGTCATGTCCGTGGTCTCATCCGGGACTCCGAACAATCTTCGGTCACCAAAACACATAACTCATAATACAAATTGTCATCGAACGTTAAGCGTGCGGACCCTACGGGTTCGAGAACTAAGTGTAGACATGACCGAGACACCTCTCCGGTCAATAACCAATAGCGGAACCTGGATGCTCATATTGGCTCCCACATATTCTACGAAGATCTTTATCGGTCGAACCGTAATGACAACATACGTTATTCCCTTTGTCATCGGTATGTTACTTGCCGGAGATTCGATCGTCGGTACCCTCATACCTAGTTCAATCTCGTTACCGGCAAGTCTCTTTACTCGTTCTGTAATGCATCATCCCGTAACTAACTCATTAGTCACATTGCTTGCAAGTCTTATTATGATGTGCATTACCGAGAGGGCCGAGAGATACCTCTCCGATACTCGGAGTGACAAATCCTAATCTCGATCTATGCCAACCCAACAAAACACCTTCAGAGATACCTATAGAGCATCTTTATAATCACCCTTTTACGTTGTGATATTTGATAGCACACAAGGTATTCCTCCGGTATTCGGGAGTTGCATAATCTCATAGTCAAAGGAATATGTATAAGTCATGAAGAAAGCAGTAGCAATAAAACATAACGATCATTATGCTAAGCTAAACGGATGGGTCTTGTCCATCACATCATTCTCCTAATGATGTGATCCCGTTCATCAAATGACAACACATGTCTATGGTTAGGAAACTTATACATCTTTGATTAACGAGCTAGTCTAGTAGAGGCTTACTAGGGACACTGTGTTTTGTCTATGTATCCACACATGTATCAAGTTTTCGGTTAATACAATTCTAGCATGAATAATAAACATTTATCATGATATAAGGAAATATAAATAACAACTTTATTATTGCCTCTAGGGCATATTTCCTTTCATGTTGTGCCAGCGAAATACACACGGGTGGCCATCTTCATCAAGACACTCGTGGACCCAAGAACCCTCTCCATTGAGGAGATCACAGGGTGTCTGCTCATGAACGGGGAGCGCTTTGCCCAGAGTGGCAACTGTGCAGGCGGTGCTCACCTGCTCCTTATCGAAGACGAGTGGAAGGCGTGCCAAGGTCATCGCAAAAGCGGCGATGGCTCTTCCGGTGGTAGAAAGAGGCTGGACAGAAAGACCAATTCGAACTCACGGAACTGCACGCTCGAAGATAGCATTGGGAATGACAATGACAAGGTAGCGGTGGGAATGACAATGATGGTTGGCGGTCCTGGCAAGCCGCAGCGCTGTGCGGGCGAGTGCCACAGTTGCAGGATTGAGGGCCACTACGCCAGGATGGGGAGCGAGCTAATTGGCGCTTAATTTTTTACTTTGCGTCAACTGTGGCTCACATCGCTCTCTCATTCTGCCATATATCAGTGCGTAGCCAGCTTTCCGTGAAAGTTGCCCCTAAGTCGTGCAAGGAGGACCTGCTGCTGGCGATGGCCGGCGATATCACTGTTACGACGGACCAGAGATCTGAGGCACCATGCAAGGAGTACCTGCTGCTGGCGATGGCCGGCGATTTGCCTTGGATTCTTCAAATAGCTGAAAAGTGGATATGATATCATTGGGAGTCATTTCCTTGAATCCATGGTGTTGCCTTATGTCCCACACCATTTGGTGATGATACGGAGCAAGAGCATGAAGCAATTTGTCCACAAGAACTCTCTTAGTCAACTTAAATCCATCTTGTGTCTTGTCGCAATCACAGGACTCGATGTCAGTGGATAGAGTCATGAGACGCTCAAGGAGCTGCTTGGGGGATTCACCTTTCTCCATACAAAGTTTTGCAATTGACCTTTGGCAATTTCATATTGAGCAAGCCGGAGAGTGGAGGTACCGGTCTTGGTCCTCACAATGCTATCTCGTAATTCCTTTGCACTTGTGATGTGTATGTAAGGTCTCCTTTGATTATCATTCATTCCTTTCCTTATGCACATGATTGCAGTGTCGTTGAGATGCTTGTCATATGTTTCTCTTGGTGTGAGATTCTTTGGATCGACAGGGTTGTAGCCATACTCCAAGATGTCCAACATCTCATCATTGGCGAACCTAATATGATCCTGCATACCAACTCTCCACAAAGCAAAATTGGCACTGTCATCAAGCAAAGGAGGTTTGCCTCCAGGGTTATACTTTGGTTTCTCTACTTGAGGTTCGGCATAAAGCCATGGAACACCAGAGTGATCACTACTAGGAGGTTGTTAGCCTAAAGGATGAATGTAACATCCCTAGATCTTAACCATGACATCAAGCTGATTAAATTGCCATGGCATCATATTTCACTAAGACAAAATGCCAAATTCAAAATGCAAGTCAAATAATTATTTCATCAAACATCAAAACAAAAATGTTCATGATGTTGCAAATAATCCCAAAGCAATTATAAAAACAAAACCAACATTAATTGAGTTTCCAAATTGACCCTACTATCCAAAACAGTAGCAGAACAACCCTATTTTAAATCATTTTCATTTATGAAAAATCTAAATGAATTTAAAGCAATCCCAAAAAAATTGTGTCAGTGAGGATTGACGCATAATATTTATTAGGACCAGTTGCACATTTTACAAAATTGGATTAATGCCAAAAGGATTACAAAACAGAAAGTAAAACAGAAAACAGAAAAGAAATAAAAAGAAAAGGCCAAAAGGCCACTTACCTGTCACTATAGTCGAGGCCCAGCCCAACTCACCGGCCCAGCCCATCCCCACCTGCTACTTCGTCCTCCTCTGCTCGTGTCGCCATGGCTGTGGCAGAGCGCCCTAGCCGGCCGTTCCTCGACGCGTGCGAGCACAGGGACGACGGGGAGGGATAAGGTCGACCCCCAACTGCTCCCCTGCCCCTCCTGGCCATCTCTTTTCCCTTTCCCCTCGCTCGCCTCCGCCGATCCAGCGCAGCAGATGGCACCATCGCCATGGCCATCCTCGTTCGCGCGGCCACCGAGCTCCCCACGTGCTAACTCCACGTCCAAGAGCACCGGCTACCTCCCCCATGTCGTCTACGTGCAACCGCTCAAGTTGGTCGTCTCTGCAATGCTGGGATCGAGCCGATCCCCTCCACTGCATCCGCCAGTCGCCGCCGATCGATCTGCCACCTCTGCGCTCCTAAACCGACCACCGAGCCACCGTGTGCTCCTTCGGTGAGCTCCCCTCGCTTCCCCTCTCTCCGCTGCTCAGTTCGCTGCTGTTGCTCGCCGCTGCCTTTGCTGCTACACCGGCCGCCGCTGCTGCCGTCACCACCGCCGTTTCCACCATCTCTGGCTTGCCCCACGAGCTACAATAGATGCAGCGGCTCGTGCTGGTCCTGTAGGAATACGCGCCGTTACGTTTGGCCGCCGGAGCGCCGTTTCTGGCTGTCGCCGCCGCCTCTGTATGTCATCGCCGGCGCGCGCGCGACCAAGTCAAACCGGCCCGGGTCACTGTAGCTGGGCCCCGACCGTCAGCTGGTGAGATTAGGGCCTAACCCCTAATTAGTACTAACCCACTGACCCTAATAGCCACCGACAACGGGCCCCACCGCAAATAACCCTTCAGTTAATACATGTGACGCTGGCATGTGGGACCCTTGTACTGTAGCGCTTAATTAACTCTAATTAAGTCCCTGTGACACTGATAGTGGGGCCCCACCACTAATCAAACTCAATTAAATAGGTTAATTAACCTCTGTGTCAATGACACCTGGGCCCTACCATCACTGTTCACCCTTTGACCTGGTCAATGTTGACTGCTGAGTCAGCAGTTGACTGGCCCCACATGTCATTGACTATGGCTGGCTGAGTCTGTGTAATAAAAGTATTTCACTGTTATAATTCAAATTTAATAATTAATTAAATCCAGAAATTCCAGAAAATAGTTTAAAACTTTGAAAATCCATAGAAAATAAACCGTAGCTCGGATCGAAAAACTTAAAACATGAAAGTTGCTCAGAACGATGAGACGAGTCTGATCATGCCGTCTGTTTCCTTGCCGGAACCTCCTACGTAGGAGAACTCGTAACTCCGAGCCCGATTCCGGTAGGTGAATAGTGCACACATACCGGTTAATAAATCCCAGATTAATCCTAAAAATAACTAAAATGACCTAGATGCATCTTTAGGCAACCCTGCACTGCATCATAGCATAGCACGCAGTGTGTTGCATCTGTTTGCATTATGTTTACCTGTTTCTTCCCCCTCTTCTCTCTCGGTAGACCCCGACGTTGACGTAGCTCCCGAGGCAGACGCAGCTCCGGAGTACGACTACGTCCCCGACGACACTATTGACGACCTTGCCCTTGCCGCGGAGCAAACAGGCAAGCACCCCCATTTTGAACATGCCTATATCACCTATTCTCTTCTCTCTTATGCTTGCATTAGAACTGCTACTGTTTCTGTATCCTATATCTGCTGCATAGCCTGTTTATTGTAACCTGCTTTGTTACCTACCTGGTTATCCTAGACTGCTTAGTATAGGCTAGGTAGAGACCTATCAGAGACCCCACTTGATCCCGACTGCACCGCTGGATATCAGAAGACCCGATCAACGGGATTAAAGACCAAGACCCTGGCACTGCACATCACTTCCCCCTAATCAGGATTAATTAACTAATTAATTAACTAATTAATTAATTATTTATTTTATTTATTTTAATTATTTATTTTTATTTCTTTCCTTTTCTTTTATTAAAACGTTCTGGGGGGGGCCCACTGGACAGTGGCACAGCCGGACTCGTCCGCGCTGTGCCCGTCCAGAGCCGGACGCGTCCGCGCGTTGGGGGGGGTCAACGCGCGCGCGCGCACGGGCGAGCGGGCGGCGGCGCAGCAGAACCGCGCGGCCGGCGAGCGAGCCGGGCGTGGCGCGGGCGAGGTTATCGCGCGGCCGCGGGGAGCCGGAGGCGAGCGGGGCGGCGTGGTGGCCGGAGCGGCAACGGGCGGCGGCGAGCGGTGCCGGGCGCGCGGAGGCGAGGCAGGGGCCGGAGCGCGTGCGCGCGGCTGGAGCGGGCCAAGTGCGGGGCGACGACGGCGACAGAGAGAGAGGGAGGGCGTGGCCCTCACCGCGGGTGCAGGGTCAGGGCAGCGGGCTCGAGCTCGTGGAGGGGGGGTCGGCGACGGGGTCGAGGCGGGGCGTCGGCGTCGAGCGCGAGGAGGGCGCGCGGCGGTGGAGGCAGGGACGAGGGGTAGAAGGGGGAGGCAGGAGTAGGTGCGACGTAAGAGACGGTTTTGGAACGGAGATTTTTCGGCGTGCGAGAGGTCCAAGGGCGACGGCGGTTCGCGACGGCGTCGGAGACGAGGCGGAGACGGGGCGCGGTCGGGCGCGTCGGGGCGAGCGCGCGGGGCTCGGGCCCGAGCGAGGGCACGTCGGGGACGAGGTCGTCGGCGATGACGGCGACAGAGACGAGGTGCAGGCCGGCGGGGAGGCGCGGGCTCCGGAGGAAGACGGGGAGGCGGCGTGCTGTGCTGCGGCGTGGCCTGACGAGGGGAGGCGGCGACGGGGCGGCGTCGGCGAGCGGTCCGTCGCGACGGGCGGACGGGATCGGGGATCCCGATCCAGATGGGGGGGGGAGGAAGCGAGGGGGGGTCGGGGGTGGTTGGGCTAGGGTTTCGGGTGGGGGTGGCCGGCTATGTAGGCGCCGGCTGGGCCGGCTGGCGGCCCGGTGGCTTGCTGGGCCGAGGCAGTCCGGGGGGGGGGTTCCTTTATCCTTTTCTGTTTCTTTTTCCTTTTCTTTATTCTCTTTTCTCTACTGTTAAATGTCTAGGCCCCAAATGGTTTTTGTAAAAAGTGTGACCTATTTCATAAATACCAGTGCATTATTCCCTAACACCTAAAATTAGTTTGGACAAAACATAATTCCATACTTATTTCAGATTTAATAAATGGTTATTAAATATTATCTTTATCCACTGTTTGAGGTTGTTCGAGTCACTTATCCAATTCCAATGAGTTGGTTTCAATTTTAGAATAGCCTCTGGAATATTTGCTACTTATCTGACATTTTAGTTTCTGTTGGACAACTTTTATATTCCACTTTCATTTAAATTTGAATTTGGCTTAGGAGTTGAAATGCAATATGATGCTAATGATGATTATGCACTATTAATCATGATGACATGGCCTCATCAAAAGGGTGATCACTGTAGCTTAATACAGGGGGTGGTTACAAATCTCCTCCACTACAAGAAATCTCGTCCGGATTTAGGAGTAGAAAGAAACAAAGCGGGGTATTCATCGCGAAGACGATCCTCGCGTTCCCAAGTGGCTTCATCCTCAGAAGGTTTGACCACTGAACCTTGAGGGAACTTGATAACCTTCTGGCGTGTGCGACGCTCGGCTTGATCGAGAATGCGGACCGGATGCTCTTTATAAGAGAGGTCTTGTTGCAGTTCAAGCATTCGTGATTACTCCGCGGATAGGGTCTTTGAAGCAGCGGCGGAGTTGGGATACGTGGAACACATCGTGAACCTGAGAAAGGTTCGGTGGAAGTTCCAACTGATATGCCACCCTACCACGCCTTTCAAGAACAGTGAAAGGACCAATATAGCGAGGACTAGCTTGCCCTTGATCCCGAATCGTGGGTACCTTTCATCGGTGTGACTCGAAGATAAGCCTTTTCGCCAGGTGTTGTAGACCATATCTTGTGTTTGCGGTCATATGACTTTTTGACGTGACTGAGCAGTCTTCAATGCTCGCGGACAACGCGAACTTGATCTTCGGCAAGTTGGATAATATCCGGACCGAAGAGTGACGTTCCCCAGTTTCTGACCAATTCAGAGGGGTTCGGCACTTTCGTTCGTACAATACTTCGAAGGGGGCCATCTTCAGACTGGCTGATAGCTGTTATTGTAAGAGAATTCGCATATGGGAGAGATTCTTCCCATTTCCTTCCGAAGGATATGACACAAGCTCGAAGCATGTCTTCGAGAACTGGTTGACTCGTTCAACTTGTCTCCTTGAGACTGAGGGTTGAAAAGCGTGTGCTGAAAGAAAGACTGAGTTCCCATAGTTTCTTGAAACTTGCCCAGAATCTAGAGTGAATAAGCTGCCACGGTCTGAATGATAACCAGTGGAATACCGTGAAGTGAAACAATTCTGGACAAGTAGAGAGTTGCGAGCTGACTAGCAGTGATCGTCTCTTTACGGCTAGAAATGTGCAACTTTGGAAAGTCGGTCAATGACGACAAGAATGTAGTCATTACCTTTCTGTGATTTGGGAAATCCAGTGATAAAGTCCATTTCACCATGGTCCCATTTCCATTCAGGAACAGCAATTGGTTGCAGAGTTCCGGCGGCCTTGTGGTTCTGCTTTGAGCCGACGGCAAACATCACATTCAGCAACATAGCGAGCAATTCTGCTTCATGTTTGACCACCAGAATCTTTGACGGATGTCTTGGTACATCTTGGTACTGCCGGGATGAATAGACAACGGAGTGTCATGAGCTTCTTTGCATGACCTCCTGAGTCATACCCAGGTTACCTTTAGAGGGGACCACTAGACGACTTTTAAAGAACAGGTGCCAGTATCATCAATAGTGAAGAACGAAGGCCTTCCTTCAGCGAGATAGCGCTTAATCTTGTGGGCTTGAGAGTCATAACCCTGCAGCGTCTGATGCTGTCACGAGATCTGGTTTAAAACAGGGTATTAAGAGAACCCTGGGAAAAACGTGGAGGTTCTTTTTGTAGGAACCTTCAGGAGGGGGAGCGAGTGCTCCAGGAGGAACAATGTGGAGATTCAGCTTTCTGAATTCTTCAATAAGCGAAGGTTGAACTTCGTGAAACTTGGAGGTGACTGCAATAACTTGCTGCGGCTCAAGGCATCGGCCATTACATTAGCTCTGCCAGGGGTATAAGAAATACCCCAAGTTAAAATCCGCTACGGTCTCATCCATCTCTGTTGACGAGGTTCGGTCTGGCTGAGTGAACAGATACTTCAGACTTTGATGATCGGTGGTAGATCTCGCAACGATTACCGAGAGGTAATGTGGCCACTGTTTTTAGTGCATGGATGAGGCAGCAAGCTCGAGGTCATGTACTGGGTAATTCTCTTCGTGCGACGCATTGACGCGAAGCATAATGCAATTACTTCTCGTCGGTCTGCTTAGAACCGCCTAATCCTTGAAGGGATATCCACAATAGATGACAAATCCCTCTGGGAATCAGGAGGGGCAAGCACTGGGGCAGAAGTCAGCTTGTCTTTGAGCGTCTGGAAACTTCCTGACACTTTTCCGTCCAATCGAACTGACGCCTTTATGAAGCAGGTTAGTCAGGGGCTTGGCGATCTTGGAGAAGTTCTCGACAAATCGACGGCAATAGCTGGCGAGTCCGAGAAAACTTCGAACTTGCTTGACGTTCTTTGGAGGAGCCCAATCAAGAATAGCCTGAACTCGCTCGGGGTTGACGGCAATACCATCGAGATGACATGCCCAAGGTATTTTACTTGGGAAGCCGAATTCATCACACTTGGAAACTTAGCATAAGTGATGCTCTCGAAGTTTTTCCAGAACAAGTCGAAGATGTTCAGCATGTTCCTCTTTTTGGAGTCTAGTTCTGAATATCATCCAGGTAAACCACGACGAACTTGTCAAGTGTATTCCATGAATATCTATATCATCAGCGGGAGAATGTTGCGGCGGAGCATTGGTTAAGCCGAATGACTGACAGTTGTACTCGTATGAGCCATATCGAGTAATGAAGGCGGTCTTTGGGATATCCTCTTCACGAACAACGGTGGGGTAACCCAACCTTAAGTCCGAGTTTAGAGAACACTGATGAACCCGCAGTGATCATACATAGATCGTTTATTCCGAGGAAGGGGATATTTGTTCTGAGGTGCTTGGTTGATAGGACGGTAATTTTGGACCAATCGGTTTGAATCCATCTCTTCCTGACAGAGAGAAGGTGCTCCCCAAGCAGAGGACTTGGGCGAATGAAACCTAGAAGTGAAGCGTTGATTTCCTCCTTAGTTCAAGGAGTTCATGCGGCGGCATCTCTGTAGGTCGTTTGCGATGGGGTGGTGCCTGGTTTCAATTGCGATGACAAATTCGACACGCGAGCAGGGGGTATCCCTGGTGAGTTCTTCTGGGAAACACCTTGGAATTCGACGAACATCGGAATGTTTCTCGATGCCTTCAAGTGGTGATGCGTTTAACGCATTCAAGGCATAAAGCCTCGCCTCGGCATTTTGGATGATTTGAGCCTGGTAGCTTATTATTTCATCAGAAGGGGTAGAAGATGGCGATCTTCGTGGCGCAAACTATAGAAGCAGTATGCGCTTTCAACCAATCCATTCCGAGAATGAGGTCGATTACTACAAGACTTTAGTATGAAAGGGGAGGCGTGAAACTCCAGCCCTTCAATTTCAACGGTGACGTCGTGCTACCATGGAGGTTGACATTGACCCGCGGGGGTGTGTTTATTACTATTGCAGTGTTCATGACCTCACATTTAAGTCGTGTTTGTATGCAAATTCTTCGGACATGAATGAAATGCGATGCTCCCGAATCAAAAATAAAACAGAAGCTGGTACTGAATTAACAAGGAGAGTACCCATCACGGTGGCAGGCTGGTCCTGAGCTTCATTGAATCGTGTGTTGGCCTGAATAGCCCATAAGACTGGCATTGTTGTTGCGAGGCTGATTGTTCTACGGCCAGTTCAGGAAGTGCCAGTTGGTTCTGGTTCTGAATGCAGTTCCTAGGAAAAATGACCTGGCTGCCCACACTTGTAGCACAGACTATCATGGGGATGGGATGGGCAGAATTGCAGGTGCTCGGTGGTGGTGGAGCTGGAAGTCCTGGCTCCTAGGTGGTGGAGGCAGACGTGGTGCCAGTATAGGACTGTCTTGGAGCAGGTGCACTGGACGGTACACGCTGTTTTGGAATCAGATCCGACGCTTCTGTGCAGGCTGGCTCGAAGATGAACCGGTGTCACGGTTGCGCTAGAGATCCCTGGTGTGCCTGCAGTACCAGTCTCGACCTGGATAGCCTTGTTCACCAAGATGGAAAAATTATCAAATTCATTGCACACGGAGCGCTAGCTTTGATGTCAGCTTGAAGTCCTTCGCGAAACTTTCCTGGCGGCGAGCATCAGTGGGAATGTCTTCTTCAGCATATCGGGATAATTCCAGAAACTCCGCTCGCGTAAGACTTCCACTGTCTTGTTGCCCTGGGTGATGAGGTTGCGGATAGTCTCTTCTTCCGGTCCATGATTCCCTGAGGAATGAAACGGGCACGGAAGGCAGCTTGGAGAAATCGGCCAAGTGATGACTGTGCCAGCTGGTTGATGTCGGCCTGTGGCTGTCCCACCATTGAGAGCATGGCGGCCCTTGAAAGAAGGATAGGCGAAGGTGACATAGTTGCCGGGGCGAACGCCCACCAGATTCCAACTCATAGGTGATGTCGCGAAGCCAGTCATCCGCATCCAGGGGCTGAGTTGAGCCGCGGTAGACGGTTGGGTTGAGGCGCATAAAGTCCTGCAGGGTCCCTGGGCCTGGATACTGGTTCATATTGGGACGAGGAAACTGATCCATGATCCCTTGCATGAACTGACGTTGCAGTTCAAATTGCTGCATCATTCCAGCCATATAGTTCGGCGGTGGTGGATCGTTGGCACCACGGCCACGACCACGACCAGCGGGTCTAACCATCCTGCTAAATTACAACAGGGGGTAGTTTAGTAAAAGCAAGCGCGAGTGCTTAGCGACAAGCATGATGTAACTCGACAATAGTTTAAGCAGTGCATCAAATACATAAAAGTAGTCAATTAAGACATACATATCCTTACACAAAGTCAGGTACATGCGGACAGCATAACGGCGCAATTTCATAAACTGGACAAGCTAGGCGGCGCGCAGGCACGCGGTAAGGAAGTACACAACGAGACATAGCAAAGGCTACATCAACGTCGGGGAAAACTGGTGGGGCGAGGAATCTGCAAGTGACAACACAGGGTGCCCTCGATAAAAGGATCCTGTAAGCAGAACCTGGCCCACAATCTCGAAGCAAGGGGGGAAATTTTCAGAACTCCGGTGGATGTGATCACGAGACCCTAAGTGTCGGCGTTAGTAAAATTCATTTAACCCGACTAGAAGAGAGATCAGAGTCCCAGAGTATAGACGAGGAATAAAAGATCCTAATACCACCCAGTTGGCAATGTGGGCCCGTAAGCCACACAGCCAAGTTAGTAAAACGGTTTTCTTTGTCTAGACTCAACTTCGGCCAAGGAATGGGAAAGGGGGATTCCTACAGGCAGTCGGCTCTGATACCAACTTGTGGCGCCCCCGGCTCGATCGTACACTAATCATGCACGCAAACGTGTACGATCAAGATCAGGGACTCACGGGAAGATATCACAACACAACTCTAATACATAAATAAGTCATACAAGCATCATAATACAAGCCAGGGGCCACGAGGGCTCGAATACAAATGCTCGATCATAGACGAGTCAGCGGAAGCAACAATATCTGAGTACAGACATAGGTTAAACAAGGTGCCATAAGATGGCTAGCACAAACAGGGATACAACAGATCGAACAGGCGCAGGGCCTCCTGCCTGGGATCCTCCTAACTACTCCTGGTCGTCGGCGTCCTGGACGTAGTAGTAGGCTCCGCCCTGGTGGTAGTAGTCGTCGAAGGTGGCGTCTGGCTCCTGGGCTCCAGCATCTGGTTGCGACAACCAGCAAGAAGGGAAAGGGGGAAAGGAGGGGGAAAGCAACCGTGAGTACTCATCCAAAGTACTCGCAAGGAAGGATCTATACTACATATGCATGGTATATGTGTAAAGAGGCAATATCGGTGGGCTGAACTGCAGAATGCCAGAATAAGAGGGGGATAGCTAGTCCTGTCGAAGACTACGCTTCTGGCAACCTCCATCTTGAAGCAATAGAAGAGATTAGTTGGAAGTTAACCAAGCAACAACGTATAGCATAATCCTACCCGTCGATCCTCTCGTCGCCCCCATGCGAGAGAGCGACCACCGGGTTATATCTGTCACTTGTAAGGGTGTGTTTTATTAAGTATCCATTTCTAGTTGTCATGAGGTCGGAATACAACTCCGGGTCGTCCTTTTACCGAGGGACACGGCTATTCGAATAGATAAACTTCCCTGCAGGGGTGCACCACATATTCCCCAACACGCTCGATCCCCTTTGGCCGGACACACTTTCCTGGGTCATGCCCGGCCTCGGAAGATCCACACGTCGCAGCCCCACCTAGGCTCAACAGAGAGGTCAGCACGCCGGACTAATCCTAGGCACTCTGTGGTCTGGGCCCATCGCCCAGTGCGCTCCTGCACGTTGCGTACGCGGCCGCGAGCAGACCTAGCAACCCACACGATCACGGCGGTTACGTTATCGCGGTCCAACACGGCGCGCGCCGCTCAGTCGCTGACGTCAAGAAGGCTTCAGCTGATACCACGACGCCGGGATACCCATAACTACTCCCGCGTAGTTGGTTAGTGCGTATAGGCCAGTGGCCAGACTCAGATCAAATATCCAATCTCGTTAAACGTGTTATTATGAGATCACCGCAGACGACGACCAGGGCCAGGCCCACCTCTCTCCTAGGTGGTCACAACCTGCCCTGCCGCTCCACAACAAAGAGTCACTTAGGGGGCCGTCGAGGAGGCCAATCCTTTCAGCCCCCATTCGTGAATCACCTGCGGGTGCTCCTCGAGCCGACCCGACTTTAGTATCCATCTGATGTCACATGTAATAAGTAGTATACATATCCGCAATCGCCACCCGTGGCGAGCACGGCCCAATAATGTAGCATAGCAGACAGACGAGAATGTAGGGCCACTGATGACAAACTAGCATCCTACACTAGGCATTTAGGATTGCAGGTAAGGTATCAACAACAGTAGCAACAATGACAGGCTATGCAGCAGAATGGGATTAACCGAAAGCAGTAACAGGCTACACTACTCTAATGCAAGCAGTATAGAGAAGAATAGGCGATATCTGGTGATCAAGGGGGGGGCTTGCCTGGTTGCTCTGGCAAGTAGGGGTCGTCAACAACGTAGTCGGTCGGGGCACCGGCAGCTGCGTCGGTCTCGTAGTCTACCGAAGAGAAGAGGGGGAAGAAACAGTAAACACACGGCAATGATGCAACAGGGATGCATGACATGTCTAAACGCAGGGCCAGGGTGAAATACAGCCTAACTAAGCGATTTAGTTAATTTAGGAATTTATTCGGATTTATTTAACTAGGGTTGGACACTATTCATTTATCGAAATCGGTCTAATTGTTCAACGTTCTCATAGCTGCGGGCATCTGACGGGAATACGGAGGATGTATTCGGGTTCGTATCGTCGTTCTGAGCAAGTTTCATGTATAAAATATTTTCATCGGAGTTACGGTTTAAAAGATATGATTTTCTAAAGTTTTTATTAATTTCTGAAATTTTAATTAATTATTTAATTCAACATTATCCGAAACAGTGATTGATGACGTCAGCATGACATCATGCTGACGTCAGCAGTTAATTAAGTTAATTACTAATTACTGTTTAATTAACACTAATTAGTTAATTAGATTAACCTAATCAGGATTAATTAACTAATTAATTAACTAATTAATTAATTAATTATTTTATTTATTTTTATTTCTTTCCTTTTCTTTTATTAAAACGTTCTGGGGGGGGCCCACTGGACAGTGGCACAGCCGGACTCGTCCGCGCTGTGCCCGTCCAGAGCCGGACGCGTCCGCGCGTTGGGGGGGGGTCAACGCGCGCGCGCGCACGGGCGAGCGGGCGGCGGCGCAGCAGAACCGCGCGGCCGGCGAGCGAGCCGGGCGTGGCGCGGGCGAGGTTATCGCGCGGCCGCGGGGAGCCGGAGGCGAGCGGGGCGGCGTGGTGGCCGGAGCGGCAACGGGCGGCGGCGAGCGGTGCCGGGCGCGCGGAGGCGAGGCAGGGGCCGGAGCGCGTGCGCGCGGCTGGAGCGGGCCCCTTGCGGGCGACGACGGCGACAAGAGAGAGGGGAGGGCGTGGCCCTCACCGCGGGTGCAGGGTCGGCACGGCTCATCTCGTGAGGTGTGGTCGGCGACGGGGTCGAGGCGGGCGTCGCTTCGGCGCGAGAGGGGCTCGGGGTGGAGGCCGGAGACGACGGTCGACGGGGAGGCCGGCGTCGGTGGAGTCCGGCGAGGCGGCGAGGTCCAAGGGCAGACGGCGGTTCGCGACGGCGTCAGAGACGAGGCGGAGACGGGGCGCGGTCGGGCGTCGGGGCGAGCGCGCGGGGCTTCGGGCCCAGCGAGGGCACGTCGGGGACGAGGTCGTCGGCGACGACGGCGACAGAACGAGGTGCAGGCCGGCGGGGAGGCGCGGGCTCCGGAGGAAGACGGGGAGGCGGCGGTGCTGCGGCGTGGCCTGACGAGGGAGGCGGCGACGGGGCGGCGTCGCGAGCGGCGTCGCACGGGGCGGACGGGATCGGGGGATCCCGATCCAGATGGGGGGGGAGGACGAGGGGGGGGTCGGGGTTGGGCTAGGGTTTCGGGTGGGGGGGTGGCCGGCTAGGTAGGCGCCGGCTGGGCCGGCCTGGCGCCCCGGTGGCTTGCTGGGCCGAGGCCCAGTCCGGGGGGGTTCCTTTATCCTTTTCTGTTTCTTTTTCCTTTTCTTTATTCTCTTTTTCTCTACTGTTAAATGTCTAGGCCCCAAATGGTTTTTGTAAAAAGTGTGACCTATTTCATAAATACCTAGTCATTATTCCCTAACACCTAAAATTAGTTTGGACAAAACATAATTCCATACTTATTTCAGATTTAATAAATGGTTATTAAATATTATCTTTATCCACTGTTTGAGGTTGTTCGAGTCACTTATCCAATTCCAATGATGTTGGTTTCAATTTTAGAATAGCCTCTGGAATATTTGCTACTTATCTGACATTTTAGTTTCTATGTTGGACAACTTTTATATTCCACTTTCATTTAAATTTGAATTTGGCTTAGGAGTTGAAATGCAATATGATGCTAATGATGATTATGCACTATTAATCATGATGACATGGCCTCATCAAAAGGGTGATCACTGTAGCTTAATACAGGGGGTGTTACAGCTGAGTACTTCGGATGAGTACTCACGTTTGCTTTACTTTCTTTTTCCCCCATATCCCTTTGATGCCACCAGACGACGGAGTCCCTGAGCCAGATGCCCCAGTCGACGCCCACTACTACTACGAGGAGCTGACTGACGACCAGGAGTAGGATCAAAGGGTCCAGGGCAGGAGGCCTACGCCTTTCGATCGCAATATTTTATTTTGCCCTACCTCTGTGAAGGCCTATCTCTCTTTCTGTAATATATCTGTACCCAGATATCTGATGTTTCCGCTGACGCTTGTATGCCATCGAGCTATGTATTCGAGCCCTCGAGGCCCTGGCTTGTAACATAAAGCTTGTATGACTTTATTTATGTTTTAGAGTTGTGTTGTGATATCTTCAAGTGAGTCCTTAGGCTTGATCGTGTGCATTTGCTTGTATGGTTAGTGCACGATTAAGCCGGGTTCGTCACAGGTTGGTATCAGAGCCGACTGCCTCTAGGAATCCCCCTTTCTAATTCCTTGGCCGAAGTTGAGTCTAGTGGCCCAAAACTAATTTTACTAACATGGCTGTCTGGCTTACGGGCCCACATCGCCAACTGGGTGGTATTAGGATCATTTATTCCTTATCTATACTCTGGGACTCTAATCTCTCTTCTATTCGGGTTAAAATTTTACTAACTCCAGCATTAGGTTCTCGTAACCACTTCAACCCGGAGAGCCCCTACACTACAGATGATCGCTTGGTTCATCAGAAGACTCCGAAGATACTCCTCGAAGTTCCCGAGACCATTGTGCCCTTAGACATTGCAAATCCTTACCACCGACACTCACTGTGAATATCTACACTTCTTTGCCGATTGTATCTTCATTCCCAGTTAATCCTCTATGTACAAGATACCCCGAAATACTCCTCATTAATCCAGGAATCCTTTGAGCCTACTGCCGTGCAGCTTCTTTCGCACTGCGGTTAATTCCTCACATTATCGGGGATTCGTTCATCCCCAGTTGTTCATATGCCTCACAAAATTCTTTGAAGTGCAATTTGATCTCCCGAAGATCCTCTGCAGCCTAGTGCTCCCGAAAGTCTTGTCTGCCTGCATTATGGTTAGTTCCATATGTCAAGTAAACATCGTTGATACCCCTTGTCACTATCATTCTAATCCTATTAATTCAACATGTGTGCGAATACTCGCAATCATCGGTTGTTTCCTACTAATTCATCCTTCCAACTCAGACGTCATTATGCATACGAGCTAGATCTCAGAAAATCAATCCTTGATTGATTGGCAATCTAATTCTATTCAGCATACTCATCTTTTTATTAGAGCCTCTGCCTCTGATTCCCCGATTTTGGAATCGTAAACCCTTCGTATTCAAGCTTCGGCTTATTCAGATGTTCTCATAAATCGATTCCTTTGCATTCCTTCTTCTTCTGCTTGAGTACCGTTACTCACGTCAGATCCTTTGTCGTCTACCTGATCTTTTGTTGGATTATTATCCGACAATGTCCTTTATCTTCTATTTTTGAGAGTTCTTCCCCTGTTACAATTGCCTTCGGCAATGCGGTACCATTTAATTCTTTTCGTCCATATCCTATTTTGAAATGTGTCTGTTGCTACTATAAGCGTGTGGTATAGATCCATAAAATGCCCCTATGGGTTGTGTCTATGCCTTCGCTAGCTGTGAGAACACACAAGGCTTCATGTGCCATACCTTCTGGTATTCCACCAGTTAAACTTTCAAACTCTAAACATTCTTAACAGAGTGCAGTGAATGAGAAGTTGTTCATTGAAGAAGTGGGAGTCGACCTTGAACCTTTGTGTTCATGCCCATGGACCCGATGCAGAACTTATCATGGAAGCTGCTCGCAAAAATAATTCCCCCTCGGTATAAGTTCATCTTGTATCTATGAATTGATCCTTTGCACTCGTGGATCCAACCATATTTCTACTTGATTCCATTTCCCGGATAAGTTAAAATACTTGTCCTCTGCAGATCATTTCAACTGTCCAACCTCTACTCCGATTTACCTTCCGGTATTATCCCTAGCACTTGTTACTGGGTAGTTTAATACCCCATCGCATCATTCCTAGCCTGATCGGCTAAATCATTATCGTATCGATTTTTAATTATGCTACCTGGTCCTTGTGCCCGGAGCAACTTCCGACGTTGAGCTAAGCTTACGTCGATCTTCCTCATCTTATCACTTCACCTCGAACAACAAGCTTGACTTCGAGCTTGTGTCGAATCCGTGGTTCACATAGCCTTTCACTTCATCCTCCCTTTTGCTTGATGTCATCGCTGACCGATTACATCTTCTGGAAACCACTCGACAAATGTGTCGTGATCATCATCAACATTTCGAGTTCTTTCAGGATATCGATCTAATTCATGCTGAGAATTAGCATCCTTGCTCTTCGATGATTTGTGTTATCGTCAATGACATCTTGATTTTCCTGCCAACACAGACCTGGTTGTGCTTGGTTATTCCTTACACTCTGAGATAACCCTGGAATTGTTTCTCGGTATCTCTTGAGATCTTCGAACCCAATTTTTACTTGACACCATATCATTACTACCTCGAAGCATGATAGTGGTATTCCGAATCTCAGCAAGAACATTGGAAGCACATTGCCAAATGTTTCTCGATCAATTATCCAAACACCGTTGCATGGGTAATATCATGATTCTTCCTTCACCCCTTGTTTTAATGCTTTTGATCTTGCTGTCCTATCATGTATATCCTGCTCCGCTTATCATTGGGAAGGATATACTCCCAACTCTTGTGTGTAAACACCTCTTCCTTTCCATTGGACTGTTTGATCTGATAATCATATTTCTCTTTTCATTGTTTTGTTTAACCTTTCTTGTGATCTATGTGATGTAAGCAGAAAAAATTCCCTGCTTATAAAACACCCCGGTCTACAACTTCGCCAGTGAGACCCTGTTACTATTGTTGATAACATTCCGGTAACCACCGATGGACGAGAACTTTGCCTATTGGTCCGCCTCATTCAACGAGCAGGAAAATGGTTCTCGTCGTCCCTCGCCCTTGGTACCGATGTTGTTACCGACATAACTGACAGGGGTACCCGCGCGAGCATATTGCGAAGTGATGTGGAATCGGGTGTACCTGGAGGGTACCCGAGAGTTGAACACGAGGCGTGGCCGGACATTCCTAGCCCTTGCCGCAAGTCCTCGAGACGGGGCGACGGGGTCACATCGATCGTGAGTCTCTGCTCGTTTTCGCGCGCTCCTAAACCACTAAACAGTTTGGATATTTGATCCGAGGGGCCTCTAGCCCGATAGCACTAACCATCACGTGGGCATAGTATGGGCGTTCTGCGTCGTATACTTCAGCCGGAGCTTAATGGACGTCAGCGACTGAGCGGCACACGCTGGGTTGGACTGGGAACGCAACCGCACTTGTATAAGGGGTTGCTAGGTTTGCTCACCGGCGGTGCACGTAACGTGCAGGAGTTCCCGGGGCGATGGCCCAAGACCCCTGGGGGCATAGGTTAGTCCGGCGTGCTGACCTCTCTGTTAAGTATTTGGTCGGGTTGCGGCGTATCGTTTGGCCGAGGCCGGGCATGACCCAGTAAAGTGTGTCCGGCCGGAGTTAAGCGAGCGTGGTGGGTAACTTGGTGCACCCCTGCAGGGAAGAAACTTCTATCGATAGCCTGTCCTATGGTAATGGACACTCGGAGTTGTATCCCGATCGGTACAACTAGAACATGAGATGATAACTGGATAGTACGGCTCTTTGATTGCTTTCTCGCATGGAGTCGAGAAAGGATTTCAGGCTGAGGATTGATGATACTACTACTACTACTTTACATTATGTTTATCTGCATTCTTCTAATGCTGCAAGACTGCTGAAGATGTTGAAGATGCTAGTCTTCGATAGGACTAGGCTTTCCCCCTCTATTCTGGCATTTCTGCAGCCCAGTCCACATATACAGCCTCCTTTTTGACAATGATGCATATGTAGTGTAGATCCTTGCTTGCTGAGTACTTCGGATGAGTACTCACGTTTGCTTTACTTTCTTTTTCTCCCATATCCCTTTGATGCCACCAGACAACGGAGTCCCTGAGCCAGATGCCCCAGTCGACGACCACTACTAATACCCGCCCAGCGAGTACTACTACTACGAGGAGCCGACTGACGACCAGGAGTAGGATCGGAGGGTCCAGGGCAGGAGGCCTACGCCTTTCGATCGTAGTATTTTTTTTTGCCCCGCCTCTGTGAAGGCCTATCTCTCTTTCTATAATATATCTGTACCCAGATATCTGATGCTTCCGCTGACTCTTGTATGCCATCGAGCTATGTATTCGAGCCCTCGAGGCCCTGGCTTGTAATATAAAGCTTGTATGACTTTATTTATGTTTTAGAGTTGTGTTGTGATATCTTCAAGTGAGTCCTTAGGCTTGATCGTGTGCATTTGCGTGTATGGTTAGTGCACGATTAAGCCGGGGTCGTCACAATGAATAGGCGTAGCTGGCCTCGAAGCCACACCACCCGAATTGGTAAGTGGTGTGAGCATCATGGATAATGCGGCTAACCTCATTTGAACCAAGACCACAAGAGAAGCATCATGCTCCTCCTTTTGCTTAGAAAGGGCCTGTTCCAAATCCTCATGAGTGAAGGAATTAACTTCCGAAGAAGCCGCGCCCTTCTCCTTCGGATCTGCAACAAGGGGGGTCCCATCGGGGTTCATCTCGCTCTAGGGCGGTTAAGCCACAAGAATAGAGCACGAGGCTCTGATACCAATTGAAAGGATCGAGATGGACCTAGAGGGGGTGAATATGTACAATTACAAATTTTAATTCTTACTAAGCAATTTTAGGCTATAAAGCGGAATGTGAAGGTGAGCCTAACAATTGCAAGGATGATACAATGGTCTAAGCAAGGTGAACAAGTTAAACAAGTATATGAATAAGTAGGCACAATATAGTTCAAGTAAAGAATAAGAGACAAGTAACCAAAAGTAGGGAGCTAGGGTTAGGAATAACCGCAACTCCGAGAGACGAGGATGTATGCCGATGTTCATTTCCTTGGAGCAAAGCTACGTCACCGTTTAGAGAGGTGGATGTTACCACGAAGGCACACCAACGCCACGAAGGCTCACCCTATTCCCTCTTTGAGATATCACCACGAAGGCGATTCTCAACCATTAGTGGTAGACCTTGGGGTGGTCTCCAAACCCTCACAAACTTTCCGGGGGTAATCACAACGAACGATTCCTCTTCGAAGAAATCCTACCGCCTAGGAGTCTCCAACCTCCAAGAGTAACAAGAACGATGGGGAAAAGCTCAAGACTTGCTCAAATAACGAATTCCTTTAGTGAGAAGAATGGGAAGGAGTGGATCTATCACTTGATCGGACAACTTCTCACAAATGCTCTCAAATCCTTAGGGATCTAGGATTTGGTGTATGAGATTAAGAGAGAGAGAGAGTGTGTGTATGTGTTCTTGGGGGTGCTCAAAGTGAATGGTCAACTCTCTCACGGGATAGGAGAGAGATATTTATAGTATCCCCCAATAAGTGGCCGTTGGAGCCACTTGAGTGTAGCAGATGTCGGACGTTCGAAGCTTACCGGACGTCCGGTGCCTTGGCAGACATCGGACAGCCGACACATTACCGAACGTCCGACAACTCTTTAGTGAAACGATGAATGTGGAAGAATATTAGTGATATGTATGTATGTATCCATGGATATCTGGAAATAGCCGGTCATTTGGTGCACCGAGATACACCGGTCGACCGCTACAGACCTGACGTCCGACAGGATGTCTCTGTTGGGATGACACCAGATTTTCGGCAAAGATGGGTTGTCCGACGTTTTGGCTCGGGTAGTGAGTACTGGATTTCCGGCATAAGCCGGTCGTCCGAATCATCAGACGTCCGACAGGGACCGGATGTCTGACGTTTTGGCTCTGTTAGGGACAGACCAGATTTCCGGTGGGGACCGAAAATCCAACGTTTTGGCACTGTATAGAAAGTACCAAACTTCCGGTGAATACCGGTCATCCGGTGTGCATTGGGTGCCCGGACGTCCAACAAGTATCGGACGTCCGAGAAAGACAGAGACAGTGACCAGAGGATGAAAGGAAAAAAGAGAGGAAAACCGTGAGTTTTTTAGCAAGACCTTCATGAGACCCCATGTTCCCCTCTTAATAGTGCGAGATCCATATACTCAAGAACAAACATAAAAGCCTAAGCTAGTTGTCTTGTTTCCTCGTTCTTGAGCAATATATTTATGTTCATAGTCATGACCCACACACCGTCCTGTGGGGACTAATCCTGAGATAAACTTGACAAACACTATTAGTCCCCTATGTGTATATTGTCATCAACATCAAAATACGATTAAGGGCATGATTGCACTTTCGCTTTTTAAATCTCAAAATATGTTTGCACGGCTCTTTTTGAATCACAAAATAAGAATCTCTTACATAAATGAGATGAACTTGACACTCGATGAACAATCTTCAGTTGATGAAATGCAATCTAGTGGCGAGCTACCTCTTTCACACAACAAAAATTGATCGACCTATGCAATTAATAGAGAAGCTTGGCGCAACTATTTAAGCCGGTTGGCGTTCGGCTCGCGCGGCCAGGTGGGACTAAAATTTGGGTCGACGAGCGCGCCGGAGCAGAAGCACGCAAGAGCAGCTCCTTTTCGGGTGGCTGCAGGTGGGACCGCTATGAAATGGAGCGGGGTGCTCAGCCGCGATTTGAGAGGTGACGGTTAAATCATCTCCAATAGATGGTCCAAATTTTGGCGGTCCAAAACCATAGATGTAAAATATGGACCGCCAAAGGGTGCGTTTTGGAGCTCTGAAAATTGCTCAACTCCAACAGATGGTCCAAATCGGAGATGTAAAAGAGCTTCTCCAACAGATGGTCCAAAACAAGATGTAAAAAATCGGCCAGCAGCCGCGCGAACACCTTGTGCGCGCAGTGGAAGAAGATGGCCGCCGGTTGGATTGGTTGCTGCGGACGGCGGCGGTGATGAGAGCTAGCTCGGCGGCCGGCGAAGAGAAGTTCGACGGCCGACGGGGAGGAGGTCGTGCTGGCTAGGTGCGGCGGTCGTGCAGCCGGCGACAGGTCCGTGGAGAGGCCCGCGGCCGATGGGGAGGAGGCCGGCGGAGGCCTACAGGGCCAGCCGGACCGCCGGAGGTGCCGAATCCCACCGCGGCTGCCTCCTGATTCGGCGGCGCCCGGGTGACTACAAGACGGCTTCCGGCGAGGGAGGCGACGGGGGCGAGGGCAGCGGAGGGCGGCGGCGGGGATTCGGTGCGGTGGCGGCGACGGCGGCGGGGATTTGGGTAGTAGCGGCGGCGATTTTCCGGCCAGCTGGTGTTCGGGCGGGCGGACGGGCGCGACTGTGAAATGAAATGAAGGGCGGTTGGGCGTTGGCGGGCGGCCGCCGAATTTGGAGCAGTTGTATCTCGCGATGCAAATTTGCACCGCGAGGTGTTGTATTTTACATCACCGTGAGGCCGCGGTCCAATTTTTTTTACATATGGACCGTCTGTTGGAGCAGCGTTTTTTGCCTCAGACGGTCCAAAAGTTAGGTATTTTTACATTTGGACCGTCTACTGAAGATGCTCTTAGTCCTGGCGTATAGGGACTAAGTGAAATGTCCGGTTGGATCGACTTCTTTGGACCGGTCACTGACCGAGCGGACGTTTAGAAAGGAAATAAGGGTCCGGCTGTAGATGGTCTAGGGTATCCACCGTCCGCTGACCGATCGCACGGTCCGAGCGAGTCCCCACCTCCCCATCACGCCGTTTCCCTGCTATTTTAGATCTACCAGGCAGGCAAACCCCAGCTTCTCCTTCCTCGCTCGATCCCCAAATCAAATCGCTGCCTGCTGCTTCCTCCGCCCAACCCTAACCCTAGCCGCGCCGCCACCATCGATCCCCAAATCCCTTCCCCCTCCGCCCTCCTCCCAACCCTAATCCCTACCTACCTTCGCGAGCTAGCCGCCATGGCCCGTTCCATGGCTCTGCTCCACCGCGAGATTTACTTCTCCGACGACGAGGCGTTATCCGGCCGAGTGTCGTCAATCCGCTGCCCGTGGGAAGGACGAGATGATCCACCAAGCCGCCAAGAGATCAGTGACGCAGTCACCGGTTACCTGCGGACCTTCAAGGCGCACGCAGTCGTCGCCGATCCGCCGGCGCTCTCCTTCCTCCACATACTGCGGCCGCCGGCATCCGTCGGGCTCCCGATGCAGCTCCACAGCCTCACCTTGGCCACTATCTCCAGCGCGGACAAGCACCTGGTCGCCATGTACGCCGGAGGGTACCGCCCTGGCAACCGTTTCCCCGGAGGCTACCTCATCTACGACGCCAGGAACGACTCCATCTCTGGGATCCCCGAGCTCCCGTCCGACCACTCACATAGAGCCATCGGGTGCGAGTCGGCCGTCGTCATGTGCGAAGCCGCCGCCGCCGGGAACGACTACTTTCTTGCCGAGCTCGTCAGGGTCTGGCCAGAAGGCTCCCAAGCTGCGCTCTGGCTGTGGAAGTCGTCCGTCCAAAAATGGGACTTGCATCCCAGTCGCCTGCCCCTTCCATCCAGCACCACCGGCCACTTCTCCGCTGACTTGTGCTTCTCTTGTTGGGGCTCTGTCCTCTGCTGGGTGGATCTGCTCAAAGGCATGGTGCTCTGTGATCTGAAGCAAAACTGCAAGTTCAGCTTTATTCAGTTGCCCAAAGATTGTCCAACCTATGATGCCGACAGCAACAAGTTTACATACGCCTGTGCCGAGGAGTTCCGTTCCATGGCCTGTGTTGGTGGCGAAATCAAGTTCGTCGCCCTGGATGAATGTGATGAACACCAGCCCGAAAAAGGATTGGAACTGACCATCTGGACTCTCTCGCATGACCTCTCAGGGTGGAAGGAAAGCCGCAAGTACAATGTTGAAAACATCTGGGCAAACGAGGCCTACAAGCCTGCTGGTATAAGAAATCTTCCTCCGTCGTTCCCTGTTCTGAGCATCCATGAAGACGGCGTCGTCTACCTAGTCTTAGATGATCTCAGGGAGTTGGACGATGGACTAGAGTACATGGGCCAGTGGATGCTTCGTGTTGACATAGGCAATGACAAGGTCCAGTTCTATCCAAAGGGTGAAAAGAGTTCTGTTAATTCCCAGCTCTTTGCCAGTGAGTTCAGTGCGCACCGACAGCATTTACAGGATCACCCGGTATTACTACCACCACTAAGCACCGTTTCATTTGCATACTACCGCCATTTTATTTATGTTTACTATCACTAAACATGCTTTCATTTGCATACTAATGTAATTATGTTAGGTTTTTAAATGATAAAAATTCCAATGCATGTTTATCACATCCAGTTTGCTTCATTACTTGCTAAAAAAATCAAGATATTTGGCCACCTCCCCATGTTGAACAGTAGATGTCTGATATTGATGCTCATCCGCAATCATGACTCTGTAATCAATTGTCACTACCTAATTACTCTGCCCCCTTGTCATATTAGGACCTAACTTCTTGCACATCATGATGACACTTATTCAGGTTTTAGGGCTGTTTTTTCTTCCTTTTTTGCTTGATGGAGATAGTGTTATCATTAGCTTCACATCTCCACTTTAACATTTGAAGACATGGGCATTCGGTGAATATAGTAGTGTATGTGTTATTTTAGTAGTCGTTTCTGAACTTGGAATTTGTATGAGCCATGGCCGTTCAAAGATGCACATAGCAGATGAAGCATAATTTCAAACTATATATGAACAGTGGCAAGTGTCTGAATGAAATATGTCAATCAAAAGTCAAAAAAATGTACTCTCTCTGTCCCATAATATAAGAGCGTTTTTTATACTAGTGTAGTGTCAAAAACGCTCTTATATCATAGGATGGAGGGAGTACCTTTGACACATACATCTGTTTCCACAATTTTTTTTAATAAGGTCATGTTGGACTGACGGTAGACATTGTGTTGGAGTTGCCCAATTTATTAATATCAGTAACACATTTGATAGGAAATGGCAAATGTGGTCACATTAAAAGTATTATATTTGACAGGCATCTTTATTTATTTTTGCAGAGAGAGATAGAAGCAAGCGAGTTTGTTGCAAGGGGAAAGAGGATGAAGCCTTGAGATCTTGGCAACATATCATGAGGAAATTTGGACCGATGGCCGCCACTTGATTTTGCTTAGGCCCAGTGAAGTCATTTAATGTCATCTGTATCGATTAGTAGTAGTTATAAACTTATCAGTCATGGCATTATGCCTATTGAGTGGCTCCTTTTGGATTGTAACTGGGCATGGTTTAAACTTATCAGTCCTGACTTTATGCCTATTGGAGTGCTTCTTTTGGATTGCACTAGCAGGTTGTGGCCGTTTACGGTGTATTATTTTTTATTGTGTTGATTCTGGCTTCATACTTACCGTATAAAGGGTGTGTGATTGTGTCTTCTACTGTTTTAGTACGTCTAATTTGTCTTAAGTGAACGTTGTTTTGAAAGTAATACTAGATGAGCCAGGCATCTGGATGTTTGCTTTGCTTGACCATCATACTGACTTGTCACAAACCAAACATGACATATAAGTCTGGCTTTCAAAACAAGATAGGCATTTAATAAGTTTTGGTTCTTTTGTTTGGTTTGGTTTGCGACATGGCTTTGGTTTTGCCAACCCTTTGGACTGGTGGTTAAGTAATCTTGGTACGATATCCTCACATAATCTTGATGAATGCAATCCTCACATAATCTCATTTCCAGATGCGAGTGACTAATTCAAAGCCTAATATGACGAGGGCATTTGCGGGTGTTTCTTTTCAAGTCGATCCAACAAATGGTGTCACTTTTTCTTACTATCAATTCAGTGCAATTTTGTTTTCCTTCTTTATTATTAGATAAGGGTAATTCCAATGTGTATCACCAAAGCGCACCCAAATGTTCGCATCATGCGATTCGGACACTTCCAACGTCTGCGGTAGGTCCGGATATCTGAAATCCATACTAGAAAACAACTCATGGGAGGTTTGGAGGAGTCAGGATGCCCGCCACGTCGGACTCCAAAACACCAGGTCCACCCAAACCCCCTCTCCCGAAGGCTTTTACCCCACTCCGTCCCTCCCCCCTTGCTCTACATTCTACATTCACACCCATCAAGACCGCCGTCGACGCGTTTTTATCACCACCTGATAGCGCGCCCCCCCCCCCCCCCCCCCCCCCCCCCCCCCCCCCCCCCCCCCCCCCCCCCCCAAGGCCTTGCGGGACTTCCGTTGCTCCACTCAATGAAGAAGTTCAAGCTCGAGGAGGGAAAGCTTTAAAGGCCGCTTTTGAAGAGTATGATTGAATTTGGGATTGATAAATTTATAAGAATATGTTAATCGGCACTTTTAGGATCTAAAGATGATTCAAACTGAGGCTGCATAACAGACATTTGGTTCAGCTTTATGCTTTAAAAAAGAAATGGGGCGGACATTTTGTCATTCATGAATCTGCAGATGCTGTGCGGATTACAACACAAACGTGAACCTGATGTGAATTGGGTTATCAGCACATAGGGCAGCTTGTTTTTTCTTCTTTAGGCGTGCACAATCCTGAAAGGTTGTGCATGGCCATGACAAAGAAAATGAAGCTCCCTCGCCAATCACCCATCTACTTGTACTTTGATCACAACTGAATAAATGAGGGATGTTGTATCAAAAAAGAAAAACGAAGCTCCAACGTACACCACAGGTCCACCAAACCGACACAAGAAACAAATGGCAACAAAAGGGAGACAACCCTACATGCGCTTGATGCATCTTCTCCATTCAAAAGATCACCTTTCTTCGGCACAGAAAACTCAACCCTTGGTACAACCAATTGTGTTCTTTCCGAGCCTGCGGATAATTAACAAATGCATCAGCTACAGTTCTCATATTATGTGAAATTATAAACTACAAGCTCGTAACTTACATCGCAATAACTTGGTCCACAAATTCATGGACTTTGGCAGTACAGGGTTTCTGCGCATCTTTAAAAGTTACTAGAGCATCGTACACCAGCTGCGGTATGAAACTCTCCCATTCCATGACTAAGGAGAACGCAGCCTCTAGCTCCTCTGGAGAGAACTGCATCAAGACAGGTCATAAGCATTGTTGTATCCACTAGTTATCCCAAGTATATGAGCGATTGTATCCAAAGAAGAAGATTAACGTACACTTGGGGAATGCTTGAAGAAGTTTGTAGAAAAACGGAGTAAACTGACTCTGTTATCCTCGTACGGGACACATTTTTTCCCTTTCCTAATATATTTAAAGTGGTTGTAGGTGGTGTTCATTGCTGGAACCCATGGCACCCTAACAGTCCATTTAACAAACTTAATGTAAGTTTTGAACAGCTTCTTATCTTCCTTATCAAGTCTTTCGAACAAGAGATCCAGAAGAGCGCTGATAGCAATACGCTCGGTGTGGGTCAAGTATGCGATGATGGACTCGCTTTGGGGGTCAATTTCAGGAGGACCACCTTGCAGAAAACTAAGCAAATTTAAGGTATGCATAGGGTATCTGTTGCCTTCATCTTTAAACGCTTTGTCAAATATGTCATATAGTCTGTTGTAGTCAAGAACAGCCAATCTTTTGGTGTATGGATGCCGGGTAGCATTGATTCGGGCATTCCCGTCCTCATCAAACACAATTTGCTCTGAAGTAAATTGTCCTCCAAAGCATATCCCACTGAAATGCCTTCTGCATAAATAGATCAAAACCTTTCGAGAACGGAATTGCAGAACTTCTCCCAAATACTTCACCTCTACTACTGGACCTAGCTTGGCCAGGGACGGGAGAACTAGCGCTCGTCGTACCCAAACCACTAATTATTGCATCCCAGTTTGAGGAACTGTGAAAAACAAACATAATCAGTCTTTTCCAATACAAGAAATAAAGGCCTAGAACTGTCACAAAAATGTTTTAAATGTGAAATAGCACAGCACAGTCAAGGTAAAAATAACAGAAGCATGGTTTGTCCATGACCAGAAATGATTGATGGCTAGAATCATACAGAACCAAATAGTGTTCCTTTTACCAAATTAATCTTTTACGATCAATGATGGCTAGTTGACACTGCTAGTATAAATTATATATAGTTTAGCCACATCAAACTGACACTTTACCTTAACTTATTTACACCATAACAACTAAATATTCAAATAGATCTAACATGATTCTAAAAAACAACAAGTTATGCACCTCCACACATGAACCCTGCAAATAATAATCACATCACTATTATATAAAATCATAGTTAAATTAGCAATTTAGGGCTAAATCAACTAATGGAGTGATGCCAATCAATAATTATCATAACTAAGCTAGATTGGTGAACTCGGACAGCACCTTCAGAGTTGAGACACACACACTAGCTAAATGAAGTCTCTACCTTTATTAGGGTTAAAAGACAACAGTGTGCATCAATTTCCAATCAGCACAGACCCCTAAAAAAGTGTTCTTCCTCATACTACAACAGCACAGACCCCTAAACATGTTGAACTTAACATATGCCATGAAGGAATTCAAAGATAACAGCCCATTGCATAAATCAACCAGTACTACCGATATCATCCAATATTTCCAAATAGGAAGACCTCTTTCTGGGTAACTATCGTATAAAATAAACAGTACTGTCCATGTCGGACTGACAAAAATGAACTAAAAGCATACTGAGGTTAAACAGAGACCTAATCAGCCAGTTTTACTAGATAGCGATGGCAAACAAACAAATTGACAAGCTGACAAACGAAACTCAGAGAAGGGTTGTCGAATATTCTGCGAGCAAATTGACAGGCTGACCCATGAAAGCTATAGAGGAAAGTATATAGCTCAGCAAGTCTAGTCAATGCATGTGCTAACATCACCATCTAGAATACAAAGCTTGGAGTTTAGTTACACAGAGTCAAAAGTCAAGATAAGCTCAACTTTCAGGAAAAGTTGGTGCATATTTCCATGTGCGTCTATAAGAAACTTAACAATTTAGTGATGCCAAGGTCTCTATGGATACAAATAAACTCGCAGACGAGAAAACTACAGAAACATGATACAATGGTTCAGAATGAAGCAACAGTATTTGTGAAACTTCAATTTTAGTATCCATCATACCAGGAATTGAACAAAATAACAATGTGGAACCTATCCACCAACGGAATGTATAGCACACTTGCAAGAAAAATTAACATCTTAAAGACAGAAAGTAGCTGTGAGGAATAGTAAGTTGAAGAAGCTGGTAATAAACCTCTACCAATAAAAATAATTTACTGCAAAGCTGTGAAGGACAAACAAAAGCATGATTGGTCACTCAAGATCATGACTGGGTATTTGTTCCATGTAGGCCTAGTTATAGTTCAACAAGATCTATTATGACTAACTATACAGAAAAGTCAGTCTCGCTGTTAAGCAAGATACCATAGCATCGAATGACCAAATACAAAATTACTGAAAATTAGTCTAGCGCAATTTATTACATACCAGCCACCTCTTAGTCTTGAATTAATTCTGATAGTGGAATCCTTCTTTACGTGATAATAGGATAAAAGTTGCTCAGGATGCAAAACCTTTCCACAAAAAGTTGAGTAAAAATCATTCGATTTTACACCCACTTTATCACATGCTGCTTTCATCAGCATATTCACATTTGAAGTGTAAAGATTTTGTTGATGAGAAATGGTTGAGCCACAAAGATATATAAACACTTGAGAAACTCCCTGCAAATAATTGTTGGCTAAGACGTTAATTAAATTGGAAGGGAGGTAGTACTTGACAGAAGTATAATGAATACACCAAATAGACAAAACATTCATGTGACTATTTTCTTGAAAAGCAAGGAGATGCATTGTTTCACAAATACTTTACAGAAAACAAAGAAATGTAGAAGTGGAGCAGTCATCTGGTGGTCATAAAAAGAATACTGGTTTACGATTAAGACGGAGAGAAAGCTATACAAATATAAGGCATAATAAGCAGATAACATAATTATGTTCAGTTTAAATCTAGATTTGACCTTCGTTTAAAATTAATGTAATATCCATCCAAAGATAATCTATGGCTATTTTCTTCAATATGATGATACCTACAATCATTAATACCAAATACAAATTCAGACAACTAGAATTCACTAGATTTAACGGTTATGCTTGCTGGAGACATGAAGGTAGAAGCTTCTCAACAAATCAACTAAGTAAAAACTTGGAGCCATAGTAGTTACATGCACAAATGGCAACCATAGAATGGATGGACATGACCCTGATAATCTATATAGAGCTGACGGTTTGGTGACAAGACCACATTGTTCCAGATCAAGTTGAACCCACTGCCCGCATTTACAACAAACATTCGATTCAACATCCAACATCCAAAATACTACCATGAAGCATTGCAACGCAAAATTACCTCAGTATAATAGTCGCTGTCTATCTTCTGCACTAGGCCCTTTGAGCTGTTGGAGAAATTCTTAAAACCCTGACATAACATAAGCAATTGATGAAACCATGTAACAACTCATTGAAATAAACAGACAAACATACAATTGAATTAGTATGAAGAATCATAACCCACCCGATGTCATTTAAGGTATTGTTTCTAGAAATATCACCTTTAAAATCACATATTTATTGAAAATTAATTGAAAGGTGCTACTAGTCTACCACACATCGACAGATAATAACACAGCATTTTCCAACATATAGCAACAGCAAGTTCCTATAAAATTTTATCTTTCAGCAATGATCAGGAAATTGTAACATATGCACGGGTCCGAAGAAAATCAGAATTAGCGACAAGCTAGACTATATCTTGAAGTAGGACTAAATGGGTCCAAACAAAATCAGAAGTAGGACTAACTAAGCTATGTTGTAGCTTGAATGCAAAGCGCTATTTTAGAATCTTGCCTTTAACTCTTCTAATCGAAGAGAATAATTACTTGATTCCTCTCCATCAGAAACTAGCATCACATCATCACTCATGGAACCAGCCCTGAGATAAAAATTCATCTACAAGCAATTTTACAAAATATTATCAGCCAGAATGTAAAAGCATAGTAGAAGAGCTGCTGCTTGATTCTCCAGCCCTCAAGTAATAGTTCATCTACAATATATGATCATCCAAAATGTAAAAAAAAATATTCAGTACATTGATGCAAGGTCTCAGATAATTAGTGTGTCAAAGTACCTTCGAGATATAATTCCATTTTCCATTATTAGACCCATGGCAGCCTCCCCTATCACTACAGACAAAATCTGGTACATCAATAAATGCCTGCAATGAACAGAAAATATTAGTGCAAAACAATGCGTTTGTTCCATCTAAAAAGGGAACACTCTTTGAGCAAGCCAAGAATATCTGATCAGCATGATTTCATACTTATCAATGTATTATGCGTCACATACCTCATAATCTTGTAGTTTTAAGCTGTTATTCCTCGCTCTTTGAGCCAACTGCTTCACCTCCTCACCGATTGTAGCAAGTCCTGTCTTGTCTGCATCCTGCAACACAAGTAATGAGTTAGAAAAGAGAAAGACACAAAATGTATACCCAGCCAACTTTATTCTCTTTGGCAAACCTTCCACATGAGCGACTTAAAAGACAACAATATACGTATAAGAACCGGTGATTACCTTTCTAACAAGGTCTTTAGATATCTTCTTTCCACCAGATGCTTCCTGCAGTGGGTTCAGTTCCCCTCGCAACCTGTATCACAACAAAATGAAGAACTCTTCTTTATACAAAAGTTCGGTACATAAATGGTCAATTGCATGCTTTGCAACATCAGGCCTGAAACATACTTGATAAGTTTGTCGACGGGTGTGTCAACTGTCAAGTAGTAATGTGGGATGGTTTGTTTAGAGGCTAAGAGGCGGTCTGCAGTAACCTGAAATGAACAGGACTTAAACCACTACAAGGCAGATAGGATCAACCAAAAAAATCCCATCGGCAATCTTCACAGTTGAAACATACCTTTCTTATCTGCGCATTTGGAATATCAGTGCAATCTAATCCTGAAGCTGCAAAAGACTCGCTCTTGCCACCCTTGGCTACAGAAGCTTTGTTAAGAAAAAATAGTCGTTAGATGCAGGCTGGGTTCCATTTGATTCACATGATAAGCCAAATGCATGACATAATGAGCTTAGAGGCAGGCTCAAGCTTAGTGCAGAACTTTTACTTGGATCTCACAAGAATGCTGGTAAAAATGATTATTACGGAATTCGCGAAAACATTTTGAAGTAGAGAACTAACATGAAAAGAAAAGGAAACAATAAGGAATGGCACATAAAAAAGCATGGAGTTATTTTTTTATGAGACCGGGATAGAGGTCTGATTAGGATAAACAATCAAGAATGGCACATAAAAAAGCATGGAGTTATTTTTTTATGAGACTGGGATAGAGGTCTGATTAGGACAAACAATCAAGAATCGCACATAACAAGTGTTGCAACATTGAAATAAGGTTGAACTAAGCTTAGTTCAAAACTGTGACACTTATTTTGCATCGGATGGAGTAATTCACAAGAGCTTTAGAAAATCACATTTAACAAGAACACACGACTACACAGCAAGTCAACAACAAACAGAAGGGATTTACAACCAAATCTAGCTAGGAAGAGAGTTCAGTTTGTATAATAATTAATGCTTTCACCAATCTGGGGAATGCAATCAGAGAGAATATAGCATACCCAAGCAATCTTCAATGTCTGCCTTGAGAATACGACCATCAGGACCAGTGCCTTTTACACTTGCATCCGCAGCCGACGGTTTGTAATCTTTGAACTTATCGATGTCACCTTCTTCTTCCAGAGTTAAACAAATTACCTAATGGAATAGGCCACACAGTACAAGCAATACTATGTCAGCAAAATATGCAAGCAGTACTACTACAACATGAAACAATAGGTAGACGGTTATACGTTCTTTGGACAGTAGATGTATACCTCACCAACTTTAACCTTTTTGGCACCATCACCATGAACAATCTTAGCAAGATAGCCCTCTTCCATGCACTCTACCTCAGATGTGGCTAGATACTAATTAAATGAAGTGCATACAGATGTTATTTAGCTTCTGCTGTAGAGCAATAATGTACGGCGACCCGCAAAGCACAAGAATGTACGCAGCACAAGCATGAGAGAGAGAGAGAGAGAGAGAGAGGTGGCGAGCCCCATACCTTGGGCGCGAGATCGCTTGTTGGCGCGAGCTTGGAAGCCTGCGGCCTTGAGGTGCAGCCGTAGATGTACACGCCCCTGTCGCCGCGACCCCCTCCGCCTCCTCGCCCTCCACTCGCCACCGGGACGCAGGACGCCGCGGGGCCCATCTTCGCGCACGTCAGCACGGCCTCTTCGGCGCCGGCTGCGGAGGTGCCCTCGCCGAACGGCCGAGGGCGTCGACGAGCGGGGTGGCGGCAGCGGCACAGCCCGCACCTCGGGACGACGTCCTCCAGCACGACCCGCTTGCCCAAGCACCTGCTCCCGCCCTCGCCCGCCGTCGGCGCCGCCGGTGTATGACGGCGGGGAGCGGGGTTGGGGTAGCAGCCGCGCCTCGCCGCGGGCTCCTCCTCCTCCTCCGCGACGCCGTCGGCCTCGCACTCGCCCGCCGTCGGCGCCGCGGCGGGCCTGTGGCCGAAGTAGTTGGTCGGGCCAATGCGGCCGGATCGGGAGGAGCGGGTGACGCTGGTCGACCCCTCCCCCGCCGCCGGGTCGCCGCCGGGTCCCTCGGACGGCGCCATGCTAGACCCTCGTCGTCCGCCGCTAAACCCTAGAGGAGAGGAAGGGGATGGGAGAAATCGAGACGACGAAGGCGAGGAGGCCGCGTCTGTCGCTGCGCATTCCTCGCTGTGTGTTTGGGGGTGTGGAGTGGCGCCGCGGCGCGGGGTGCGGGTGGGGCGTAGGCTAGGTGCGCGTGGTGCATGGACCCAGTAGAGGAGGGCGGCGTACGATCAAGTCCGGATGGGCCGTGGACACGCCACTCGGGGCAGCTGCGTGGACCCGGTGCGCTGCGCGGCGGGCGCTCCTGCCCGTCCGATTCCGTTGGAGGCACAGGATGCTGTGCGCCGCCGGCGCGTGGACGCGGCGTAGGGGCGAAGCGTGGAGCCCACCAGCTGCTCTCCTGACGCCACGTATCGAGCCATACGCCTACATGCGGCCACGGACCCTCCAATCAGAGGCCGGTACCTCGGGTGGGCCAGGGCTAGGCCTACACACCATGGGTAGACGGGCACGTACATGTAGGCCTCTGTTGTTCCGCCCCCTGCTCCAAACCCAAAATTCCTCCTTGCTCCTTGGGTAGGATTTCATTTCATTTCAAAATTCAAATCACGGCAGCAGCCCAAGCACAATGGTTCATCATGGAGTATGTGAATCTTTTCCCCAAAACTTTTATTTTTCAAAATAAAACTTTTGGATCTTACTACTTCTCGGCACATATTTTTCAAATGTGCGTGCATTTTTATTACTTCTCTAGCCATTCTTTCAAACTCTATAAATGTATCGAGACAAAACGTCTCATCTTCCTCATGAAGTTTTTGCGCATGTGGCATTGCAGGAACGAAGTCACCCACCATAAGGCGGTGCCGCTAATTAATGGAGAGCTCAAGGAGACTTTTGAATAGCTACATTGAGTCTATCATGTGTATCAAGCAAAACCCGCATTACGACTTTGGTGAAGCAAGATGGTGGTCACCATCAGCAATAAGTCAACGAAGGTGCAACCCGACCCATGGCCCGTACGGCACGAAAGGAGGCAGAAGAACATTGGGACAGGTGGGACTTGCTACCACGGTGGCGTGCCATGTAGGCAGAGTCAGCAAACCACTTGATGGCGAGTGACGAAAATCAGCCCAAGTGTTCCCGACACTTTTTTCAAGTTGTTCTATGACTATGTATCCACCGTGCAAGTTCATGTACCATAGGTGCAATTACTTTTTTTAGCCTTCCTTCCACTTCTCACCGAGGTAGTTGTCGGCCTGGTCCTTGCTCTCACGGCGCGGAAATTAGTGGCCTACATTGTCTCTAATGCCTTGTTCTTTGTCGCATGTGTCGTTAGTGACATCTCATCCTTAGTTGTCTCTGCCATCTGGGACGTCTTGTCCATATCCTCGCCATTTTTAAGTTCTTTTTTTTTTGCGATGCCATTTGTAAGCTTGTTGGCGTGGCGGTGATGGCAGCCCCCCTTCGCAATTTGGCCATTCGGATTCCTCTCTCGTCACATTGGTGAGGGCTCCGGTGTTATCATGAGGCGTGCGAACTTATTTTGGAAGGTTGTGATCTTGGATGTGTGGATCGTCTGACGGCGATTGCTTCGACGTTTGTTTTATCGAAAGCATTGGTCATGTAGCCTTGCTGGCTTACCGCGCGCAATCTACAATGACGAGCTAGCTCTGCCGATGGAGAGGCATCAGGGGTGGCGTGCCATCAGCCTGTTCTCGAGGAAGAAGACAATCAGACCCTAGGGACATTGGTGTATTTTTTTTGTTTACTCTAGAGGGGTGTGATGCCTCTTTCGCAAAAGAAAGTAAAGAAAAACAAAAATACAAACCTGGGTCCCTCTCCGCTGATTTTGTTACAGAGAAATATATTTTTCACATTGTACGTCTTTTTAACAAAGAAAAACTGGTGTAATGCAAAAGGAATAACATAAACTTTCAAAAAACTTAGTAAGTACTCCATATTAACCGTGTTCGAAGCCTTTAACGGAAAACAAAATAATGTAGCTAGGCTAGTTTTTAAAATACATACTTTAAATATATTTTTGTCTAATCTTCGGCTTTTATTTCTTCTTTGTATTAAAAAACGATGTCCATTTAATGTAATGCAAAAAAGAATCATGCATGTAAACTTTCTAAAACTATAGTAAGCACTACACCTTTGAAGGCTTAATGAAAGAGCAAAACAACTTAGGTTAGTTTTCAAGGAGAAAATGGATATATAAGCAAGCAAACACGGATCGATGCATATGTGCGCCCGTGATACACACAAAAAAATGTGCGCCCGTGATACACTACACAGAGGGGTCACACACACAGACGTACGCGGTCATCCCAGTCAAAAGTGGGAACGAGTCCTACTGTAGATGGTAAGGTGGTACGCCTGTTTTACCGGAGCGGTACAACCCTTGCCTGTCTCAAACCGGCAAACGAACGAAGTCAGCCCCTCCTCTCTCTCTACACATTTTCCTCGAATCTCGGCCTGCTTTTTCCTCTCCCCCGGCCTCTCTCTCCATCCCCAAATCCCATGACCGCCGTTCGCCAGAGTCCGCAGAGACCCCCATCTCACGCCTCGGTCTGCTTCTTGCCTGTGTTTTCTTGATTGATGATTGGTTGCCTGATACTACACGGCCCAGAGCTGGAGGCCACGCGACGTACGTACGTCCGTCCGGCCGGGAGGACTCGGCCCGGACGCAGCCAATGCAAGCAGCACCGCACCGCGGTGGCCGATGAACGTCGCCGTACGTCGGTACGTACGTAGGCGAGACACCGGCCGGCTCCACTCGCGGCGGGGGCGTCGATCGCCGTGAGCGCCTCGTCGGTGCTCGGCGTTGGCGGGGCCGGAAGGAGCAAGCCCGGCGTGTCCGTGCGTGCGTGCTCGTGGACGCGACGGCAAGGGAGCGGGTGCGGGGCGGCGTGCGTGCATGCATGCATGCAAGGACGGACCGGGCGGCGGCCGAGGCGCAACGCACAGGAGCTCCCAGGCTTTGGTGCGCAGTCTGCGTGCCAGTCTGCTGCCCGGCCGGCCGGCCATCGCAGGTGTTCAGACCTGGCCCCGTCACGATGCGCAGCGCACCTGACAAGCCCCGTGAGGGAGGGAGCCAGCAACGCGTGCCCGGGCTTCCCGGAGCTCAGAGTGAACGCTTTGCAAGTTGCAACTTGCAACCAAGTGTGCCCTGCCCTGCACTACCATTTCGTGCGTGCCTCTTTGATACGATACATACGATACATGCCCTGCCTTCATTCATGGAAGAGAGAATTCCTTATTTGGTTCTTTCTTAAAATTTGCTTCTCTTTTTGGCCTAAAAAAATATTTTCTTCCCTTTCGGACACACAAATTTTGTTTTGTTCCCTTCACGACACTTCTGTCAGTTTTGACCACTAACACCATGAAGTGCAACATGAAAAGTCATTTTTACCCCTGCTTTAGCTCACTGGCAAAAAAAATCCACACCGCACCTTCTCTTCCGAATTCACCCGAGCGCTAACTCTAAGACGGTAGCTGTACGACCATATGAGGCAAATAGCGGCGGCGGCGTGAGGCTAAGAGCGTACAGCCTTGCATGTGTGCACTGGCGGAGCCTTGCTGAGCGCCCCCCCCCCCCTTCCCTTTCAATCCGATTAACTTGTGTAGTCCATACTCCATAGTTCCGTATGTACAAAGCTTTATCTAGCCAGCACAAGCAGCTTGATTAATGTATGTACAAAGCTAGCTAGCTAGTACAAGCAGCTTGATCGATTGTTGTACCAGAAGCTTCCTGCTTGTTGCTGCATCGGACTGCTTGCTTGCTACTGTAGTTCATTTGATGGATTCGCCCTCTACTCGTTGCATCTGCTGGCATTAGAAAGATTTTCCATCTGGTGTGCTCAGATCTGTTATGTGGTACGGAAATCGCAGATTTGGTTTTATTGGTCATGTAGTCAAAAGACAAAACATATCACATCACGGCTGCTTTTGACTTGTAAATAATTTTGGTCATATAATACATCAGGGGTAAAATGGTCTTTTTATGTTAGACTTAACACTGTTATGTGTCAAAATTAACGGAAGTGTCATGTAGGGAACAAAATAAGAATTGTTTGTCAAAAAGGGAAAAAAATATTTTTCAGGGCCAAAAAGGGAAGCAAATTTTAAGAAAGGGCCAAATAAGGAATTCTCTCTTCATGGAAAGGCTACACTCAACAATGCCCTCCAATGAAAGATGACGACTTGCTTAATGCAAGTTTTAGAAACGGAGGCATCCTCTACTTGGAAAGCATCGTGGCATATTCAGAAAAAAAAAACATTGCGGCATGCACACACCCCTTTAAAACAGTTTACATATTTCGATGCAGATTAAAGATGAATATTATATGTTACCCCTTCAATAAAAAAAATAGATTGTTCTAGTATCTTATTTCGGTCCATTGGGAGAACAAGGATCGACTAGAAGGAATTGTTGGTGCTATAATCCGTGATCATAACGGGAACTTTATAGCGGTAACCAATGAGAAGATGGGCTTTTGTTTCGATGCTTTCATCGCAAAGGCGACAACGGTTAGATTTCGGCTAAGCTTGACTAGAACAGTCGGATGAAACAACCTAGAGTTGGAATCTGATAATGCCAAGGTGGTTTCGGCCTTTCAAGCTGTCATGGGACCTATCTTTTTTTTTCGAAACGGAGGTAAAAGTTTTGCCTCATCTATAAATTAAGCGGAAGAGAGTTGTCTAGTTAATTAACGGGAAACCGGGCTAAAACCGCTCAGCGGCACACACAAGATACCTCACACAGATCACTCCAAAGAGTGCCTCGTCGAGACAACACACATGCGTCATCGTCATCATTCCTCCTCTAGAGGCGTCTTCGCCAACCCTAAACCCTGAGCAAACGACTCCAATTTTGCTGTAGGCGATCGTCGACTTAACCCACACTATAGAGGCCGGGTGAAGTTGTATGAAGATCCGCGCCAAACTCAGCCACCTACGGGCAGACAACGCAACTCCGACTCTGACGGGGAACAACGAATGGCAAAACCAGGCACGGCTGGCACCACGGAAGATCATCGAACGGTCCACCTGCACTAGTCATCGTATACCACAGGGCCCCGCCGCCGCAGCTTCAACTTCGCAGCAACAAAACAAACCGAGGAAATCTCGTGGACATACCAAAGAAGAGCCGACTACCTCAACCATTGCCGCGCCGCCGATGTCGCTCCCACCATCATCGTTGCCATAGTAATCTGAACCCCAAAACCCCCGCCATCCACTGGTCCCACTCACCGATGCCGAGCTCCAAAGACGAAGCCCCCAAGAGGGAATACGACACCAAGGCGCCGCCATCGTCCAATCACACAATATCAAGGGATGCGAACACTGAAATTCCGTTTAGGTACCCATACATCCCTCTAAAAAAGTTTACATATTTTGATGCAGATTAAAGGTGAAGATTATAAGTTACCCCTTCAATAAAAATAAATAGAATGTTTTGATCTCTTATTCGGTCCATTGGGAGAACAAGGATCAACAAGAAGGGGTTGTTGGTGCTATAATCCGTGATCATAACGGGGAGTTTATAGCGGCAGCCAATGAGAAGATGAGCTTCTGTTTCGATGCTTTCACCGCAAAGGCGACAACGGTTAGATTTCGGCTAAACTTGGCTAGAATAGTCGTATGTAACAAGGTAGAGCTGGAATTTGATAACGCCGAGGTGGTTTCGGCCTTGCAAGAGGGAAGATTGAGTTCAGTGACGGGACCTATCTTTGATGATTGCTCCTACATGACTCATGACTTTAAGCATGTTTTGTTCACTCGTTGTAACAGGGAGAGCAATCAAGTTGCCCATGAAATAGCGAAGTTAGGTGGATTTTCTACCCCGGTACCTGGATGGAGTCACCTCTAGTTGAGGTGGTCTCGTTTATTGTATCTGATACATTGGTTCTCACAAATAATTAAATAAAGTATCGTTTGTCAGGAAAAGAATTAGAATTAGTTGATTGTGAATGTCCGAGAGTACCCTTTTAAATAACTTTAAGATTCGTGTAAACTTTTAAGGTGGTGTACCGAAGCAAAACGAGTGAAATGCAAGAAACCACCACATTTGCGCCATCACTAGAAGAAAAGATGTTTTTTAAGGGATTTTGTAGAAACAATCATGCGCAGACGCTGACGTGGCTCCGTTAATCCCCTGAACTGATAGACCGGGCCCGCTTGCAGATGCTGACGTGGCAAAAAAATATCGCTTGCATACGGACCTAAGTTTCTTTTGCAGAAAGACTCCTCAAAAGAAAAAGAAAAGAAAAAAGTGGTCGGGTCCCTCTCTCCAACTCCTGCCCCATGCGCCTTCATCTTCCCCTCATCCAGTGGTGGACTCCGGCTGCCGAGTAAATTGCACAGAAGTACCACAATTGGGGCATTGGAAGCAGATTGGTACCAAGATTGGTAATTTTTACTTGTCAGTACCAAGTTTGGGGCGAGACGTTGCAAAAGAGGCTAAAAGTGCGTTTTATACGTATTGACAGGGAATCTGACTGGTTGGGCCCGCCCGTCATGTGCCACGCTGGCCAGTGAGCGCGTCCCCGCACGCTGACTCGGACGAACCCCGGGTCGAACCGTTGAGCGGCGGCTGGTGCGTTCGAGCCAGACCCCGCTCATTCCCCCCGCTCTGTCTGCCTTCTTCTTCCTGCTCTCTGCCTCGCCGCCGCCTGTGCCCGCCCCCGCCCCGCCGGCCGCCACACCACGCCGCCGCAGCCATGGTTTTGGAGGACGAGAGCAGCGATGACAACTCAAGCCTCCCGTACATGTACTCCGAAACCTCCACCGATGGGCTCAACCAGGTCAGTTACTCCATTGGAGCTAGGGTTAGGGTTAGGCTTAGAAAATTTGGGGATTTTTCTGTGTAGGTGGTCTTTGTTGTGAGGATTTCGTTTGATTTGCTTTGTCCTCGTCCTCTGCACATGATGGTAACTTGGATTTTGCTTGGGCAGGTGCCTTTCTCACTTGAGGACCCGGATTACAAGGGCCTTGACCTAGATCTAATGTTGTTCTGCGACAAGCATGGGAAGCCATCAGAGAGGCTTGTTGCATTTGAAGGAACAATGACTGGGAGAAGGTTCTTAGCATGTGCATAGCCGGTATTTTTCTTGTCTTATTGATTATGCACAGGATGTGTTCATTGAAAGTGGCAGAGTGTTGTTTGCCAAGTGTGATTCAGTTATGTCTATGGTAAATTTGTTAGTCATATATGCCCTACTGTAGTGCTCATTGTAGGAATGCTCAATATTAAGTTCAGTGGAGTGCATTTTTGCTAAATATATGCTCAAGCATGCCCTGTTGTGTGCACATGCTATTTATTTATACTTGTATGCAATGTTGCTTAGTACTCACATTAGCCCCTCCATTAGCTGATGTGTTACTCCTAATAAGTAACTGTTGCTTACTGCTGACAGTAGGTACTCTCATTAGCTAGTTTGTTGCTGCAGGCTAATGTAGTGTATTTAGCTAGGCTAATGTAGTCTGGTTTGATAACCTTGATTCGGTGATGTCTATGTTCCATTTGTTAGTGATATATGGCAAAGTAGTTCAATGGTAGTGCACATTGTAGGATTCCATTATATTAATGGCCAATTCTAAGTTGGTTATTCTGCTAAATATATGCTCCTGTTGCTTAGCACATGCTAAGTTGAATGGAGTGTTACTCTGCTAAATATATACTGATCACCCATTGTAGGATTACATTCAGTTGTTTTACAATGTGCTCCTGTTGCTTAGCACATGGCTGTGCAAATTCAGTGTTGGTCAGTACCAACATTAGCTACTGCCATGAACTAACTGTTGCTTACTACTCATAGTAGTTGTATTGTACTAAATTTTGCCCTTGTTACTTTTCCAGGAAGGTCATAATTGTGGGTTTGTTCAGTGGGTTGATGAGCAGTGGCCCCCAACAATGGAGAATGCATTGTTGAAGCTTTGGTCAATGGTTGAAGAGAGCAAGTCTGCTAGAGTGAATGATAATCTTGAAAGTACTTTAACTATTCACCATTTGACAGAAGAAAAGTACAAGCTGGATGCAGACTATGACAAGTTAGTGAAAGATGTGCATCAACTTGTAGATATGCAGGAGGATAGGGTTGTGGATTTCAGTTATCTGTAGTCCAACATCACATATCAGCACCAATGCAGAGTTGAATTGGTGGCTGGTATGAAGGCAGAAATGGCAAAGAAAGATGAAGTTACAGAGAAGCTTCAACAGAAGTATGAACTCCTGTGCAACCTGACAAGTGCTCAAGCAACTGTCATCCAGAACCTGAAGTTGAAGAATATGAAAGAGAAGGAATTGCTGAGTGAGGCTAGGATGAATTTGGAGTTGAAGAATGCAGAGTTCACAAAGTTTGAGGAGAAGCTCACCCAAGAGAAGCTAGAGTTGAAGTTTCAGGTTGCTGATCTGCTGAAGGGAAAGGAGAACCATAATGAAGAGAAGTACATGCTAGAGCTTAAGATTAGTGAGCTCATGAAGGCAGAGGAGAAGCTCAAGGAGAAGATCAAGGGGATCCAGGCCATCTTACAAAACTGAACAAGATGAAGTGAGATTAGTGGGCATTGCAGACCTTTTGGGAAGGATGGCTGTGCAATGACCTAGTAACTTAGAATTATGGTTGTGTAATGTATGGTTCTAGTAATTGTGAACTCTGGCTGTTTATGTACCTAGTAGTTATGCTATTCATCCTTTTGTGAGAAAAGGATGGATTGTGCATTTGAACTCCACTATGTATTTGAACAATGGTTGTGTATGCCTATAATGTGTTGAACTCCAGTAAGTATTGTTTGCTTATTTTATACTGATGCTGAAAATGGTTGCTAGTTTGTTGCTGAAAATGGTTGCTAGTTTGTTGCTGAAAATGATGACATACCAAGCATTGGAAGATGCTTATGTTATACTGATGCTTAAATGCATTTGCAAAAGGAATAGTTTCTTATGTTAGAGTGATGCTTAAATGCTTCCTCGTCATTCTTTTGTTATGTTGCCACCCAAAACCCTAGTTGATAGGTTTAGGTGGTTTCGTCGACCCCGAGCCACCCTAGACCCTAGATGATAGTTTTAGGTGGTTTCGTCGACCCCGAGCCACCCTAGAGCCTAATTGATAGTTTTAGGTGTTTTCGTCGACCCCGAGCCACCAAAACCCTAATTGATTCTTTTAGGTGGTTTCGTCGACCCCGAGCCACCCTAGACCCTAATTGATTCTTGCAGGTGGTTCCGTCGACCCCGAGCCACCAAAACCCAAAGTGCTTCTTTTTGAGCAATATATCCAACAACGGAGTTACTCTATCCAATAATATGCACCATTCTCATCAACATATCAATCATAAAAAGATATAAAAAGAACCATCCACATGAACATAGTCCATTCCAGGCATTAACTCATAAGATGCATTAACACACATGAAGCAGCTCCAGAAATGGCATTAACTAATAAATAGATCCATCCATCCACATGAACAAAAGCCATATATGGCATTGATTCTGAAAGTACACCAGCAAAGTACAATAAGAGCACCAGCAAAGTACACTGAGAGCACCAGCAAGATCACATTGTACCATAGGATGCAAGAACACACATGAAGTATCTAGTTTTAAACATTACATGGCACATGTGCCATTTAGTGGTTACCACTTGCATAGAAGTAGGCCCTCCATCAACCGTTTCTACCACCAGAAGGTGGAGGAGCAGTAGATGTGGAGGGAGCAGTAGATGTGGAGGGAGCAGATTGCCTTGGGGCATAGAATGCACCTCTCCCTCTCCCAGCACCTCTCCCACCACCTGGTGCAGCACCTCTCCCAGCACCTGTTGCAGCACCTCTCCCAGCACCTGTTGCAGCACCTCTCCCAGCAGTTGCAGCTGCAGCACCTCTTCCAGCACCTCCTGTTGCAGCAGTTGGTGATGTTGTAGGAGCTGGATGAGAAGCTCTTGGTGCTGGTGTAGGAGTAGCAGCACCAGCACTTGAATTCCTTGCAAGAGGCTTGCATAAACATGGAAATGAGTTAGCAAATAGTAAAATAATGGAATGTACAAGAAGGAAAACATGTTAGGACTTAAAAGAGGATTACCACATGTTTGTTCTTCCTCAAAGCCAGCTCAGGCTTCAACTGTTTCATGCAGCTTGTGTACCTATGTCCTTGCAGTCCACAGTTACCACATGTTATAGTCCCCATTCTTGATGTGTCCTTTGGCTTTGGAACTTCAAATCTCCCCTTGATCATCTTCTCTTTCTTTCTTCTCCTCTTCACTTTAAATGCAGGTGGGTCAATGTCTGGACCAGGGGTCCTTGTCCAATCATGCTCACCAGGAACTGGATAGATCATTGGTTCATAAGCTGCCACATAGAATTGTTTCTTGAAGAATTTACTGACATAATCCTCTGGTTTTCTTTTGCCCTTGTTTATTGCTGAGATGGCATGGTTACATGGGATGCCAGTGAGGTCCCATTTTCTGCACCCACATGTGTGAAGTTGCAAGTTAACAGCATGGGTTTGCTGCCCACTTGTAACTTGCCACAAGTCCACACCAGCTTGAATAGGTTTGCAAAATTTGGCCCTCTCCTTCTCAACCTCTAGCTTCTCACTATAATGGGGTGTTATCTCCCATCTAGCTTTCTTTCCACTCTCCCTATTCCTATGCCACCTCACCATCTTCTTATCCTTTATTCCATCACACATTGTCCTAATTGGTTTCTTCCTAACATCTAGGACATACTTGTTGAACACCTCAGACAAATTGTTAACTACAAGGTCAGTCTTGCAGTTTGTGTCAAATGCATGCCTTGCCCATGTTTTCTTGGGTATTGCACAAAGCCACTTCCAAGCTTCCTCACATTCAGTTCTCAGGTCATTCATTGCAATGTTAAATTTATGTTCACTATATGCATAGGCAGCATTATCCATATACTTCTTCAGATCTTCCCCCCTAAACCCAACATTTTGGAAGTTTGCATATATATGCCTAAGGCAGAACCTTTGGTTGCACTTAGGAAAGACATCATTAACTGCATTTAGTAGGCCCTGGGACACACAGTTAAACTAGCTAAGCTACTATCTAGCACAAAACAACCATATAAGAACAAGGTGAGATGATGCAAGAACATACTTTTTGTCTACCTGACATTATTGTACATGGACCAAACTCTCCCACTTCTCCTCCTAGGCAGATTTTTAGTTGGTGTAGAAACCAACACCAGCTAGGTGTGTCCTCTTGCCCAACAATACCAAATGCTAGTGGGTATATATTGTTGTTGCCATCTCTACCAGTGGCATCAAGTAGTTGAGCACCAGTAGTTAACTTGATGAAGCACCCATCAACACCTGAATGAGCAAGCAAATTCAATATCTAAAACATTGAAATGCATTTAAAGATAAAACAATATGTAACTAATGCACAAGATGAAAAAACTGACCAATGAAGGGTCTGCACCCCTTGAGAAACCCCTCCCCTGCTCCATTGATGCAATAGAACATGGCATGGAATCTTGGGCCTGGATGGGGGATTTTTTCAGTTGGTTTTGGAGTTATAGTAGTGACTACTACTCTACTCCCAGGGTTTGTATCCATCACTGTCCGAGCATAGTCTTTCAACCTAGGGTATTGCTTTTTCTGGTCTCCTAACACATCATCAATAGCTGGGTTCTTTGCCCTATATGCCATTGACTTGGGCACATCCACACCATACTTCTCCATGCAGGCATCAATCAAAGTCAGAATGCCAGTTGTTAGATCAGATTTGAACAGTGACTCATACTTGTTGGCAAGCCACTTGGCACTTACCCTTGTTGTCTCTGTACTAATAGGGCAAGTGTGCTCAATTCTCATCTCCTTAATTACAAAAGTAGTTTCACCTTTTATAACTGCTGCCACCATAAAGAAGTTGCAATGTTTTTGGTTGCATTCTACAATTATCCTTTGATCTGAGTTCCTGTGATATTTGAAGTTTCTGCCTTGAGTGATGTGTAAGTTCAACAAAGCCTCTCTGAATTGATGTTGATCCTTGAAACACATCTTCAAACATAATTGCTCATGTGGTTGCTCCATTTTCTCATTGTACCATTTTCTAGGAGGACTCTGCTTTGCCCTGCTCTTCCTTTTCTTTGGCAGCACAAATGACAATGGCTCAAAACCATCATCATCAGCGTCCTTCAACAATCCTTTCTCTTCTTCATCAGATGAAGGCTTGAAATCAGGCTCCTCCTCTTGTACTACACTTGAATGTGACCTTGTTGTAGGCCCTCTCCTAACTGGAAGCTTCTGTTTCTTCTTCTTCTTCTCTTCATGTACAATTACAGTTTCTTCATCCTGTGAAACAACTTTGTCATCTTCATCCATTTGAAAAAGTTCCTCAACCTCTGTGTCACCCTCATAATGCACCACTTCTTCCTCCTCAGATTCTTCATCATCTGTTTCTTCCTCTTCTATTTCATCATACTCTCTCTGTCTCTTTCCCTCATCCATCTCTATGTCATCAGCATCACCCATATAAAAAGGGTTTCCATCACTGTCATCTTCACCTTCACAATCAGAACCACCACTGCCCTCATATCCCTCTTCTTCTTCTAGCTCCAAAAGAGCTTTCAGCTTTCCTTTTACATTCTTGCTCTCTTGTGTGCAAACAACAGTACCATGAGCTGCACTGCAGTAGCTACTCTGACTTTCAAAGACAACTCCTTCTTGATCAACAACATAGATGGGTGGCTCACTGAGATCATATAACACAGGCTCTTCATACACAACTGTGGACAATTCTTGCCTCTCAAACTGGCTGCAAGGAGGTGGACATGCCCTCACTAGCAAATTTAGAACCTTACACTCCTCAACCTGCCTCTTTACTATTTACAACTCAGCATTACTCTCTACCATCTCCAATCCTTTCTCCCCTAAATCTGGATTCTCAATGTGAAACAGCAGATCATATTCACTAAATCCTTGGGTTTCCATCACTGCAATCATATTCAAATATGTTACATCTAAACTACAGAGCTTCAGCTCAAACATTTCTGAAGCATCAAAATGGAACCTAACATCCAAAATGTCATCATACAAACTGCAAAATGAAATAACAGACAAAAATGGTTAACAATTTAACCATGGCTAATAAACAATTTTACATAACAGATAGGTTAACAAGGATATATCAACTATTCAGTACCCAAGTTTAACATAAGCATAAAACACTTTTTTAGTTAACATTTAAGCTTTGTTTTACTATTCTCAGATATGTTAACATATAAACACTTTTTTAGTTAACATGTAAACAAAGCTTTTATTTACGCTTAGCCCTAGTCAACAGTTTCAATAAACACAATTACTACAAATCAAACATATTATGAATAAACTAAGAATATAACAGCAAAGCATAATGATAGTATACAATGTAAACAACTATCTCAATGCAACCCTAATTACAGAATGGGTAGTTAACCCTATGACAGCTAACTGATGTTTTGTATTTTTAAAAGAAGTAGTTAACAGAATAATGCTGCTCTGCTCTAGTTAGTTAACACCTAATCCCAATTTGGACTCAGAAATAACAATGTAAATCATATACAGCAGTAGCAATTAGAGTGCTAAACATGGAGGCAGTAAACCCTAACCCTAATCCCCAATTTCAGTTAGCAAAAATGGAAGAGTGGAGCACTTACAGCACACCACCGATGCCATGAGTCCACTGATGGGCGGTGCTAGGGTTGGCCACCCAAATTCGCGCCATCCGCAGCCTCTGCTCCATCGACAACGCCGGCTCCGCAAAATCATCGTCGTCGCTACTGTACTCCGAGGTGGAGTAGTCGCCACTGCCGTCGACGCCTAAGCGGGGGAGGTCGCCGCCGCTGCCACCGTCATCGCCCCGGCCCTCGCCGCCTACCGGAGTCGCCGACGCCATCGTCTCCTAGGGCACAGCAGCCGCGGGGGAGAGGAGGGCGCGAGGGAGGAGCAGCCGCGGGGGAGAGGACAGCGCCTAAGCAGTTCGAGCCATGGCTGCGGCGGCGTGGTGTGGCGGCCGGCGGGGAGGCAGACGGCAGTGAGGGAGCGAGGAGGAGGAAGAGGGCAGAGTTCGGGTCGGGGTCTGGCTCGAACGCACCAGCCGCCGCTCAACGGTTCGACCCGGGGCTCGTCCGAGTCAGCGCGCGGGCACGCGCTCACTGGCCAGCCTGGCACATGACGGGCGGGCCCAACCGGTCAGATTCCCTATCAATACGTATAAAACGCACGTTTAGCCTCTTTTGCAACGTCTCGCCCCAAACTTGGTACTAACACGTAAAAATTATCAATCTTGGTACCAATCTGCTTCCAATGCCTCAATTGTAGTACTTCTGTGCAATTTACTCCCGGCTGCCATGCACGACCTCGCTAGACACGTCGTGGTCACGGCCGGCTCCATCATGGGGGAAGGAGCCCCGCGGTATTTTAATCAAGGAGGAGGGTGTGAGACACTGAATACTAAGAAGCACACTTGTTTAACAATGACCATGCATGCATGCGTGTGGTTACATTATTAGTTTTGTTTCCCATTCCATGACACATCATGCATGTTACTCCCTTCGTTTTTAAATATTTGTCTTTTTAGAGATTTCAAATAGACTACCATATACAGATGTATATAGACATATTTCAGAGTGTAGATTCACTCATTTTGCTTTGTATATAGTCACTTGTTGAAATCTCTAAAAAGACAAATATTTAGGAACGGAGGAAGTAAGTATCAAACGGACCTTTGCTACGCAGGAAATGGTTCCCTGTGCTGTGAGTCCCTGCATATAACTGGAAGTTTAAAATACTCAAGCGACCCGAAGGTTGTGCTGTGCACATGCATGAAAGAAGAGAAGAGACGAAGCAGGAGTAGGCGCACAAGTCAACTGACGACACAAGAGCCTCAACACTCCATCCAACAGGCCAAGAGGATGTCGGAACACACACACACTGTTGGACTTGGACGAGCCGAGCCCCACATGCATGGATGAGACGACCTCGGTCTTTGGTCTTGCCATGCATCCCCGAGCCCAAACAAGAGTGAAAAATGACAAAACTGCCCTTTGACCAAAGTTCAGCACAAAATAACTCTCTTTTTAAAATATTTCACAAAATGGCCCTATCCGCATGACGCCCGCGCCCGGGGCGCCATGCTAGACATCACGACGCCTTGGTCAAGGGCGCCATACGCGTCAGCGCTGACTTGCCACGCTGGCAGGGCACGGCAGCATGGCGCCCTGCTCAGCAGCATAACGCCCCTGCCCAGGGCACCATACCCCTTCACACATACCAGCCGGCCGCACCTTCGCCTCTGCTTCGTTCTTTCTCCTCTCCCTCTGTTTCTTTCCCCACCATGGCGCCCCTCATTTCGCCCCTCCCTCTCCCCACTCAAGTGTTGCTGATCTGAGCCGAAGATCGGTGGATCCGGTTGTCCTTCGAATCCCTAAGGTATTCTCCTCCCTTTCCCCTCTTTCTATTGGTTGAAATCTCCGCATTTGATTGATTTGGGTGAAACCCTAGTTCATCCTTTTCTTGATATAATCATTGGATTTTGGTGTGATAGTGTTAGGGATTAGTGTGATTTAGGATATGTATGGCTTAGGATATGTATGGCTTAGGATTTTTATGGAAGTGCTATGAATTTGGTTAGGATTTGTACGCACATATATGGTGTATGGAAGAATTAGTGTAAAATTAGGAAGGCGGATGGATGGATATTTGCAAATATATGGTGTATGGTATTGTAGAAAATTTTATGCACATATATGATGTATGGAAGAAGAATTAGTGTAGAAATTTTGCACATGTATGTATGTTTTTGCACTAGTGCGGATATTTGCAAATGACAACGGGGCTTATCATATACATTTGTAATTTGCAGGATGGCCTCTCTTATCAATCCATCGTACGATCAATTGCATCGTGGACGGTTCATGGCAGAAGAAGGAAGGGTTTTTGATCAGCTTCACCTGAGGTCCGGTTCGGTTCATGACAAAATGGAGTATGACGAGCGATACACGGAGTATATCCGGAAGACCGGGCTTCTCCCTTTCATCTCACTCGTGTCTCGTTCGATGCCGAAGATGAACCCTTGTGCGATCACAACACTCGTTGACCGATGGCGCCCTGAGACACATACTTTTCACTTCTATGCTGGGGAGATGACGGTCACTTTGCAGGATGTGTCTCTGATCACTGGACTTCCCATCAAAGGAGAGCCTATTTGTTTTAGCACAGATTCTGATGGATGGCATGAGATTATGGTTGGACTCATAGGGAGGGAGCCAGGGGTACAAGGGAAGTCCGCCGGTGCAAGTTATCATTGGATTGCTGAACACTTTGGGGAATGCCCGGCTGATGCGGACGATGAAACAGTGCAGCAGTATACCAGGGCATACTTGTGGTATGTAGTCAGCCGGACTCTTTTCTCTGACGGCACTGGCGTGAACGCTTCCTTTATGTGGCTTAAGCTGTTTGCTGGGTGGGAGCATGGACTCAGTTGGGGTACGACGACGTTGGCTTATTTGTATCGTCAGGTAAGTAGTTTTGCTTATAATAGTGTGTTCACCATGTAGAAATTTTCTTTAGTTTATAATGACATATTTCTTGTTTGTGTGTAGCTGGACGAGGCGTGCCGTAGGGGCGCGAATCCAAGAAACGTCGTAGAGTCAAAGGAAGCGAACATCGATGGTCCGATGCTTCTATTATCGATCTGGAGTTGGGAGCACTTGCCAGTGGGGCGGCCGACACCAAAGGGTTACGATCCGTGGGATGATCATCATGACCCAGACCGTATGCCTACATGGGCGTATAAGTGGGACAAGGTTGAAGGTTTTGTTGGCAATTCAAAGACCATGTATTTGCACTACTGCAACGAGCTTGACATCATGACCCCGGAGCAGGTTATCTTAGTAGCTTCTTGCTTTGTCTCTTCGGTTTTCGAAAAATCATACTAACAATGTAGTTTTTTCTTAATCTTTGTTTATAGGTTACGGGAACCGTACGGAACGGAGGGCAACATTGGTAGGGGAGCTGGTTTTATTACTTTCAGACTTAACCCAAAGTGTCTACAGGAAGCACACTTATGGCGGATGCGTTGCCCGTTGATTTGTTATTATGCTGTTGAGTTTTATCAGCCACAACGAGTTATGACACAGTTTGGCTTATTTCAAGAGACCCCGCCGAAGTACAAGGACACTTCGCTACATTTGCATAGGTAAGTGCTTAGCACTTCAAATGCTTTCTCCATTGTTTTGAAGATAGTAACGAAAATGCATTGCCAAATGCTATGCAGTCTCGACAAGATGAAGCAGAAGAGTATAAAAAAATGGGATCGAGAGCATGACATGTATATCCAGGAGTTCAAGCAGAAGCTCAATAAGATTGAGCTTTCATTGCGTCAACCCACTTCTAAGCCTCCCCCACGGCCTTTTGATACGGAAGCATTCAACAATTATCTTGTGTGGTTTCGTTCCGTTGCACGTACTCAACTTAACGCACCCGCATTTCAGCCAGGGGACATATTACATGAACCCAATCCAGGTTTTGATCGGATGGCCAATATTGAGTACAACAGGCTTATTAGAGATGGTAGACGGTATGAATCGGCGCCAACTATCCGCTTTGTGGTAAGTTACCGTTATATCTATATGCTTGCCTACATTGTGCCAAAATGATTTGTCCTATTGTATCCAACAGCAAAACGAGCTCTCGAAGCATGTCAACGACGCCGGCGAGGCACTCAAGTACCCTCCAGGTGAAGAGTCGTACAACAAGCTTAAAGCTTTTGTTGAGGTATGACATTTGATAATTTGCTTTCCATACACATTTTTGAGGTATATCTCCTAACTTCATGATATGCCAATTTCATAGCGGAGCAAGTCTTGGGCACGTGGCCTTGGTGCTCTACTAGGCTGCCGCTCCACCGATGTCGCAGTCCCTACTGCTTCGAGGTCGAGATCATCATCAAGCGGCACCCAGCAGCAAGGCGACGAATCGGTTGATGACGAGGGGGAGGAGGGGGATGAACAGAGGCATGATGAGATTAACCACTAGTAGAAAACAGGGCTTTGGTCACAGGGCAATATTCACATTAGTCCCGGTTCAGTCACAAACCGGGACTAATGTGAGCATTGGTCCCGGTTCGTGCGGCTAAGGCATTAGTCCCGGTTCATCTGAGCCCTTTAGTCCCGGTTTGAGACACGAACCGGGACTAAAGGGGGCCGGGACTAAAGGGTGCCATGCCCTTTAGTCCCGGTTAGTGTCTCAAACCGGTACTGAAGGTCCCATTTTCAAACTCTACCCCCCTCCCCCCCCCCCGTGGATCGCCTTTTCAGTTTTGTAAAAAGCAAAAGAAAATGATAAAAACTTCAAAAATTAAAATCCTTCGAGATGTAGTTATGTTACTAACATCTACTAGTTAGGAAAATTTAAAAACTTAAATTTGGACATGTTTTGCAAAAAGTGTAGGGAAAATGTAAAACGGCTATAACTTTTGCATACGATGTCAGAAAAAAACGTATAATATATCAAAATGTTCAGCACGAAAATCCGCATCCGATTTTGACCGCCTACGGCCTGTTTGCAAATTTTTAGAATCCTCAAATTCTAAAAGGAAAAAAAGTTATGCTCAAATTTCAGTTTTTTTAAATTTTCATTAAATCTGGTCAAACTATGGTCAAACTACTTATTCAAGAAGTATTAGTGTTACTAAATAATTATTCAAGAATATTAGTGTAACTAAATAATTATTTCAGTTTTTTTGAATTTTGGTCAAATCTGGTCAAACTGTGGTCAAACAATGGTCAAACTACTATTCAAGAAATATTAGTGTTACTAAATAATTATTGTTTTTGAGAACAATAGTTTGAAACTCAAACAGTGAAATTTGTGACATCATGCTCAAGCTAAACTCCTGAGGGTTAATAGGATTGACATCTTACTATTGTCAGGAAAACAACAAGTGCAGACTTGGAAACGAGGGAGAATAGAACCCGGAAGTGAAGCGTGCTCAGGCTGGGGTAGTGATAGGATGGGTGACCGTCTGGGAAGTTAGATGATTTGGAATGATGAGGGGTGATTAGAGATTAGAGGTTAAATTGAGCAGTGATGAGGGGTGATTAGAGATTAGAGGTTAAAATAATTCAGAAATTTGAAAATTCAAAAAAAATTCAAAAAAAAAATCATAAAATTTCCTTTAGTCCCGGTTGGTGTTACCAAAGGTGGAGCTCTAGGCAGCAGCCACGTGGACAACCTTTAGTCCCGGTTCGTGTAAGAACCGGGACTAAAGGGGGAGGCTTTAGTCCCGACCCTTTAGTCCCGGTTCCAGAACCGGGACTAAAGGCCCTTATGAACCGGGACAAAAGGCCCTTTTTCTACTAGTGAACACCTCGCAGATGCCCGATGCGCCTCAGCCTAGTCAAAGGCGTGGAAAGTATACTCCGGGCAAATACGCAAGGAAGGCACGTAAGGACCCGGTGATCGAGGCCGCCTCAGAGGAGGAGGAAGAGGAGGTGCCGTAGCTCCAGAGGAGAAGGCGCTTAGTGAAGGGGAAGGATGCTGCACCGGCTAAGAGGGGGAAAGGAAGGAAATGATGCATTTGTCGTCAAGTTGATGTAGTATTTGTCCAAAACTAGATGTCGTGAACTTATGGTTGTCGAGGACTTGTAGTATTTGTCCAAAACTAGATGTCGTGAACTTATGGTTGTCGAGGACTTGTAGTATTTGTCCAAAATTTGATGTCGTGAAATTATTTGTTGAAAACTTTGATGTGTGTCATTTATGTCTGTCAACACTTATTGTCGAAAACTTTGTAGCTATCTCATCAAAATCAAAAACAGAAACAGAAACAGAAAAAGAAGAAGAAACAGAACTTGACAGCATGGCGCCCCAGATCAAGGCGCCATGGTCTACAGAACGGCGCCCCAGCCCAGGGCGCCATGCGCCCAGCACGGCGCCCCAGCCCAGGGCGCCATGGTCGTGTAGATGGCAAGTCATAAGATTTTAAGCTCCTGATGTTGGGGGCGCCATGCATTTTTTCTGGGCGCCATGTATGACGCCCTATCCCAGGGCGCCATGGTCGTCGAAAATGGCTAAGTCCTAAGATTGCAAGCTCCTGATGTTGGGGGCGCCATGCATTTTTTCTGGGCGCCATGTATGACGCCCTGGAACAGGGCGCCGTACTTACTAACATGGCGCCCTAAGTTAGGGTGCCATGACAATCACTTCTCTGTTTTTTGTAACTTATGTGGTTTCTGTTTTTTTTAACTTACATAGTTTCAGTTTTCATCATAACTTCCACACATACATAAGTTCAACCACCACATACATTGATTCCACACATACATAAGTTCAGGACTTACATTAGTTCTACACATACATAGTTCAACCACCCAAAAGATTCACGACATACATAAGTTCGACCACCCAAAAGATTCACGACATACATAAGTTCCACACATACATTAGTTTCACACCCCAAGCCAATAAGCGAAGCCTCGACCACCACCATCACCACGGCCACGTCCTCGAGCTCCACCGTCACCACGGCCACGTCCTCGAGCTCCACCGTCACCACGGCCACGTCCTCGAGCTCAACCGTCACCACGGCCACGTCCTCGAGCACCACAGTCAGCACGGCCACGTCCTCGAGCACCACCGTCACCACGGCCATGTCCTCGAGCTCCATCATCACCACGGCCACGTCCTTGAGCTCCACCATCACCGTGGCTGACACCACCATCACCATCTCGTTTTGATCTCTTTCTTTTGCCCCTTGAGCTACAACCTCTAATATTGTGCCCCTCGTTGTTACATTCACCGCAACGGCTGATATCACGAGGCTCTGCGAAATGTTGGCTCCCCCATTCCTTATGGAATCCACCACCCCAATCATCCATGTCACCCAAGAAACGCTTTGTCTTCCGTCTTCCACGTGTCACCACCTTCATTTCCAAATCAGGGTATAGTGGGGGTCCATGGTATTCCGGCCATTTAGATTGGTCTAGATAGGGATGAAACCTCGCAGCCCATGTATTTTTGACCGCATCGATCGAATACTCCTCCAATCTTACATTGTTGGTCATGTTGACACTCAAATTTCTAAAGCGAGATGCAGCCATCAAGTGAGAGCACGGGAGATGATACAATGTAGGCCTCTCGCATGAACACGCGCCAATCTTGAGATAATCCTTGAAGGAGCCACCTCCATATGGCACGCCGTCACGCGACATTCCACCGTGCTCATCAACTTGGTAAATCAATTCTATGTTATCAAAGGACTGGATTTTGTGTGAATCCGCCTTTCGTGCTTGGTATTCCATCCAATCGTCGACCTTTGGTGGATACTTGTACATCTTTTTGGCCTTGTTTTTCCCGGACATCAAGTTGGATGTTTCTTCACTATACTTTTGAAAATAGACATTCAACTTCTGGAATGTATACTCTACTATTGCTGTCACCGGCAATGCATGGACACCCTTTAGCACCATGTTGAAACATTCAGCCATGTTGTTTGTCATGTCACCGTACCTCACTCCATCGTTGTCAAAAGCCCGTGCCCACTTTCCTTTATCGGCAAGATTCCTATTTAGGAAATATTTGCCACCATTGTTTGCTTTGGCATACACTTTATCCCATAATTTCTCGAAATGTGTAGTGGTGAATGCGAGACAACAATCATGAAGAAGGTCAGACAATTCCTTGTCTCCACATGCTCGGTAAAAGTTAGACACAAATGCCTCATGCACCACCTATGATGCACGCGAGGATGTCCTGGAATGTCAATCTCCACTGCATTGAGTATCCCTGGGTGGCGGTCCGAGATGATGCGAACCTCTCTTTGAGGTCCAATTACCTTGGTCCTCACTAAACTAAGAAACCACTCTCAGTTGTCATTGTTCTCCGCCGACACCAAAGCGAACGCCAATGGAACCAATTTGTCACCACCATCATTAGCAACGGCGATCAACAATGTGCCGTTGAACTGGCCGGTCAGAAATGTGCCATCCACGGACATAACAGGCCTACAATGCTTGAAGGCCCTAATGCATGGCTCAAAAGTCCAGAATGCACGTCCAAATATTCGAACGGTTGCATCGTTGTATATCCTTGTTCTCACGCCATCTGGCTCCACCATATAGTACATGCCAGGATTTTCTGCCGCCATTGCTTTCAACACCATCGCGAGCCGGTTGTATGATTCTTCCCAACCACCATACAATATCTCAAAGGCAGCTTGATTGGCCTTCCATGTCTTCCCATACTTCACCTTGTACCCAAAAACCTCCTTCACCATCTCCATCAAAGCCCGAATGGGATATGTCGGGAGTATCTTTATGGAGGCTCGATATGCAATGAATTTGGAGGTCAATTGACGGTGATCATCCTTTACATTAGCATCATCAATATCCTTGCCACTACACCGATGGTGAAACACGGAACTTGTAATCTTCCATTGTGGCCCGCCTTTGACACATCTTGCACGGATAACCCAAGGGCAATGATTCTTGTGTTCCTCATATCTGACCACATAACGCACTTTCGAGTTTGACTTCTCCACAAAGAATGGCCGATGAAACTTAACCGCGTAGTCCTTGGCCCATATTTGAAGTTCTGCCAAGCTTTCAAAGATTGTTCCTTCACTAACACCATACACACTTGCTTTGGTATCTCGCTTTGAAGTTAACCTTGGTGCAAGAATTTTACTTGTCCCACCATCAACAATCGCCTTATCGGCTAGGCTTAGATCATGAAACAATGATGTATTGTGACTACGGCCTATTACCTTCTTGAAAGCATTGGCTTCTTTAGCCGTCAAACCATCCTCATCTATTTCTTCATCCGGGCCTTCATCCTCCGAGTCCCACGCATAAGCCCTATTGTATGGAATCTCATGGTCCATGTCCTCTTCCATGCAATTTGCCTCAACATCACCAACATAATTGTCATGAAGATAAGCCTCCGATTCATCACCCTCAAACTCACCACCATCCATGTGCAAGTCTTCATTATCAACTTGGTCATTCCCGACGGGGCTCAAACATTGGGTCATTGGAGGTTGGCTCATTGTTGTGTCATGCACATCCGGAGTGACATGTGTTGAATCTCGAACCGGGCTTCTAACATCATATGAAGATGCACACCGATTCAAATCAATGTGCAACCGAGCACGAACAACCTTTGTGGCAAATAACTCAAATGATTTATCTTGTGAGGCCAACACACTCTCTTTATATGCTTCCCAATGAAACTCGGAATCAAGAGGCATTATCTTCCAACGAATATGTTGCCCATACCCAACATTATACCTTTCGATTAAGTCTACTCCATCGCTTTCTTCCATCCAATTCAACCTTCTTCGAAGCTCAACCAAAACCTCCTCAAGGCTAGGACTTGTGGGAAACACCATCACTACCGGCTTCTTCTTCGGGTCACCATACTCCGCGTCTCCCTTCTCAAAGGAGACAAAGTCCACATGATGCACATTGACGATCCTCGCCATCTAGAATCATAAACACCAGAATGCATCAACAAAAAAAGCAAAATTGGATGACCTAGGGTTTCCCCAAATCCCCACAATGTGGAGATTTCAACCAACAAAAAGAGAAGGAATGATGTAGAATACTTTGAGGGGTCGAAGGGAAGGATAAATCACCGATTTGGAGCTCCGATCCACGAAATTTTATGGGCATTAGGAAGAGGCATGAGTGGGGCGGCCGGGGGGGGGGGGGGGAGAAGGGAAAAGAGAGGGACTGGGGTGGGAAACAGGGGAAGTGCTCTATTTTATGCAAGGGGCATGGCGCCCTGGGCAGGGGCGTCATGGTGGTGTGCATGGCGCCCCGGGCAGGGGCGTCATGGTGGCCTGCCCTGCCAGCGTGGCAAGTCATCGGTGACCCATATGACGCCTTTGACCAGGGCGTCGTTATGTTTATCACGACGCCCCGGATGCGGGCGTCATGCAGGTAGGGCCATTTTGTGAAATGTTTTAAAAACGAAGCTATTTTGTGTTGAACTTTGGCCAAAGGGCCAGTTTCATGATTTTTCACGAAACAAGACAAGGATGCCAACACATGGGTGGGTTCTGTACGCCTACGCCATCGCCATCGCCACCGCCACCTACTAGTAATAATTTATAGACGTAGTAGAGGTTTAGACGCAGCAGTCAACCGCCCATCCCATCCCGATCGACCTGTCTCGTCCCCCCTCGCTCGCCTCGCCTCGCTAGCTGCTGCCCGTAGCGTGCGCCCCGGCCGGCCATACCGCTGACTGATGGTGCACGCGACGTTGGGCGGGCTCGAGAGAGACACGCACCTCTCTCCATCTTGCCTGTGGATAGACACACGAGACGAGACGCGGGCACCCCCGCGGCGCGACTCGATCCCCGCGCTCCACAAAGCCAAGGTACCGCCAGCCGGTTTTAATGAGCCTCGGACCTATCGCGGCCTGTCCCTGCGCCCAGTCCATACGCCGTCCCTCTCTGCGACTGGGCCACGTCCCCCCCACCCTAGGCCTGGCGCTGACGTCGTGCCTGCATCTGCATGCCGGTCTTGCATGCACGCACTCGAGTGCTCCTCACCCACGCCTTGCCTTGTCACCTCACCTCCGCAGGCTAGCTACAGTCAGGTCACCCATCGCCGGCCGGCGAAACGCGAAAGCCTATCCACCTACCCTACCCTACCCCGGCACTCGCTTGGCCATGCCCAACACCGGCCCGGCGTCTCGTCTCGATACCGCTGCTGTCTCGTCTCTCGTGCGTGAGGTGAGGTTGCACGCCTCGGCTTCGCTCGCTCACCTAGCCAAAGCCAACCCCATCCCAGCTACACCCGTGCCGTGACGCTCTACCCACGCACCGCGCCGCACCGTGTCAGCCCGCCCGTCGCGGTGACATTTCCCCTCCCCTCTCCTCTGCTCGTTGGGCACGCCGGCAACCGGCTCGTCGTCTCCTTCCACGACCTCTCCTCTGCTCGTTGGGCACGCTGCGGGCCCCGCTCGACTACTACTTGGAGGTGGGAGCACATCGGCGGCGTCGTCACGCTGATTTCGTCTCCGTCCGCGCCCGACGCGCGGTTATCAGCTCCCGCCCGTCGTCCTACTCCGCCTGCCCGACCACTGTTGGCTCACCGGAGCTCCTGCCCGCCGCGATGACCTATTGCTCCCTCAAAACCGATTATAGGAGTGAAAATTTGGTGTCAAGGGGTAAAGCGACCTAGCGATTTTCGCAAAAAAAAAAAAAACGACCTAGCGATCCCTGATTTTTTTTTACTCATCGCGCCGGCCACCACTTATATTTACTCGACCGAGGCATGTTTACTAGAAAAAAAAATCTCCTTCTTCCTCGCTCACACCGCATCCACTCCAATGCCCCCCCCTCCCCGCCCGCACTGCAGCTACCCCCACACCCTCGCTGACACTTCCAATCGGTTTGCACAATGAGGAGTACATGGCCGAGCTCTGCCGGATGCATCCAGAGCTCGTCGCCGAGGAGCGTCGGCGGCTCAAGCTGTACAAGAAGGGGGCTACCAACGAGGACGAGGTCAGGCCGTCCGATGGAGAGGACGGACCGGAAGTCATCGATCTTTCGTCTATCAACTCTCATCCCAACCACGGCGGTGTGACTTGGAAGATATCCTGGCCTAAAAAGACTACAACTAGTTTTTTTTTAGTTTTTTCGTTCGAATCAACTAGTTTAAATCTGTGTTATGCAATTTAGTTTGAACCGAATTGTGTTATCTATGTTTATATTCTTTTTTGAGTGAACTCTATGTTTATATCGTGCTATGCAATGTAGTTTGAACCGAATTGTGATATCTATGTTTATATCCATGTTATGCAATGTAGTTTGAACCGAATTGTGCTATCTATGTTTATATTCGTGTTATGCAAAGTTGTTTGAATCAAATTGGGCTAGCGATGTTTAATGTTTGTGATTTTGTAGGGAGTTAAATTCAAGAAACCAACACCATCCACAACATTTGGGCCATACCTCAGGTCACCGGCCTAGGCATCCACTTGTGGCCCTATCCATCCTATGGAAAATTTGGGACTCTCGAAATGCGCATGTCTTTCGCAATGATTTGCATGCTTCAAATTTAACGGCCCAAACACTGGTGCAGAATCAGGTTTTAGTCCTGGTTTGTAAGGGCCTTTAGTCCCGGTTCAGCAACCGGGACTAAAGGGTAGGGACTGAAGCCCCCCTAGTCCTGGTTCGTCACGGCTCGGGACCAAAGGCCCACCACGTGGCACGAGCCTGCGCCGGGGGCTGGGGGACCTTTAGTCCCGGTTGGTGACACCAACCGGGACTAGAGGTTTAGGGGTTTAGGGTTTTAGGATTTATGAATTATTGTTTATTTTTCCTTTTCGTTTTGTGTTTTCCATTTAATTATTTTTTATTTCAAACATATTTTACTCTACTGCAGTCGTCAAGTGCCACTGCTATACTACATACTGTAAACGTACGTCATATATAATAGAATTTCTCGTACGACCAATCATATATCATATATAGAATTTCTCATACGACCATGCATACACACACACACACACACATATATATATATACAATTTGGTACATACAATTTCTCCTATATTTTGCAGATCATTATATGCAGGCATTAGGTGTAATGGTATTCTCCTTTGGGATCTATGACCTGGTCAAGCAAAAATCCCGCAATCTCCTCTTGAAGTGCTCGTATGCGGTCTTGTGGTAGGAGGTTCTCCCGCATCTTCACCATCTTTATTAAAAAAGGAGATCAATAAGAATATATTAGTTGTGTGTATATATATTAGATCATGATAAAAAGAACTTTGAATTGTGTTTACGTACCCAAAGATGTCTTGCATCTTTGCTTCTTTCGGTCATAAAGCGAATGTTCTCGCAAACGTAGTATGCACATAAATTATTCCCCGGCGCCTGCCTCATGCACTTTACGAGAATAGAATTCAATCAGATAATAATTAATCAAGCATGATAATATGTTATTGAAACTAGAATTAAAGAGATGCACGAACGTAGCTAGCTAGTACTACTTAATTACCTTAGGTCGCACCCATTTCAGCTATTGTTTCCATGGGCCTAGAACATCTTTGATGAACTTTTGCCAAGCCCTGCCCGCCGGCAAAGAAAATGAATAAAGGAGTTATTAATTAGTTGATATCAGGAAATGAACTAAAGAGGCCGACATAGTGCGATAATGATTGAAATTAGCTGTCGACCATCCCCATCACGATTGAGTATTCTTTAATTTCTTTAAGTAGTGAGTCCAGTACTTGAACTTTTTGTTTGGAATTGTTGCATGGAAAACAAAAAAGTTTCTACGCACACGCAATGATCTATCCATGGAGATGCATAGCAACGAGGGGGAGAGTGTGTCTACGTACCCTCGTAGACCGTAACCGGAAGCGTTTCATAATGCGGTTGATGTAGTCGAACTTCTTCGCGCTTCAACCGATCAAGTACCGAACGCACGGCACCTCCGCATTCTGCACACGTTCAGCTCGGTGACGTCACTCGCCTTCTTGATCCAGCAAGACGTCGAGGTAGTAGATGAGTTTCGTCAGCACGACGGCGTGATGACGGTGATGGTGAAGTGATCTCCGCAGGGTTTCGCCTAAGCACTATGAAAATATGACTGGGGGTGTAAACGATGGAGGGGGGCGCCGCACACGGCTAGGCAATTGTCTGGCTAGGCGCCCCCTCCCACATATATATAGGTGGGAGGGGAGGGGAGGCAGCCTGGCGCACCACATAGGTGACCTGCCGGCCCTAGGGCTCCTGCCCTGGCCGCGCCCCCCTGCCATGTATTCCCAAGGGGGAAGGAAAGAGGGAGGGAGGGAAGGAAGTGGGAATCCTAATCCACACTTTCCTTTCCCTTCCCCCTTTCCTTCTCCTCCTTAGGCCGACCTGCTATGGGGGGCGCACCAGCCCCTTGTGGCTGGTGCATTTCCTCTCTTGGCCCATAAGGCCCATAACTTTTGCCGGGGGTGCCCGGAACCCCTTCCGGTGATCCGATAAGTACCTGGTACACCCCAAAACACTTCCGGTGTCCGAATACCATCGTCCTATATATAAATCTTTACCTCTCAACCATTTCGAGACTCCTCGTCATGTCCGTGATCTCATCCGGGACTCCGAACAACATTCGGTCACCAAATCACATAACTCATATAATACTATATCGTCATCGAACGTTAAGTGTGCGAACCCTACGGGTTCAAGAACTATGTAGACATGACCGAGACACCTCTCCGGTCAATAACCAATAGCGGAACCTGGATGCCCATATTGGCTCCTACATATTCTACGAAGATCTTTATCGGTCGAACCATTATGACAACATACGTAATTCCCTTTGTCCATCGGTATGTTACTTGTCCGAGATTCGATCGTCGGTATCTTCATACCTAGTTCAATCTCGTTACCGGCAAGTCTCTTTACTCGTTTCGTAATACATCACCTCATGACTAACTCCTTAGTCGTTTGCTTGCAAGCTTATGATGTGTATTACCGAGAGGGCCCAGAGATACTCTCCGATACTCGGAGTGACAACTCCTAATCTCGATCTATGCCAACTCAACAAACACCTTCGGAGATACCTGTAGAGTATCTTTATAATCACCCAATTACGTTGTGACGTTTGATAGCACACAAGGCATTCCTCCGGTATCCGGGAGTTGCATAATCTCATAGTCGAAGGAATATGTATTTGACATGAAGAAAGCAATAGCAATAAAACTGAACGCTCATTATGCTAAGCTAACGGATGGGTCTTGTCCATCACATCATTCTCCTAATGATGTGATCCCGTTATCAAATGACAACTCATGTCCATGGTTAGGAAACCTTAACCATCTTTGACCAACGAGCTAGTCAAGTAGAGGCTCACTAGGGACATGTTGTTTGTTTATGTATTCACACATGTATTTAGGTTGCCGATCAATACAATTCTAGCATGAATAATAAACCTTTATCATGAATAAGGAAATATAAAATAACAACTTTATTATTGCCTCTAGGGCATATTTCCTTCAGTCTCCCACTTGCACTAGAGTCAATAATCTAGATTACATTGTAATGAATCTAACACCCATGGAGTCTTGGTGCTGATCATGTTTTGCTCGTGGAAGAGGCTTAGTCAACGGGTCTGCTACATTCAGATCTGTATGGATCTTGCAAATTTCTATGTCTCCATCCTTGACTTGTTCATGAATGGAGTTGAAGCGTCTCTTGATGTGTTTGTGTAACACCCCAAAAATTTAATCATGTTTTTACTAAATAAAATTTGGCCAGAATTAAAATTTTGAATTTTTACTAGGTCTTTTATTAATTTCAGAACCATTTTCTGTTTCTGTTTTTCAAAATTCTTCCCTCCATATGGAAATTTTTGGAAATAATATTGTGGCTTTGGGAGTTTTCTTAAACCATTTCATTACTACTTTAATAACAATAGGAATTATCTTCATAATAAAAATTGCCCCAAAACAATTCTTTTAATAGCTATTTCTATATTTTAAATGCCTCTGTTGCACTACAACTATTTTAAATAATTGTTTTTAAAATTCCACAAAAATTGTGGGAGGTCATGTGATGCCTACAGATCACTTTTATGCAAAAACCCAACTTGGTCTTTTGAAAATTTTGAGTGAAACAAGCTCTTTTCATTTCTGGTCCAGATCCAATTTTGCACTACAACCTCATTTTTCCTTGCTCCAAAAAATCTGAAATTTTTCCCACTTATAGTCCTTCCAACCAAACCCTTAAGTCCAGAAGGTCAGCCTTAATCTCATCTTGCAAGACCACCAAATATTCCCCTTTAGTTTCTGTCTAGAACTGAAGTTTTGTAAAACTTGCATTAGCAAGTTTTCTATTTTCACAAACAAACTTCACAATTATCTGTGTCATCTAAGGAGACACCATCCTGGCAGTTTATACACCTAACAAAGTTGCCTAGCTAGCTCTATCATTCTGTCGAACAGCTTGAGGACATGATAGAAATCTAGCATCCTTCTAAACTGCAAACACCATTTGGTCCTATGGCCAAACCAGAATGTCTAGCATCTTTTTCATCTCATAAAATGCCACCCTACCAAGTTTCATAATCAACAAAGATCTCTAGTTGCCTCTAGCATTTCTTTAAGCAGGTTGTGGGCATGCCCAGTGCACGTCCAGAGCGCCTGTACTACAGCCGACGGCGCCCGAAGCCATGCACCCCAGCTTCACCTCCCCTGGCTCCCCTCCGTGCCCAAGCCGCCACCTGCAACCTCCCCGCACCCCCTCCTTGTCGCCTGGCGCCGGCCAGCCACCGACCCGAGCCGCCGCCATCGTCTCCCACCCGGATACGCCACCGCCCAGCGCCGCCACCCGTCACTGTCAGCACCGTCCAGGGGCACCTGGCCCAATCCGCAGCCGCCAGCAAGCCTCCTCCTTAACTCCCAACCGCCTGAGCCCCCGCCGTCCATCACCGACCACGCCAACCGCCATCAATCACCGCCGCCGTCGTATCTTGCTCGGGAAGCCTCGAAACGGACTCCTCCGCACCGTCCAGCCCTAACTCTCCCTCCACGCAGCACCACCTCACGACGCCAGGCCGCTGTCCAGACCACCCAGGACCCTGCTGTCAGTCGCCGGAGCTGGCACCATCCGCCACGGCCGTCCTCGGGCTCCACATTGAGGAAGTGAATAGAGGACGAAATCGTCAACGCTGGCGCTTCGGGGAGCTTCCACCGATCTCACTTATGGCCACCGTCCAAGCCAACTGATCCAAACCAACCCCACCGGCCGGAATTACTCCGCTGTGATCCACTCCGCTCCGACCATCTCCGCCTGCCTATATAAAGGCCGCCCCGGGCCTCGTTTCGAACTCACCCACCTCCACCCATCCGCAATCACACTCTAGAGGGACCGAACGGCCCCGGGGAGGTCTTCTTCCCCAACTCCGGCCGCCCGATCCGCCTCTGCTTCCGAGAAGAAGCCAACGTCGTCCGTCCACCCCCACCTCCCAAATTTCACTAGTAGCCTCCTAATCCACCCCTCGTCTGACCCTCACATCAATTTGACGATTGGAGGCTCCTCCGATGAGATCCCACATCACCCGACGCCGCCGTCCGCCGGAGTTGGCGCTGCCATTGCTGTGGTGCACGCCAGCGGTCAAATCCACCACCCACCGACGCGGAGGATCACCCTGAGCACGCCTGCACCATCGCCATCCCCTGATACGCCATCGATCGCCGTCGGTGACCTCCCCGTCCTTCTCTATTTCGGCGCGTAGCGCGCCCGGTTTCAAACCTATCAGGCGGGGCCCTTTGTCAACGACCCCAGACCATGCGTTCTGGCGCGGCTGAGCAGTTGGGTCGGCCCAGTAGCACCCGCGGCTATACGGCGCTCAAGGCGCGCCTCTGCCCTTTCCCTTTTCTATTTCAGCATATCTCTAATTAATACTACAGGATCCATTTCAAACCCAAATCTGATGGTTCAAATTTCTAAATACTCCTAAAATAATTTTCTATTAATCTAGCTAGGGTGAACATTTTTACTAAGCTTAGTATTTGTTGGACCAATTTAATAGTCCTTTTAATCATTTATTCCATCTTAGAAATTCCATAATAATTTATATGAACTCCAAATAATTTGATTATTTTCCTGTTATTTTCAATTTTCATCTAGTTTATTTTAGTATTTATTTCAAAAATATTTGGGACACTTTTTAGTACTGTTTTCGAATTATGTGGTAATTGCTATGTTCTTAAAATAGGAAAAATGGAGGGAAGAAACTTTTCAAACTTTTGGAGTGCACCCAATATCTCTGCATACTAAAGGCAAGCATCTTGAACACTTGATATGGTGATTGCATAGTTGTTTGATTGCAGGAATAATTGAACCATGCTTCTGTTGAATTCAAATAAAAATTTGCATGCATATAGAGTTGGCATGTTTCATCGTACCGTGCATCGTGTGCTGGTCATGACTAACTTGCAGGAGCAGGCATAAGAGAAATACTGTTACCGGCAGAAGGGTGATCATGTTGGAGCATGATCACGCCTTGTTTGTCATGCATGTTGGAGCATGCAAGGGTTGTGGCCCTGTTGGTATTGCTGTTGAAAGAATACTTTGTTGTGCTGACCGTTGCAGGAAACATAAGCCTCCTGAGACGACCATAGATCGAGTCTTGTCACCGGTAACCCCCATACTTGATTCGTGCTACCACTTGTCCCTGCCACAGGTAGGGTGCGGTCCAGTAAGTTGCTAACCCCTTTCCGTGCACACACCGTACAGAGGGCCACGATGAGGGTTTCCCAGGGATCCGGGACTAAATCCTGTCATCGGGTCAGGGGGCATGGGTGTTTCCAGTTGTGACTGAGAGGGGGGCACCCCTTGGAATCCGTGCGTATTAATAGTGATCCCATGCAGGACGTTGGTCTCTCCGTCTCAGAGTTTTTCTTGAACGATGCTTTGGGTGATTCCGGGCATCTGGAAAGTTAATCTGGTGTGTGCTGGTCAGGTGTGTTTACAACCCAAAGACCGTAATGGAAATTAGTTGGTGTCACGGTACTGACTAAAGAAATCCTTTACTTGTGGGTAAAGAGTACACCCTCTGCAGAGTTTAAACCTATTCGAATAGCCGTGTCCGCGGTTAAGGGCTACAGTCTGGGTTGGTCAAGTGTCGGTCTTAGTGTCGGTCTCCGGAGGAAAATAACTATGATATGCCTAAAATATTTTGCAGGATAACTTTTGACACCCTGATGCTACCATGAATATTTTATACATGTTAATAATTATTATGGTTATGCATATTATTGAGGACTGACCCGTTTCTCTTATTTGAATTTCCTGAGTGTCTCAGGGGCTGGCTAGACTACCCCGGGCACTCAACTTTATTTTCAAGACCTCTCGTGGCATCCTTCGAGTTTACAGGCGGTTCCGCCACTACTCTTGTGGACACTCGATTGACATTTCTCTTCAAGACTGACCGTGGCGTCACTTGACACCCGACTGGCATTTCTCTTCAAGACCTCTCGTGGCGTCTCTCGAGTTTACAGGTGGTCCCGCCACTACTCTTGTAGACACTCGATTGGCATTTCTCTTCAAGACCTACCGTGGTGTCACTTGACATCCGACCGGCATTTCTTTTATTTTATTTTCCTTTAACTTTCCTTGTTTATCATTAATATTTTTATATATTCATTTATTTGTACATGCTAATACGTTATCATGCCATGATTTAATTCCTGACAGCATGCATTAAATATAAGCCCATCATGAGCATATGCATATAGTTTAGTTCATCATGATCATATATTAACTGCTGCATTCGGTATATCTTTTGTTCATGATGTTTGCGAGTACATTCCAACGTACTCACAGGCTTGTCGCTGGCTATTTACGTGGCCAGGTCAGAAGTTCTACGTGGAGTACCACAGCAACGACCGTGCGGAGCCTAGGATAGCAGCCACGCGGATAGGAAGTATCCAGGTCAGCCGTTCCCGTGGGGAATGGAGCCCCATCGACGTTGAAGAACCGCGAGACAATTCTGTCATCAACCACCAGAATCACTATTGTATCATTAGACCTTTATGGTCTTGTATCCAATTCTTGTAATAGCTTGGTAATCTGTAACAAGGACGTGTCCACCAGTAACAATAATCCTAGGCTGGTGGTAACACGAGGGGTTAAATTTCTGGGATAGTGTGTCCCGGCCCCGGCAGTTTGGTTCTCTTGTGAAACCTGGATTCCTTCGCCAATGCAATTGCTCCAGTGTTGTCACAAAATATTTTCATTGGACCCGATGCACTAGGTATTACACCTAGATCGGATATGAACTCCTTCATCCAGACTCCTTCATTTGCTGCTTCCGAAGCAGTTATGTAATCCGCTTCACACGTAGATCCCGCCATGACGCTCTGCTTGGAACTGCACCAACTGACAGCTCCACCATTCAATATAAATACATATCCGGTTTGTGACTTAGAGTCATCCGGATCAGTGTCAAAGCTAGCATCGATGTAACCATTTACGACGAGCTCTTTGTCACCTCCATAAATGAGAAACATATCCTTGGTCCTTTTAAGGTACTTCAGGATGTTCTTGACCGCTGTCCAGTGATCCACTTCTGGATTACTTTGGTACCTCCCTACCAGACTTATGGCAAGGCACACATCAGGTCTGGTACACAGCATAGCATACATGATAGAACCTATGGCTGAGGCATAGGGAATGACCTTCATTTTCTCTCTATCTTCTGAAGTGGCTGGGCTTTGAGTCTGACTCAACTTCACACCTTGTAACACAAGCAAAAACCCTTTCTTTGACTGATCCATTTTGAACTTCTTCAAAACTTTGTTAAGGTATGTGCTTTGTGAAAGTCCTATTAAGCGTCTTGATCTATCTCTATAGATCTTGATGCCCAATATATAAGTAGCTTCACCGAGGTTTTTCATTGAAAAACTCTTATTCAAGTATCCTTTTATGCTATCCAGAAATTCTATATCATTTTCAATCAACAATATGTCATCTACATATAATATTAGAAATGCTACAGAGCTCCGACTCACTTTCTTGTAAATATAGGCTTCACTAAAAGTCTGTATAAAACCATATGCTTTGATCACCTCATCAAAGCGTACATTCCAACTCCGAGATGCTTGCACCAGTCCATAGATGGATCGCTGGAGCTTGCACACTTTGTTAGCACCTTTAGAATTGACAAAACCTTCTGGTTGCATCATATACAACTCTTCTTTAAGAAATTCATTAAGGAATGCAGTTTTGACGTCCATTTGCCAGATTTCATAATCATAAAATGCGGCAATTGCTAACATGATTCTGACAGACTTAAACATCGCTATGGGTGAGAAAGTCTCATCGTAGTCAACCCCTTGAACTTGTCGAAAACCTTTTGTGACAAGTTGAGCTTTGTAGACAGTAACATTACCATCAGCGTCAGTCTTCTTCTTGATGATCCATTTATTCTCTATGGCTTGCCCACTATTAGGAAAATGGCTATAGCTAATATGGACATTAATGGCGCACCATGTATGTGGTGCGCCACTGCTATATAGCAGTGGCGCACCAGATACAGGTACGCCATTATTGGCCACATTACTAATGGCGCACCTGGTGTGTGGTGCGCCATTACTAGTTCTGAAAAAAAGATTAAAAAAATTGTTAGCAGTGGCGCACCAATGGATAGTGCGCCATTACTAGTGGCGCATTCTTAGGTGGTGCGCCATTACTAACTTTCTGAGGTGGCCAAAAAATTCACCAAATGCACCCCCCCCCCCGTGGACCCCGTTGAAGATTTTTAGAATCCTCAAAAACCTAACAGAAAAAAAGTTACGGGGCTTTCAAGATCTGGAGAGGCAAAAAAATTCAAAAAAAATCAAACTCAGTAATGGCGCACCTGCCCATGGTGCGCCATTACTATCTTCCCGCCTTCAAAATTCAAAAAAAATTAAAAAAATAAAAAAAGTTAGTAATGGCGCACCTGCCCACGGTGCGCCATTACTATCTTCCCGCCTTCAAAATTCAAAATAAATCAAAATAATAAAAAAAAGTTAGTAATGGCGCACCTTCCCACGGTGCGCCATTACTATCTTCCCGCCTTCAAAATTCAAAAAAATAAAAAAAATAAAAAAAAGTTAGTAATGGTGCACCTGCCCACGGTGCGCCATTACTATGCCGTATATATGGCTGGGGTCCTCTCCTCCTCACCTCTTCATTTTTCTCCTCCACTCCACCTCTCCTCCACTCCATCTCCTCCTCTCCTCCACTCCATCTCCCCTCCTCTCCTCCACCATACTCCCCTCCTCCTCTCCGGCGACCTCCTCCTCCCTCCTCTCCTCCCCTCCCCTCACGGTTTCTCCTCCCTCCTCTTCGGTGAGCTCCTCCTCCCTCCTCTCCTCCCCTTCCCTCACGGTTTCTCCTCCCTCCTCTCCGGTGAACTCCTCTCCGGCGACCTCCTCCTCCTCTCCGGCGATGTAGGCGAGCTCCTCTCCGGTGACCTCCTCCTCCTCGTCTCCGACGATGTAGGCGAGCTCCTCTCCGGTGACCTCCTCCTCCTCCCTCCTCTCCTCCTCACGGTCTCTCCTCGGCCCTCTCCGGCGAACTCCTCTCCGGCAAAAGAACATACAAGATCCAAAAACGAGAACAAAATTTGAAAAAATATCGTGCAAAAAAAGAGCAAAAAAAAGGGCAAAAAAATCACAATCTAGATCCAAATTCAAAATTCAAAAATAGCAATGGCGCACGGTGGGGGTTAGACGGTGCGCCACTACTATTTTCCCGCCTTCAAAATTCAGAAAAAAAATCTAAAAATTTCAAAAAAAAAACTTACCAGTGGCGCACCTGTAGCAATAGTAATGGCGCACTACAAGGTGCGCCACTGTTACCTACAATACTAATGGCGCACCAGAGGTGCGCCATTAGTACTTGTTACTAGTGGCGTGGTGATAGTGGCGCACCTATAGTGCGCCATTAATGGCAAAAATAGGTGCGCCACTAACAGGCCTTTTCCTAGTAGTGGCCGATCATCGGGCAAGTCCACCAAAGTCCATACTTTGTTCTCATACATGGATCCTATCTCAGATTTCATGGCCTCAAGCCATTTGTCGGAATCTGGGCTCATCATAGCTTCTTCATAGTTCGTAGGTTCGCCTTGGTCTAATAACATGACTTCCAAAACAGGATTACCGTACCACTCTGGTGCGGATCGTGCTCTGGTTGACATACGAGGTTCAGTAGCAACTTGATCTGAAGTTTCATTATCATTATCATTTGCTTCCTCTCTAGTTGGTGTAGGCATCACGGGAACGGGTTTCTTTGATGTTCTACTTTCCAATTCGAGAGAAGGTACGATTACCTCATCAAGTTCTACTTTCCTCCCACTCACTTCTTTCGAGAGAAACTCCTTCTCTAGAAAGGTTCCATTCTTGGCAACAAAAATCTTGCCTTTGGATCTGTGGTAGAAGGTGTACCCAATTGTTTCCTTAGGGTATCCTAAGAAGATGCACTTCTCCGATTTGGGTTCAAGCTTATCAGGCTGAAGCCTTTTGACATAAGTGTCGCAACCCTGAACTTTAAGAAACGACAGCTTAGGTTTCTTGCCAAACCATAGTTCATACGGTGTTGTCTCAACGAATTTAGATGGTGCCCTATTTAACATGAATGCAGCTGTCTCTATTGCATAACCCCAAAACGATAGTGGTAAATCGGTAAGAGACATCATAGAATGCACCATATCCAATAAAGTACGGTTACGACGTTCGGACACATCATTACGTTGTGGTGTTCCAGGTGGCGTGAGTTGTGAAACTATTCCACATTGTTTTAAATGAAGGCCAAACTCGTAACTCAAATATTCGCCTCCGCGATCAGATTGTAGAAACTTTATTTTCTTGTTACGATGATTCTCCACTTCACTCTGAAATTCTTTAAACTTTTCAAATGTTTCAGACTTGTGTTTCATTAAGTAGATATACCCATATCTACTCAAATCATCTGTGAAGGTCAGAAAATAATGATACCCGCTGCGTGCCTCAACACTCATCGGACCGCATACATCGGTATGTATTATTTCCAATAAGTCATTGCCTCGCTCCATTGTTCCGGAGAACGGAGTTTTAGTCATCTTGCCCATGAGGCATGGTTCACAAGTATCAAATGATTCATAATCAAGTGATTCCAAAAGCCCATCTGCATGGAGTTTCTTCATGCGCTTTACACCAAAATGACCTAAACGACAGTGCCACAAATATGTTGCACTATCATTATCAACTTTGCATATTTTGGCATCAATATTATGAATATGAGTATCACTACAATCGAGATTCAACAAAAATAGACCATTCTTCATGGGTGCATGACCATAGAAGATATTACTCATATAAATAGAACAACCATTATTCTCTGATTTAAATGAATAACCGTCTCGCACTAAACAAGATCCAGATATAATGTTCATGCTCAACGCTGGCACCAAATAACAATTATTCAGGTCTAAAACTAATCCCGAAGGTAGATGTAGAGGTAGCGTGCCGACGGCGATCACATTGACCTTGGAACCATTCCCGACGCGCATCGTCACCTTGTCCTTAGCCAATCTTCATTTAATCCGTAGCTCCTGTTTCGCATTACAAATATGAGCAACCGAACCAGTATCAAATACCCAGGCGCTACTACGAGCATTAGTAAGGTACACATAAATAACATGTATATCAAATATACCTTTGTTCAGTTTGCCATCCTTCTTATCCGCCAAATACTTGGGGCAGTTCTGCTTCCAGTGACCAGTCCCTTTGCAGTAGAAGCACTCAGTTTCAGGCTTGGGTCCAGCTTTGGGCTTCTTCCCGGGAGTGGCAATTTGCTTGCCATTCTTCTTGGAGTTCCCTTTCTTTCCCTTGCCCTTTTTCTTGAAACTAGTGGTCTTGTTAACCACCAACAATTGATGCTCCTTCTTGATTTCTACCTCCGCGGCCTTAAGCATTGCGAAGAGCTCGGGAATTGTTTTGTTCATCCCTTGCATATTATAGTTCATCACAAAGCCTTTGTAGCTTGGTGGCAGTGATTGAAGAACTCTGTCAATAACACAATCAACTGGAAGATCAACTCCCAGCTGAGTCAAGTGATTATAATACCTAGACATTTTGAGTATGTGTTCAGTGACATAACCGTTCTCCTCCATCTTGCAGCTATAGAACTTGTTGGAGACTTCATATCTCTCAACCCAGTCATTTGCTTGAAATATTAACTTCAACTCTTGGAACATCTCATATGCTCCATGACGTTCAAAACGTCTTTGAAGTCCCAGTTCTAAGCCGTAAAGCATGGCACACTGAACTATCGAGTAGTCATCAGATCGAGCTTGCCAGACGTTCAAAACATCAGCTTCTGCTCCTGCAGCAGGCCTTTCACCTAGCGGTGCATCAAGGACATAATTCTTCTGTGCAGCAATGAGGATAATCCTCAAGTTACGGACCCAGTCCGTGTAGTTCCTACCATCATCTTTCAAGTTAGCTTTCTCTAGGAACGCATTAAAATTCAGGGGAACGGTAGCACGGGCCATTGATCTACAACATAGATATGCAAATACTATCAAGACTAAGTTCATGATAAATTAAGTTCAATTAATCAAATTACTTAAGAAATCCCACTTAAATAGACATCCCTCAAGTCATCTAAGTGATACGTGATCCAAATCAACTAACCCATGTCCGATCATCACGTGAGATGGGGTAGTCATCAATGGTGAACATCTCTATGTTGATCATATCTACTATATGATTCACGTTCGATCTTTCGATCTCCAGTGTTCCGAGGCCATGTCTGTACATGCTAGGCTCGTCAAGTTTAACCCAAGTATTCTGCATGTGCAAAACAGTCTTACACCCGTTGTATGTGAACGTAGAGTCTATCACACCCGATCATCACGTGGTGTCTCAACACGACGAACTGTAGCAACGATGCATACTCAGGGAGAACACTTTTACCTTGAAATTTAGTGAAGGGATCATCTTATAATGCTACCGCCGTACTAAGCAAAATAAGATGCATAAAAGATAAACATCACATGCAATCAAAATATGTGACATGATATGGCCATCATCATCTCGTGCTTTCGATCTCCATCTCCAAAGCATCGTCATGATCTCCATCGTCACTGATGTCTACTACGCAACCTTTCTTCTTGTAGACGTTGTTGGGCCTCCAAGTGCAGAGTTTTGTAGGACAGTAGCAAATTTCCCTCAAGTGGATGACCTAAGGTTTATCAATCCATCGGAGGCGTAGGATGAAGATGGTCTCTCTCAAACAACCCTGCAACCAAATAACAAAGAGTCTATTGTGTCCCCAACACACCCAATACAATGGTAAATTGTATAGGTGCACTAGTTCGGCGAAGAGATGGTGATACAAGTGTAATATGGATGGTAGATATAGGTTTTTGTAATCTGAATAAATAAAAACAGCAAGGTAGTGATACGTCTCCAACGTATCTATAATTTATGAAGTATTCATGCCATGTTTACAACAATTTTATATGATTTTGGTATGATTTGATTAGAACAAACCCGGACTGACGCTGTTTTCAGCAGAACTACCATGTTGTCGTTTTTTATGCAGAAATAAAATTTCTCAGAATGGGCTGAAGATTTACAGAGAATATTTTTGGAAAATATAAAAAATACTGGAGCAAAAAGAAACCAGAGAGGAGTCCCGAGGCAACCACAAGGGTGGGGGGCACCCCCCTAGGGCACGCCCCCTGCCTTGCCGCCGCCTCGTGGACCCCCTTGACTTGTCCCCGACGACAAAAACTCCTATAAATAGAGAAAACTCTAGAAAGAAACCTAGATCGGAAGTTCCACCGCCGAAAGCCTCTGTAGCCACGAAAAACCAATCGAGAGCCTGTTCTAGCACCCTGCCGGAGGGGGAAACCATCACCGGTGGCCATCTTCATCATCCCGGCGGTCTCCATGATGAGGAGGGAGTAGTTCACCCTCGGGGCTGAGGGTATGTACCAGTAGCTATGTGTTTGATCTCTCTATCTCTCGTGTTCTTGATTTGGCACGATCTTGATGTACCGCGAGCTTTGTTATTATAGTTGGATCATATGGTGTTTCTTCCCTCTCTGTCTCTTGTTGTGATGAATTGAGTCTTGCTCTTTGAGGTTTTGTTATGTTGGATCAAGTATTGGATTTGAGAACACTTGATGTATGTCTTGCGATGGGATATCTGTGGTCACAATGTGATGTTCTATTGATTCACTTGATGTATGTTTTGGCACTCAACTCGCGGATTCCTGAGGTGACATTGGGGAAATCTATGCATAGGGGTTGATGCACGTTTTCGTCCTACGTTCTCTGGTAGAAACTTTGGAGTGATTCTTTGTTGCACGTTGAGGGATTGTTATATGATCCAATTATGTTATCATTGTTGAGAGAACTTGCGGTAGTGAAAGTATGAACCCTAGGCCTTGTTTTCAAGCATTGCAATACCGTTTTTGCTCACTTTTGTTATTAGCAACCTTGCTGTTTTTATTTATTCAGATTATAAAAACCTATATCTACCATCCATATTACACTTGTATCACCATCTCTTTGCCGAACTAGTGCACCTATACAATTTACCATTGTATTGGGTGTGTTGGGGACACAAGAGACTCTTTGTTATTTGGTTGCAGGGTTGTTTGAGAGAGACCATCTTCATCCTACGCCTCCCATGGATTGATAAACCTTAGGTCATCCACTTGAGGGAAATTTTTTACTGTCCTACAAAACTCTGCACTTGGAGGCCCAACAACGTCTACAAGAAGAAGGTTGCGTAGTAGACATCAAGCTCTTTTCTGGCGCCATTGCCAGGGAGGTAAGTGCTTGAAGGTATATCTTTAGATCTTGCAATTGAATCTTTTAGTTTCTTATTTTATCACCAGTTTAGTCTATAAAAGAAAACTACCAAAAAATGGAATTGAGGTTGCCTCATATGCTTCATCTTTTTAATGTCTTTCGTGAAAATGATGGAAAGGAAAATTCTGCTCAAGTGTTAGAAGAAGAAGTCTATAAAATGTTTGGCACTAAATTTTTGAATGATGGGCATGATTGCAATGTTGTTAGTATGAATTCTTTGAATATCCATGATGCTAATGATATACAAAGCCACAAGCTTGGGGATGCTATGTTTGATGAAGATGATATTTTTAGTCCCCCAAGTTTTGATGAGAATATTTATTATGATGAAAGCATGCCTCCTATTTTTGATGATTATAATGATGAAAGTGGATTTGGAGAGGTCATGACTTTATTTAGTGATGAATCCACTATTTTGCAAGAGGTTCCAATTGATTATGAGAACAAAGTGGCTATCTATGATGATTATTGTGCTGACATGTATGCTATAAAGAATAATGATAACCATGAAACTTGTCATCATGATTTTAATTTTCAATTGGATTATGCCTCACATGATAGTTATTTTGTTGAGTTTGCTCCCACTACTATTCATGAGAATAAATTTGCTTATGTGGAGAGTAATAAAATTTCTATGCTTGTGGATCATGAAAAGAATGCTTTATGTGATAGTTATATTGTTGAATTCATTCATGATGCTACTGAAAATTATTATGAGGGAGGAATATATGCTTGTAGGAATTGCAATAATATCAAGTTTCCTCTCTATGTGTTGAAAGTTTTGAAGTTATGCTTGTTTTGCCTTCCCATGCTAGTTGATTCTTGTTCTAATAAATTGTTTGCTCACAAAATCCCTATGCATAGGAAGTGGGTTAGACTTAAATATGCTAGTCATATGCTTCATGATGCTCCCATTATGTTTCAACTCTTATCTTTTATGTGAGCATCATTGAAATCATCATGCCTAGCTAAAAAGGTATTAAAGAAAAGCGCTTGTTGGGAGACAACCCAATATTTACCCATACTGTTTTTGTGTGTTCACATGATTAATCTACTGTAGTAATAATTTTTATAGCTTTTGTTTGAATAAAGTGCCAAGTAAAGCCTTTGGGATAGTGTGGTTGATAGTTGATTTGATTCTGTGCAAAAACAGAAACTTTTGTGTGCAGTACAGAATTTCCTATCTTTTAATGGAATGTGGAAAAACTCTGAATTTTTTACATAGGATTGATATACAAATTTTCTACGTTTTACAAGTTTTTCTGATGTTTTGGAGTTACAGAAGTATGATTTCAATTCACATCTTCACAGACTGTTCTGTTTTTGACAGATTCTGTTTTCGATACATAGTTTGCTTGTTTTCTAGATTCTATGGCTTATATTGCTCAATATAAATTGTAGAAATGATAGGGTACAGTAGGAATCATGTGAGAAAAAAATTTGAATCTTGTCTTGACAGTACCAAAGTGAATGATTTGTTTTATCATACTAACCCATCTCACGAAGTTCCGTTAAGTTTTGTGTGATTGAAGTTTTCAAGTTTTGGGTGAGGTATCGATATGAGGAGAATAAGGAGTGACAAGACCCTAATCTTGGGGATGCCCAAGGCACCCCAAGGTAATATTCAAGGAAGATCCAAGCAACTAAGCTTGGGGATGCCCCGGAAGGCATCCCCTCTTTCGTCTCCAACATTATCGGTAACCTTACTTGGAGCTATATTTTTATTCGTCACACGATATGAGTTTTGCTTGGAGCATTATTTTATTTTATTAGTATTTTCTTGCTGTTATTTAGAGTAATGTTTTGCGTCTTTTATTTCAATAAAAGTGTCAAGTATAGCCCTTACCATGCTTATTTTGCAAAGTCTATATGTTGCTGTTTGAAAACAGAAAGTTTTCTATCATTGTCTGAATTCTTCTGGAAAGTCAGAACATGATAAAATATTGAGATATTTTACACAATGAGTAACAACAACTTTTATAATGTGTGGTGATTTTTCAGAATTTTTGGAGTTAGTTAAGTATGAGTACAAATGCACTCTTTACAGACTATCCTGTTTTGATAGATTGCTGTTATGTTTGCATTGTTTGCATATGTTTGCTTGTTTAATGATTCTATTTGAGGATAGGAGTATTAAATATGCATAGGCATTTAGTATGCAATGTCAAATAATAATTTTAGTGATTTGCTACAGTAGAGAATGATAAGGTTTTGCATTTGATTTATACTAACTTTTCTCATGAGTTCTTGTTGAGTTTTGTGTGGATGAAGTTTTTAAGATTTAGGGAAACCGTGATATAAAAGGAATTAAGGAGACACAAAAACTCAAGCTTGGGGATGCCCAAGGCATCCCTAGTTAATATTTCAAGAAGTCTCAAGCATCTAAGCTTGGGATGCCCCGGTAGGCATCCCACCTTTCTTCATCAAGAATTATCGGTTAGTATCGGTTGAGCCTAAGTTTTTGCTTCTTCACATGATGTGTGCTATTTTTAGACTGTCATTTTATTTTGTTTTGCTTGTTATTTGAATAAAATACTTAAGATCTGAAAATTTTAAATGAGAGAGAGTCCTCACACAGCTACATAATTATTTGACTACTCATTGATCTTCACTTATATCTTTTTGGAGTAGTTTGTCAGTTGCTCTAGTGCTTCACTTATATCTTTTAGAGCACGGCGGTGGTTTTATTTTGAAGAAATTGATGAACTCTCATGCTTCACTTATATTATTTTTAGAGTCTCTAAACAGCATGGTAATATGCTTAGGTTATGAATTTAGTCCTAATATGATGGGCATCCAAGAGGAATATAATAAAAACTTTCATATAAAGTGCATTGAATACTATGTGAAGTTTGATTCCTTATGATTGTTTTGAGATATAAAGATGGTGATATTAGAGTCATGCTAGTGAGAAATTGTGGATTGGTAGAAATAGTTGTGTTAAAGTTTGTGATTCCCGTAGCATGCACGTATGGTGAACCGTTATGTGATGAAGTCGGAGCATGATTTATTTATTGATTGTCTTCCTTATGAGTGGCGGTCAGGGACGAGCGATGGTTTTTTCCTACCAATCTATCCCCCTAGGAGCATGCATGTAGTACTTTGTTTCGATAGCTAATAGACTTTTGCAATAAGTATATGAGTTCTTTATGACTAATGTTGAGTCCATGGATTATACGCACTCTCACCCTTCCACCATTGCTAGCCTCTCTAGTACCGCGCAACTTTCGCCGGTGCACTACACCCACCATATACCTTCCTCAAAACAGCCACCATACCTACCTATTATGGCATTTCCATAGCCATTCCGAGATACATTGCCATGCAACTTCCACCATTCCGATTATTATGACATGCTTCATCATTGTCATATTGCTTTGCATGATCATGTAGTTGACATCGTATTTGTGGCAAAGCCACCATTCATATTTTTTATACATGTCTCTCTTGATCATTGCACATCCCGGTACACCGCTGGAGGCATTCATATGGAGTCATATATTTGTTCTAGTATCGAGTTATAATTCTTGAGTTGTAAGTAAATAAAAGTGTGATGATCATCATTATTAGAGCATTGTCCCATGTGGGGAAAGGATGATGGAGACTATGATTCCCTCACAAGTCGGGATGAGACTCTGGACAAAAATAAAAAAAATAGAAAGAAAAAAAAGAGAAAAAAGGAAAAAAAGAAAGAGAAAAAAAGGAGGCCAAAGAGCCCAAAATAAAAAAAATGATAGAAAAGAGAGAAGGGGCAATGCTACTATCCTTTTTCCACACTTGTGCTTCAAAGTAGCACCATGATCTTCATGATAGAGAGTCTCCTATTTTGTCACTTTCATATACTAGTGGGAAATTTTTATTATAGAACTTGGCTTGTATATTCCAATGATGGGCTTCCTCAAATTGCCCTAGGTCTTCGTGAGCAAGCGAGTTGGATGCACACCCACTTAGTTTCTTTTGAGCTTTCATACACTTATAGCTCTAGTGCATCCGTTGCATGGCAATCCCTACTCACTCACATTGATATCTATTGATGGGCATATCCATAGCCCGTTGATACGCCTAGTTGATGTGAGACTATCTCCTTCTTTTTGGTCTTCTCCATAACCACCATATTCTATTTCACCTATAGTGCTATATCCATGGCTCACGCTCATGTATTGCGTGACAGTTGAAAAAGTTTGAGAACATCAAAAGTATGAAACAATTGCTTGGCTTGTCATCGGGGTTGTGCATGATTTAATACTTTGTGTGATGAAGATGGAGCATAGCTACACTATATGATTTTGTAGGGATAACTTTCTTTGGCCATGGTATTTTGAGAAGACATGATTACTTTATTTAGTATGCTTGAAGTATTATTGTTTTTATGTCAATATTAAACTTTTGTTTTGAATCTTATGGATCTGAATATTCATGCCACAATAAAGAATATTACATTGATAAATATGCTAGGTAGCATTCACACTTCATAAATTCTTTCTTTTATCATTTACCTACTCGAGGACGAGCAGGAATTAAGCTTGGGGATGCTGATACGTCTCCAACGTATCTATAGTTTATGAAGTATTCATGCCATGTTTACAATAATTTTATATGATTTTGGCATGATTTGATTAGAACTAACCCGGACTGACGCTGTTTTCAGCAGAACTACCGTGGTGTCATTTTTTGTGCAGAAATAAAAGTTCTCGGAATGGGCTGAAAATTTACGGAGAATATTTTTGGAAAATATAAAAAATACTGGAGCGAAAAGATTCCAGAGAGGAGTCCCGAGGCAACCACAAGGGTGGGGGCGCCCATCTAGGGCGCGGCCCCTGCCTTGCCGCCACCTCGTGGACCCCCTTGACTTGTCCCCAACGCCAAAAACTCCTATAAATAGAGAAAACTCCAGAAAGAAACCTAGATCGGAAGTTCCACCGCCGAAAGCCTCTGTAGCCACAAAAAACCAATCGGGAACCCGTTCCGGCAACCTGCCGGAGGGGGAAACCATCACCGGTGGCCATCTTCATCATCCCGACGGTCTCCATGACGAGGAGGGAGTAGTTCACCCTCGGGGCTGAGGGTATGTACCAGTAGCTATGTGTTTGATCTCTCTCTCTCGTGTTCTTGATTTGGCATGATCTTGATGTACCGCGAGCTTTGTTATTATAGTTGGATCATATGGTGTTTCTTCCCTCTCTATCTCTTGTTGTGATGAATTGAGTCTTGCTCTTTGAGGTTTCGTTATGTTGGATCGAGTATTGGATTTGAGAACACTTCATGTATGTCTTGCGATGGGATATCTGTGGTGACAATGGGATGTTCTATTGATTCACTTGATGTATGTTTTGGCACTCAACTCACGGATTCCCGAGGTGACATTGGGGAAATCTATGCACAGGGGTTGATGCATGTTTTCGTCCTACGTTCTCCGATAGAAACTTTGGAGTGATTCTTTGTTGCACGTTGAGGGATTGTTATATAATCCAATTATGTTATCATTGTTGAGAGAACTTGCGCTAGTGGAAGTATGAACCCTAGGCCTTGTTTTCAAGCATTGCAATACCGTTTTTGCTCACTTTTGTTATTAGCTACCTTGCTGTTTTTATTTATTCAGATTATAAAAACCTATATCTACCATACAACTTGTATCACCATCTCTTTGCCGAACTAGTGCATCTATACAATTTTAAATCTGAGATAGGATCCATGTATGAGAACAAAGTGTGGACTTTGGTGGACTTGCCCGATGATCGGCGAGCCATAGAGAATAAATGAATCTTCAAGAAGAAGACTGACGCTGATGGTAATGTTACTGTCTACAAAGCTCGACTTGTCGCAAAAGGTTTTCGACAAGTTCAAGGGGTTGACTACGATGAGACTTTCTCACCCGTAGCGATGCTTAAGTCTGTCCGAATCATGTTAGCAATTGCCGCATTTTATAATTATGAAATCTGGCAAATGGACGTCAAAACTGCATTCCTTAATGGATTTCTCAAAGAAGAGTTGTATATGATGCAACCAGAAGGTTTTGTCGATCCTAAAGGTGCTAACAAAGTGTTTAAGGTCCAGCGATCCATCTATGGACTGGTGCAAGCATCTCGGAGCTGGAATATACACTTTGATGAGGTGATCAAAGCATATGGTTTTATACAGACTTTCGGAGAAGCCTGTATTTACAAGAATGTGAGTGGGAGCTCTGTAGCATTTCTAATATTATATGTGGATGACATATTGTTGATTGGAAATGATGTAGAATTTCTGGATAGCATAAATGGATACTTGAATAAAAGTTTTTCAATGAAAGACCTCGGTGAAGCTGCTTATATATTGGGCATCAAGATCTATAGAGATAGATCAAGACGCTTAATAGGACTTTCACAAAGCACATACCTTGATAAAGTTTTGAAGAAGCTCAAAATGGATCAGTCAAAGAAAGGGTTCTTGCCTGTGTTACAAGGTGTGAAGTTGAGTCAGACTCAATGCCCGACCACTGCAGAAAAATAGAGAGAGAATGAAAGTCATTCACTATGCCTCAGCCATAGGTTCTATAGAGCATGCCATGCTGTGTACCAGACCAAATGTGTGCCTTGCCATGAGTTTGGCAAGGGGGTACAATAGTGATCGAGCAGTAGATCACTAGATAGCGGTCAAAATTATCCTTAGATGCCATAAAAGATGATTAAGGAAATGTTTCTCGGTTATGGAGGTGATAAAGAGTTACGTCGATACAAGCTTTTACACTGATCCAGATGACTCTGAGTCTCAATCTGGATACGTATTGAAAGAGGGAGCAATTAGCTAGAGTACCGCCATGTAGAGCATTGTAGACACAGAAATTTGCAAATATACATACAGATCTGAATGTGACAGACCCGTTGACTAAACTTCTCTCACAAGCAAAACATGATCACACCTTAGTACTCTTTGGGTGTTAATCACATGGCGATGTGAACTAGATTATTGATTCTAGTAAACCCTTTGGGTGTTGGTCACATGGCGATGTGAACTATTGGTGTTAATCACATGGCGATGTGAACTAGATTATTGACTCTAGTAAACCCTTTGGGTGTTGATTACATGGCGATGTGAACTAGATTATTGACTCTAGTGCAAGTGGGAGACTGAAGGAAATATGCCCTAGAGGCAATAATAAAGTTGTTATTTTATATTTCCTTATTCTTGATAAATGTTTATTATTCATGCTAGAATTGTATTGATCGAAAACTTAAATACATGTGTGAATACATAAACAAACACCGTGTCCCTAGTGAGCCTCTAGTAGACTAGCTCGTTGATCAAAGATGGTTAAGGTTTCCTAACCATGGACATGAGCTGTCATTTGATAACGGTATCACATCATTAGGAGAATGATGTGATGGACAAGACCCATTCGTTAGCTTAGCATAATGATCGTTCAGTTTATTGCTACTTCTTTCATGTATGTCAAATACATATTCCTTTGACTATGAGATCATGCAACTCCCGGATACCGGAGGAATACCTTTTGTGCTATCAAACGTCACAACATAACTGGGTGATTATAAAGATGCTCTACAGGTATCTTCGAAGGTGTTTTGTTGGGTTGGCATGAATCAAGATTAGGATTTGTCACTCCGAGTATCGGAGAGGTATCTCTGGGCCCTCTCGGTAATACACATCATAATAAGCCTTGCAAGCAAATGACTAATGAGTTAGTCACGGGATGATGTATTACGGAACGAGTAAAGAGACTTGCTGGTAATGAGATTGAACTAGGTATGAAGATACCGACGATCGAATCTTGGGCAAGTAACATACCGATGACAAAGGGAATAACGTATGTTGTCATTACGGTTCGACCGATAAAGATCTTCGTAGAATATGTAGGAGCCAATATGAGCATCCAGGTTCCGTTATTGGTTATTGACCGGAGAGGTGTCTCGGTCATGTGTACATAGTTCTCGAACCCGTAGGGTCTGCACGCTTAACGTTCGATGACAATTATGTATTATATGAGGTATGTGATTTGGTGACCGACTGTTGTTCAGAGTCCCGGATGAGATCACGGACATGACGAGGAGTCTCGAAATGGTCGAGAGGTAAATATTGATATATAGGACGACAGTATTCGGACACCGGAAGTGTTCCAGAGGGTACCGGGTACATATCGGGTCACCGGAAGGGGTTTCGGGCACCCCCCGGCAAAGATATGGGCCTAATGGGCCAAGAGGGGAAACGCAGCAGCCAGCAGGGGCTGCTGCGCCCCCCATATGGGCCGCACCAGAGGAGAAAGGAAAGAGGGGAAGAGAGAAGGAAGGGGAGGGATTCGGCCTCCCCCTTCCTTCCCTCCCCCCTCCTCTTTCCTTCCCCCTCCGGTGAAAAAGGAAAGGGGGGGAGGGGGCGAATTGGGGTGGAACCCCAAGTAGGATTCGGCCTACTTGGGGCGCCCCCCTTGGCTACTCCCTCTCCCTCCCACCTATATATATGAAGGGGAGGAGGCGCCTAGAACACACAACAACATCTGTTAGCCGTGTGCGGTGCCCCCTCCACAGATTACACCCTCGGTCATATTCTCGCGGTGCTTAGGCAAAGCCCTGCGCGGATCACTTCACCATCATCGTCACCACGCCGTCGTGCTGACGGAACTCATCTACTCCCTCGACACTTTGCTGGATCAAGAGTTCGAGGGACGTCCTCGAGCTGAACGTGTGTAGAACTCGGAGGTGCCGTACGTTCGGTGCTTGATCGGTCGGAACAAGAAGAAGTTCGACTACATCAACCGCGTTGTCAAACGCTTATGCTTATGGTCTATGAGGGTACATAGACACACTTTCCCCCTCGTTGCTATGCATCTCCATGGATATATCTTGTGTGAGCGTAGGATTTTTTTTGAAATTGCATGCTATGTTTCCCAACAGTGGTATTAGAGCCAGGTTTATGCGTAGATGATATGCACGAGTAGAACACAAAGAGTTGTGGGCGGTGATCATCATATTGCTTACCACCAATGTCTTACTTTGATTCGGTGGTATTGTTGGATGAAGCAGCCCGGACCAACCTTACATGACCACGTTCATGAGACCGGTTCCACCGACAGACATGCAACTAGTTTTGCATAAAGGTGGCTGGCGGGTGTCTGTTTCTCCTACTTTAGTTGAATCAAATTTGACTGCGGCCGGTCCTTGTTGAAGGTTGAAACAACATACTTGATAAATCACCGTTGTGGTTTTGATGCGTAGGTAAGAACGGTTCTTGCTAGAAGCCCGTAGCAGCCACAGAAAACTTGCAACAACAAAGTAGAGGACGTCTAACTTGTTTTTGCAGGGCATGTTGTGATGTGATATGGTCAAGACATGATGTGATATAAGTTGTTGTATGAGATGATCATGTTTTGTAAAGTTATCGGCAACTGGAAGGAGCCTTATGGTTGTCGCTTTATTGTATGAAATGCAAACGCCATGTAATTGCTTTACTTTGTCACTATGCGTTAGCGATAATTGTAGAAGCAATAGTTGGCGAGATGACCACGACGCAACGATGGAGATCAAGGTATCGAGCCGGTGTCGATGGAGATCATGACGATGCTTTAGAGATGGAGATCAAAAGCACAAGATGATGATGGCCATATCATGTCACATATATTGATTGCATGTGATGTTTATCTTTTTATGCATCTTATTTTGCTTAGTACGATGGTAGCATTATAAGATGATCCCTTAACTAAATTTCAAGGTATAAGTGTTCTCCCTGAGTATGCACCATTGCGACAATTCGTCGTGTTGAGACACCACGTGATGATCGGGTGTGATAGACTCTACGTTCAAATACAACGGGTGCAAGACAGTTTTGCACATGCGGAATACTCGGGTTAAACTTGACGAGCCTGGCATATACACACATGGCCTCGGAACACTGGAGACCGAAAGGTCGAACGTGAATCATATAGTAGATATGATCAACATAGAGATGTTCACCATTGATGACTACCTCATCTCACGTGATGATCGGACATGGGTTAGTTGATTTGGATCACGTATCACTTAGATGACTTGAGGGATGTCTATTTAAGTGGGAGTTCTTAAGTAATTTGATTAATTGAACTTAATTTATCATGAACTTAGTCCTGATAGTATTTGCATATCTATGTTATAGATCAATAGCTCACGTATAGCTCCCCTGTTTTATTTTTGATATGTTCCTAGAGGAAACTAAGTTGAAAGATGATAGTAGCAATGATGTGGACTGGGTCCGTGATATGAGGATTATCCTCATTGCTGCACAGAAAAATTATGTCCTTGATGCACTGCTAGGTGACAGACCTATTGCAGGAGCAGATGCAGACATTATGAACATTTGATAAGCTCGGTATGATGACTACTTGATAGTTTAGTGCACCATGCTTTACGGCTTAGAACCGGGACTTCAAAAATGTTTTGAACGCCATGGAGCATATGAGATGTTCCAAGAGCTGAAAATGATATTTCAGACTCATGCCCGTGTTAAGAGGTATGAGACCTCTGACAAGTACTTTGCCTACAAGATGAAGGAGAATAGCTCAGCTAGTGAGCATGTGCTCAGAATGTCTGGACACTGCAATCGCTTGAATCAAGTGGGAGTTAATCTTCCAGATAAGATAGTGATTGATAGAGTTCTCTAGTCACTATCACCAAGTTACTAGAACTTCGTGATGAACTATAATATGCAAGGGATGACGAAAACGATTCCCAAGCTCTTCGCGATGCTGAAATCGGCGAAGGTAGAAATCAAGAAATAGCATCAAGTGTTGATGGTTACCAAGACCACTAGTTTCAAGAAAAGGGGCAAAGGAAAGAAAGGGAACTTCAAGAAGAATGACAAGCAAGTTGCCACTCCAGTGAAGAAGCCCAAAGCTAGACCTAAGCCTGAAACTGAGTGCTTCTACTGCAAAGGGAATGGTCACTGGAAGTGGAACTACCCCAAATACTTGGCGGATAAGAAGGATGGCAAAGTGAACAAAGGTATATTTGATATACATGTTATTGATGTGTACTTTACTAGTGTTCATAGTAACTCCAGGGTATTTGATACCGGTTCAGTTGCTAAGATTAGTAACTCGAAATAGGAGTTGCAAAATGAACAGAGACTAGTTAAGGGCGAGGTGATGATGTGTGTTGGAAGTGATTCCAAGGTTGATAAGATCACCATCGCACACTCCCTCTACCTTCAGGATTAGTGTTGGACCTAAATAAATGTTATTTGGTGTTTGCGTTGAGCATGAATATGATTGGATCATGTTTATTGCGATACGGTTATTCATTTAAGTCAGAGAATAATTGTTGTTCTGTTTACATGAATAAAACCTTCTATGGTCATACACCCAATGTGAATGGTTTACTGAATCTCGATCGTAGTGATACACATATTCATAATATTGATGCCAAAAGATGCAAAGTTGATAATGATAGCGCAACATATTTGTGGCACTGCCATTTAGGTCATGAAGAAACTCCATACAGATGGGCTTTTGGAATCACTTGATTATGAATCATTTGATACTTGCGAACCATGCTTCATGGGCAAGATGACTAAAACTCCGTTCTCCGGAACAATGGAGCGAGCTAATGACTTATTGGAAATAATACATACCGATGTATGCGGTCCGATGAGTATTGAGGCACGCGGTGGGTATCATTATTTTCTGACCTTCACAGATGATTTGAGCAGATATGGGTATATCTACTTAATGAAACACAAGTCTGAAACATTTGAAAAGTTCAAAGAATTTCAGAGTGAAGTGGAGAATCATCGTAACAAGAAAATAAAGTTTCTATGATCTGATCACGAAGGCGAATATTTGAGTTACGGGTTTGGCCTTCATTTAAAACAATGTGGAATAGTTTCACAACTCACGCCACCTGGAACACCACAGCGTAATGGCGTGTCCGAACGTCGTAACCGTACTTTATTAGATATGGTGCGATCTATGATGTCTCTTACCGATTTACCACTATCGTTTTGGGGTTATGCATTAGAGACAGCTGCATTCACGTTAAATAGGGCACCGTCTAAATCCATTGAGACGACACCGTATGAACTGTGGTTTGGTAAGAAACCTAAGCTGTCGTTTCTTAAAGTTTGGGGTTGCGACACTTATGTCAAAAGGCTTCAGCCTGATAAGCTCGAACCCAAATCGGAGAAGTGCGTCTTCATAGGATACCCTAAGGAAACAATTAGGTACACCTTCTACCACAGATCCGAAGGCAAGATCTTTGTTGCCAAGAATGGAACCTTTCTAGAGAAGGAGTTTCTCTCGAAATAAGTGAGTGGGAGGAAAGTAGAACTTGATGAGGTAATCGTACCTTCTCTCGAATTGGAAAGTAGCACATCAGAGAAATCCGTTCCCGTGATGCCTACACCAACTAGAGAGGAAGCAAATGACAATGATCATGAAACTTCGGATCAAGTTACTACAGAACTTTGTAGGTCAACCAGAACACGATCCGCACCAGAGTGGTAAGGGAATCCTGTACTGGAAGTCATGTTACTAGACCAAGGCGAACCTACGAACTATGAAGAAGCTATGATGAGCCCAGATTCTAATAGATGGCTTGAGGTCGTGAAATCTGAGATAGGATCCATGTATGAGAACAAACTGTGGAATTTGGTGGACTTGCCCGATGATCGGCGAGCCATAGAGAATAAATGGATCTTCAAGAAGAAGACTGACGCTGATGGTAATGTTACTGTCTACAAAGCTCGACTTGTCACAAAAGGTTTTCGACAAGTTCAAGGGGTTGACTACGATGAGACTTTCTCACCCGTAGCGATGCTTAAGTCTGTCCGAATCATGTTAGCAATTGCCGCATTTTATAATTATGAAATCTAGCAAATGGACGTCAAAACTGCATTCCTTAATGGATTTCTCAAAGAAGAGTTGTATATGATGCTACCAGAAGGTTTTGTCGATCCTAAAGGTGCTAACAAGGTGTGCAAGCTCCAGCGATCCATCTATGGACTGGTGCAAGCATCTCAGAGTTGGAATATACGCTTTGATGAGGTGATCAAAGCATATGGTTTTATACAGACTTTCGGAGAAGCCTGTATTTACAAGAAAGTGAGTGGGAGATCTGTAGCATTTCTAATATTATATGTGGATGACATATTGTTGATTGGAAATGATGTAGACTTTCTGGATAGCATAAAAGTATACTTGAATAAAAGTTTTCAATGAAAGACCTCGGTGAAGCTGCTTATATATTGGGCATCAAGATCTATAGAGATAGATCAAGACGCTTAATAGGACTTTCACAAAGCACATACCTTGATAAAGTTTTGAAGAAGTTCAAAATGGATCAGTCAAAGAAAGGGTTCTTGCCTGTGTTACAAGGTGTGAAGTTGAGTCAGACTCAATGCCCGACCACTGCAGAAAAATAGAGAGAGAATGAAAGTCATTCACTATGCCTCAGCCATAGGTTCTATAAAGCATTCCATATTGTGTACCAGACCAAATGTGTGCCTTGCCATGAGTTTGGCAAGGGGGTACAATAGTGATCCAGGAGTAGATCACTGGACAGCGGTCAAAATTATCCTTAGATGCCATAAAAGAGGACTAAGAAAATGATTCTCGGTGATGGAGGTGATAAAGAGTTCGTCGTAAAGAGTTACGTCGATACAAGCTTTTACACCGATCCAGATGACTCTGAGTCTCAATCTGGATACGTATTGAAAGAGGGAGCAATTATCTAGAGTAGCGCCATGCAGAGCATTGTAGACTTAGAAATTTGCAAGTATACATACGGATCTGAATGTGCCAGACCCGTTGACTAAACTTCTGTCACAAGCAAAACATGATCACACCTTAGTACTCTTTGGGTGTTAATCACATGGCGATGTGAACTAGATTATTGACTCTAGTAAACCCTCTGGGTGTTGGTCACATGGCGATGTGAACTATTGGTGTTAATCACATGGCGATGTGAACTAGATTATTGACTCTAGTAAACCCTTTGGGTGTTGATCACTTGGCGATGTGAACTAGATTATTGACTCTAGTGCAAGTGGGAGACTGAAGGAAATATGCCCTAGAGGGAATAATAAATTTGTTATTTTATATTTCCTTATTCATGATAAATGTTTATTATTCATGCTAGAATTGTATTGATCGAAAACTTAAATACATGTGTGAATACATAAACAAACACCGTGTCCCTAGTGAGCTTCTACTAGACTAGCTCGTTGATCAAAGATGGTTAAGGTTTCCTAACCATGGACATGAGTTGTCATTTGATAATGGGATCACATCATTAGGAGAATGATGTGATCGACAAGACCCATCCTTTAGCTTAGCATAATGATCGTTCAGTTTATTGCTACTGCTTTCATGTATGTCAAATACATATTCCTTTGACTATGAGATCATGCAACTCCTGGATACCAGAGGAATACCTTGTGTGCTATCAAACATCACAACCTAACTGGGTGATTATAAAGATGATCTACCGGTATCTCCAAAGGTGTTTTGTTGGGTTGGCATGAATCAAGATTAGGATTTGTCACTCCGAGTATCGGAGAGGTATCTCTGGGCCCTCTCGGTAATACACATCATAATAAGCCTTGCAAGCAAATGACTAATGAGTTAGTCACGGGATGATGTATTACGGAACGAGTAAAGATACTTGCCGGTAACGAGATTGAACTAGGTATGAAGATACGGACGATCGAATCTCGGGCAAGTAACATACCGATGACAAAGGGAATAACGTATGTTGTCATTACGGTTCGACCGATAAGGATCTTCGTAGAATATGTAGGATCCAATATGAGCATCCAGGTTCCGCTATTGGTTATTGACTGGAGAGGTGTCTTGGTCATGTCTACATAGTTCTCGAACCCGTAGGGTCCGCACGCTTAACGTTCGATGACAATTTTGTATTATATGAGTTATGTGATTTGGTGGCCGAATGTTGTTCGGAGTCTTGGATGAGATCACGGAAATGACTAGGAGTCTCGAAATGGTCGAGAGGTAAAGATTGATATATAGGACGACAGTATTCGGACACCGAAAGTGTTCCGGAGGATACCGGGTACATATCGGGTCACCGGAAGGGGTTCCGGGCACCCCCCGGCAAAGATATGGGCCTAATGGGCCAAGAGGGGAAACGCAGCAGCCAGCAGGGGCTGCTGCGCCCCCCATATGGTCCGCACCAGAGGATAAAGGAAAGAGGGGAAGAGAAAAGGAAGGGGAGGGATTCGGCCTCCCTCTTCCTTCCCTCCTCCCTCCTCTTTCCTTCCCCCTCCGGTGAAAAAGGAAAGGGGGGGGGGGGGGGCGAGTTGGGGAGGAACCCCAAGTAGGATTCGGCTGTAGCGACCCGACCCAAAATCAGTCAAGTCTTTGTGTAGCTGTACCATCCCAAGATCATGCTGGCACACACAGTACATTGATGAAAAGATTCAAAGTTCAATCACACCTGAATTTATTACACGATTCTCATATCGAGTCTTTATTACATCATAATAAATTCGGTCGAAGGCCAACTCATGAGAAATAAACTAAAATAAAGCTGCGGAAGCGTAGACGATAAGCGAGTCCATCCGACTCCATAGGGCAATCACCGAGCGTAGATCGTAACCTCACTCCTGGTCGGAAAACTCCTCTGCAACATGAGACGTTGCAGCCGTGTAGGTCAGCATTTTGAATATGCCGGCAAGTCATAGAGAGAACAATAATATTATTGCTAACATTATATGCAATTTGGCTGTGGGGCTCTAAGTTTGATGGTTTTGCAAAAAAGCCAATTTTTCCCTACAACAAAGGACTTGCTTGCAATTACTACACAATGTTGGTTGTTTTTGAGATGGTTCCGCCAACCAATGTCTCATTCCCAATTATTAAATAACCCATCAATTAATTTATTAAGTTCGGTGTTGAGATTTCCGAAATACTCCAATTCCAGAGGCTCAGTTGTCCGTAACCGGGGACACAGCTAATCGATTAGGTTTTCACTCTGCAGAGTCTTGTGCACTTTACCCGCAAGAATCGTTCCCTCCTTTGAGTCCTCGCACTTCATGGTGTTTGAAGACGGGACGAACGAAACAGGGTCTTCCGAAGAGTTCCTCTGGGCCACTGCCGGTGCCCATCCAATCCTACCGTTCTTCTACATCTCGTAGCACCGTCCGGCCAGAGTCACGCCTAGGGTCAACCAAGCCAGAGCCCATATTGGCTTGCGGCTGCACAGGTAAGCTTCCGGTCAAGGTGTATCATCCGTCTCTTCGTGGCTGGGTGAAGCTTTCCGCAAGATGTCATGGCGCTTCTCCATGCATCCCGGCCATCCGCTGGTTGCTCCAGGGTGCCCATCAATTCCGTCCTCCACCCAGTAGTGAATTTGAAGTCCATCTTGAGCATCTTGAAATCATGGGGTTGTCATCATCTTGACTCTCACATCTCCCTTATGAATCACTCAACCAACCCCGTCTACGAAAGCAGAGCAATCAACTACATCGTCCCGGGCATTGGTAACAAGGGGAATTGGGTTCAACCTACCACATGATACTACTCAAGAACATAACTTAAAATTCTCCTACTGTATGCATGGTGGGGAGGAATAATTCTAATGCAACAAATCATAGGTATTGTAAAACATGATCAAATGACTTGCCTGGCTGACGGTCTTCGAACGCTAGTGACTCGTGATAGCAAGCTTCGCACTCCGGGAATTCCATTCGAAGCAAACAATAAACACATAAGCATACAACGGTATAACATAACAACAAGCTAATGTGAATCACACAAGCAATCATACCAAAACCAAAGAAAACTCGAAGAACTCAAAACAAGGTTTTCATTACTTCAAACAACAACTAGAAAATAGTTTTATCCTACTAAATTTTTTCTTAACAGAGTCAAAATAAGGTTTTTGTTTAATGACAGAAAGAAAAACAGCAAATAAATTTAATGCAAAAAGAAACACATTAAAAGCTATTATAAAACTCCTTTTATGCCTAAAACAAAATTAGTAAGAAAATAAGATAATTTTTTTTATTTTCCTGTAAATAAAAGTTCATCCTCTATAACTACAGAAACTAATCTGAAATAAAATATAACAGAGGTAAACATATATTTTTAAATTAATTAAAACAACAGAAACAGGCAGCAAGTTAAAATAAATAGAATAGGCTTGTTTTCATGTAAAACTAATTTTAATAAAAACTATAAATACCCAAATAAATCCTACTGCTAGGCAATGTCAAAACAAAGCAGTGGCAAAAAGAATCATTAAAAAAATTAATCCTAGCTCATTTTATAGCAGAAATACTAATCTGACTAAAACTAAAATAAAACAATTTCTAATAACTAAAACAAGGCCGAAACTATTTTATACAGAAACTTTAAGAAATTTTCAAACTAGAGCAAAAGGAATCAACTAAAAATATTTAATAACATAAAAGTTATAGATTTTACAAAACTGAAACTATTCTGTTTTAAAAACAGAAACTAAAACTAAAACTAAAAAAAAACTAACCGGCTAACTGGCCGAACAGGTGGGCGATCGGAAACTAAACAGCGCTCAAGCGTTTAATAGGCTCATAGGTCTATGGGCTAAATAGAAAAAAAAACGTACCCCTTCGGGGTTCTAATCTCGTGCGTTGATGCGAGATCTAACGGCAGAGGGGGCTCGGGCTTACAGTGGACGGCGGCGACGGACGGGGACGACGGCGGCGGCTCGAGCGTGGTCGGTGGCGTCGCTCCGGCCGTCGGGGAAGGCGGCGGAAACGTCGGGGTGAAGTGGAGGAGCGTGGCGGAGGCGGTGGTGATGTCGAGGTGGCTCGGGGACGTCGGAGGCGGCTCGGGGCGATGATGACGACTCCCCGGCGAACTGCAGCTCCGGCGGGCGGTGGTCGATCTCGGGGTCGATGGTGTAGTGCTCCTGTAGAAATAAGGAGGTGTCAGGGACGTGTGGAAAGAAGAGGGGGTTCGGGTGGAGGTGCTTGGAAGCAAGGGGGAGGGGGTCCTCACCGGTGTCGGTAGCGGCGGCGAACCGAGGTGGCGGCGGTCAGATGCGTTTTTCGAGGGCGCGAGCTGCGGCGGGGTTTGGAGTTAGGGTTTTAGGGGGTTCGAGGGAGGAAGGGTAGGGCTTTATATAGGACACGATTTCGTGGGGAAGGGGCAGCTCGGGCTAGGGTTTTAGAGGTGGGCGCGGACGTGGCCGGCGTCGGGTGCAGCGGGATACGGCGCGGGAGAATCGGGAGGAGGGAGACGGGTGCGGGGTCCGTGGGTCAGTGAGAGGGAGAGGGGGAGGTGCGCTCGGGCGACCGAGGCGGAGGGGGCTCGGGCGCGGCACGCTTCTGGGCTGGCCGGCTCGGGCGCTGCTGGCTGGGCCGGTTGGCGTGGCCAGCTCGGGAATTCTTTTTTTTTTGGAATAGACAGAGAAGAAAAATAGCTATATATAGAAATATATAATATCTTTATATAGGGCATATATATATCAAAAAGATCAGAAAAATAAATCCTACAAGATGAATATTTTTCAGAGGCAAAATAAAAACTTAATATTTTTTTTTTGAAAATTCCAAATACAACTCAAATTTGAATTCAAAACTTTTGGCATAAATTTCTTCTGACATTTTGGAGTATCATGTTAGCTCCTCTCATACTTTTGAGCAAATATTTGTCAGGGATTTTTGACATAAACTTCAAATGCCAATTTGAATCCAAATTCAAATAAAACTCACAATGCCTCTGAAATTCCAAATGCCACTCAATTCAAACAAAATGCATAGATGCTTAGCTAATACTTGTAAAACATTCCAAATTGAAAATTTGGGATGTTACAAACCTACCCACCTTAAGATGAATCTCGCCCGCGAGATTCGGGTTGGCTAGCAAATAGGTGCGGGTGGTCTCGGCGGAGATCTTCTTCTCGCTCCTAGGTGGCTTCCTCCTCGGAGTGGTGGCTCCACAGAACCTTGCAGAACTTGATGATCTTGCTGCGGGTAACTCTGTTCGCAGTCTCGAGAATTCTGACGGGTTTCTCCTCATAAGTTAGATCACTGTCGAGCTGTATGGCCTCTAGGGGCACTGTGTCTCTCAAAGGAATATCAGCCATCTCAGCATGGCACTTCTTCAGCTGGGAAACATGAAATACATCATGAACTCCGGACAATCCTTCCGGCAATTCTAACTTGTAAGCAACTTCTCCTCTACGTTCAAGAATTTTGTATGGGCCTATGAATCTGGGTGCTAACTTTCCTTTAACACCGAACCTCTTGATTCCTTGAAGTGGGGACACACGGAGATATGCTCGGTCTCCCGCTTCGTACGTTACTTCCTTGTGTTTACTATTGGCATAACTCTTCTGTCTCAACTGAGCTACCTTAAGTCTGTCTCGAATCAGCTTGACCTTCTCTTCAGAGTCTCTGATAAGGTCGGGACCAAAAAGTTTTCGGTCTCCAACACCATCCCACAGAAATGGTGTTCTGCACCTCCTTCCGTATAGGGCTTCGAAAGGGGCAATCTTCAGACTGGTCTGATAGCTGTTGTTGTACGAGAACTCTGCGTATGGCAGATTGTCATCCCAGCTAGATCCGTAGTCTAGCGCACAGGCTCTCAACATGTCCTCCAGAATCTGATTGACTCTCTCGGTCTGTCCATCTGTCTGCGGATGAAAAGCTGTACTGAACTCCAGACTCGTACCCAAAGTTTCATGCAACTGATTCCAAAACTTTGAGGTAAATTGTGTTCCTCTATCTGACACGATACTCCTCGGAACTCCATGCAGACATACGATCCTGGTCATGTATATCTTGGCTAACTTAGCGCTGGTATAGGTGGTCTTCACGGGAATGAAATGAGCTACCTTGGTCAAGCGATCAACCACTACCTAGATAGAATCATAACCTGAACGAGTCCTGGGTAATCCTGTGATAGAATCCATTCCAAGTTTTTCCCATTTCCACTCGGGTATCGGCAGAGGTTGAAGTAACCCTACTGGGTTCTGATGTTCCGCCTTTACTCGCTGGCAAACATCGCATACTGCTACGTACTCGGCAATATCCTTCTTCATACCTGTCCACCAGAAACTTTCCTTCAAATCCAAATACATCTTGGTGTTGCCTGGGTGAATCGAGTACGGTGAATCATGCGCCTCCTGAAGAATGAGCTTCCTGAGCTCGGGATCATTGGGTACATAAATACGATCCTCGAACCATATAGCTCCGTATTCATCCTCACGAAAACCTTTAGCCTTTCCGTTACTCATCCTTTCCTTTATCTCAGCAATTTCCTTGTACGACTTCTGGGCTTCGCGAATTCTTTCGGCCAAAGTGGACTGAACTTCCAGTGCTGCAACATGTCCTCTCGGAACTATCTCCAGTCGAAGATCTCTGAGGTCATCGACTAACTCCTGGGGTAATCCTCCTGCTGTAAGGGTATTCACATAACTCTTACGGCTCAAGGCATCTGCTACAACATTAGCCTTTCCTGGGTGGTAATGCAATCTCATGTCATAGTCCTTGATCAACTCTAGCCATCTCCTCTGCCTGAGGTTCAACTCCTTCTGCATGAAAATATACTTCAAGCTCTTATGATCCGTGTAAACATCAGAACTGTTTCCGACAAGGAAATGTCTCCAGGTCTTGAGTGCATGCACTACGGCTGCTAACTCCAAATCGTGTGTGGCGTAATTCATCTCATGAGGTCGTAGCTGTCTGGAGATATAAGCTACAACTTTTCCTTCCTGCATGAGTACTCCTTTGAGTCCTTGACGATAAGCGTCACAATATACCTGGTAATCCTTGTGTATGTCTGGCAAAATTAGCACTGGGGCTGTAACCAAACGTTTCTTCAACTCCTGGAAACTGGCTTCACAATCCTCGGTCCAAATGTACTTGGTTTCCTTCTTCAACAGCTCAGTCATGGGCTTGGCAATCTTGGAGAAATTCTCAATAAACCTCCGATAATATCCTGCGAGTCCGAGAAAACTGCGGATCTCCTTGACTGAGGTGGGTGACTGCCATTTGGTGACCGATTCAACCTTGGTGGGGTCGACAGCTATTCCCTCTCCTGAAATAACATGTCCGAGGAATCCGACTTCCTTCAACCAAAATTCACATTTGCTGAACTTGGCATATAACTGATGTTCTCGGAGTTTCTCCAGAACTAGACGCAAATGTTCCTTATGCTCTTCCTCGCTCTTGGAGAAAACCAATATGTCATCGATGAACACCACGACAAACTTGTCCAGATATTCCATAAATACCTTGTTCATCATGCTCATAAAATACGCAGGGGCATTAGTCAATCCGAATGACATGACGGTATACTCATATAAACCATACCTGGTGGTGAAAGCTGTTTTGGGTATATCCTGTTCACGAATCTTCAACTGATGATACCCTGATCGAAGATCGATCTTGGAGAATACTTTGGCTCCAACTAGCTGATCAAATAAATCATTATTCATCAGCAGAGGGTACTTGTTCTTGATGGTCATGTCGTTCAATGAACGATAATCCACAACCATTCTCAGGGTTCCATCCTTCTTCTCTACCAAAAGAACTGGGGCTCCCCAAGGTGACGAGCTTGGCCGAATATATCCCTTCTCCAATAGCTCATTAATTTGCTTCTTGATCTCTTCCAAATCATTCGGGGGCATTCGATAAGGTCTCTTGGATATTGGGGCTGTGCCTGGCAATAACTCAATCAAAAACTCAATGTCTCTGTCCGGTGGCATTCCTGGTAATTCCTCCGGAAATACATCGGGAAAATCTTGCACTACTGGCACTTCCCCCTGAACAATTCCCGTGAGGGAATTCTCCTGATTCTTCATTGGTGTGCATCTGGATACATACTTGATCCTCTTCTGCTCCGGGGTGGTGAGCAAAATCATCTTGCCGGCACAGTCGATGTTTCCTTCAAACTTCGTCAGCCAGTCCATTCCTAGGATTACGTCCAAGCTCTGGGATTCCAATACTATGAGGTCTGCGGGGAAATCATGGTTTCCGATGCTGAGGGTCGAATGATAGCCTAAGCCTGCCATCATCTCTCCTCCTGGGGAACTGACCTGAAGAGGGCTTCTAAGAGTTCTAGTGGGCAACCCGTACTTTTCCACAACTACCCTTGATATGAATGAATGCGTTGCACCAGAATCAAAGAGTACCAATACTGGACATGAATTTAATAAAAACTTACCAACCACAGTTTCTGGCTGATCATAGACGTCCTCCACGTCAATGTGATTCACCTGAGCACGGGGAAAAGGGTTGGGCTTCTTTGCTGAGCTTCCATTGCCATTGCCGTTTCCATTCCTCTGCTTGGCCTCCGAGCAGTCGGTGGCATAGTGTCTTGTCTTCTGGCACTTGAAATAGGTGATGTGACTCAGATCCTTCTGAGTCGGAGCAGGATGGTGCTGGTTGCCATTGCCTCCATTGCCTGACTTGGAGTTGTTGTCGTGGTTGCGATTGTTCCCATTCCCCCCATGGTTATGTCCTCCATGATTATGTCCTCCATGGGTGTGATGGGTGTGTCCTCCCGAGTATGGGGCATAGCGGGGCTTCTGCTGAGCTCCGGAGTTGTACTTCCCCTGGCTATACTTCCTCTTGCGGCTGTCAATCTGCTGCTGCTTGCCTTCAAGGATGATGGCCTTATCTACTAGCTCCTGGTAGTTGTTGAAGGTGGCCACCATCAGCTGCATTCCCAGCTCATCATTCAGTCCTTCGAGAAACTTCTCCTGCTTTGCGGCATCTATGGCCACATCACCCGGGGCATAGCGAGCTAACTGGCTGAACTCATCCACGTACTGCCCCACAGTACGATTCCCCTGGCGTAAGTTGCGGAACTCACGCTTCTTCAGGCTCATGGCTCCAGCTGAGACATGAGCGTTGCGGAAGGCCTGCTGGAACTGATCCCATGTGATGGTGGCGAGAGGATAAGTGGCGGTGTAGTTCTCCCACCAAGAGGCTGCAGGTCCATCAAGCTGATGTGCGGCAAAGCGCACCTTCTCTGTATCTGTGCATCCTGCAGTTACTAACTCCCTTCCGACCTTGCGGAGCCAATCATCAGCTACAATCGGCTCGGTGCTGCTAGAGAACACCGGTGGATTTAGCCTTAGGAAACGGGTCAGGTTGTTGACAGGGGGTGGTGGCGGTGGATTGTTGTTGTTGTTGTTGTTGCCTTGGTTCTGGATGACGATCTGCATCAAGGCATTCTGCTGCTGGATCAGCTGGGTGAGCTCCGGCAGGAAAGTGTATCCGGGGTCACGTCTCGGAGGCATCTGGTGTTTTGGAGTGGGTGAGAAATTAGAATAGAACAAGGATCTAAAAGAAATAGCACTACCCATATGAATGCACAAACATTATCACACCAATCATTTATTCAATCATCTCAAACATAGTTCAATCTCAGATTACAAAATCTCACAACTTATCGAAAAACATAACGGCCTAACTGATCGACGAAAGAAAAAAAATAAAACATGGTGGTCGACTAAATGTCTTCTTCAATTATCCTTGCGTCCTCCGGTGTGGCGTCCTCTAGTGCGGCGTCCTCTAGTGCGGCGCCTCCTCTTGCGGCTTCCTTCGGTGGAGCTCTCTTCAAAATCTTGGTCATTGCTCACGAGGGGTCCATCATCTCCACTCGGAAAACGGTCTTCTCCCAGGTCCATCTTCTCCTCCAATGCGGCAACATCAAACTTCAGCTTGTCGACTCTCTCCATGAAATCCTTGACTTCATCCTCATGCTCATAATGGGCTTCACGTGCTTCATCCTCCAGTTGAATTTAACGAAGCTGCAACTTTTGGGCCGTCTTCAAGCTCCTGTGCATCTGAATCTCTAGAGCCCTGACGTGAGCCTCCAAGTCTTGGACATATGAGCGAACGGAGTCGTCATCTATGGTGCGGATGATCTCTCCATCTGCAGTCCTGTGAGAAATAATGGTGTAGTCTGATCCAATGAGCTTGGCCCTGTATTCCTCCTGGATGCGTCCAAGTGCACTATGAACTGCTATGTTTCTCCTGAGGATTCAAGTGGGGGCAGTGAACCTGAAGTCAATGGGTGCCGAGAGGTTTCCGAAAGTCCTCCCTGGTATGTGCACGTTAATCCTATAGCGACGGTCTTCTGGAAATGCCATGATAGGGGTCCCGGTGATAGAAGGCAGAGCAATCTTCAATTCCTTGGTGATCTGGACCAGCCTCCTGCCGAAAAGCATCGTCTCATCTGGCTGGCAAAACTCCGGGAGCAGAACTGGGATGAACTTGACGGCCATCTAGAATGTTGAAATCGGAGGGAAGTCAGAAATGAATAGGGGAGAATTACGGAATAATAAAGACATAAAATAAATAGTTTCTTCCTATGACTTTCCGATCCTAGGGGTTACGTCCTACGGTCAGCGTGTGCTCTGATACCATCTCGGTAGTGACCCGACACGAAATCGGTCAAGTCTCTGTGTAGCTGTACCATCCCAAGATCATGCTGGCACACACAGTACATTGATGAAAAGATTCAAAGTTCAATCACACCTGAATTTATTACACGATTCTCATATCAAGTCTTTATTACATCATAATAAATTCGGCCGAAGGCCAACTCATGAGAAATAAACTAAAATAAAGCTGCGGAAGCGTAGACGATAAGCGAGTCCATCCGACTCCATAGGGCAATCACCGAGCGTAGATCGTAGCCTCACTCCTGGTCGGGAAACTCCTCTGCAACATGAGACGTTGCAGCCGTGTAGGTCAGCATTTTGAATATGCCGGCAAGTCATAGAGAGAACAATAATATTATTGCTAACATTATATGCAATTTGGCTGTGGGGCTCTAAGTTTGATGTTTTTGCGAAAAAGCCATTTTTTCCTACAACAAAGGACTTGCTTGCAATTACTACACAATGTTGGTTGTTTTTTAGATGGTTCCGCCAACCAATGTCTCATTCCCAATTATTAAATAACCCATCAATTAATTTATTAAGTTCGGTGTTGAGATTTCCGAAATACTCCAATTCCAGAGGCTCAGTTATCCGTAACCGGGGACACAGCTAATCGATTAGGTTTTCACTCTGCAGAGTCTTGTGCACTTTACCCGCAAGAATCGTTCCCTCCTTTGAGTCCTCGCACTGCATGGTGTTTGAAGACGGGACGAACGAAACAGGGTCTTCCGAAGAGTTCCTCTGGGCCACTGCCGGTGCCCATCCAATCCTACCGTTCTTCTACATCTCGTAGCACCGTCCGGCCAGAGTCACGCCTAGGGTCGACCAAGCCAGAGCCCATATTGGCTTGCGGCTGCACAGGTAAGCTTCCGGTCAAGCTGTATCCATCCGTCTCTTCGTGGCTGGGTGAAGCTTTCCGCAAGATGTCATGGCGCTTCTCCATGCATCCCGGCCATCCGCTGGTTGCTCTAGGGTGCCCATCAATTCCGTCCTCCACCCAGTAGTGAATTTGAAGTTCATCTTGAGCATCTTGAAATCATGGGGTTGTCATCATCTTGACTCTCACATCTCCCTTATGAATCACTCAACCAACCCCGTCTACGAAAGCAGAGCAATCAACTACATCGTCCCGGGCATTGGTAACAAGGGGAATTGGGTTCAACCTACCACATGATACTACTCAAGAACATAACTTAAAATTCTCCTACTGTATGCATGGTGGGGAGGAATAATTCTAATGCAACAAATCATAGGTATTGTAAAACATGATCAAATGACTTGCCTGGCTGACGGTCTTCGAACGCTAGTGACTCGTGATAGCAAGCTTCGCACTCCGGGAATTCTATTCGAAGCAAACAATAAACACATAAGCATACAACGGTATAACATAACATCAAGCTAATGTGAATCACACAAGCAATCATACCAAAACCAAAGAAAACCCGAAGAACTCAAAACAAGGTTTTCATTACTTCAAACAACAACTAGAAACTAGTTTTATCCTACTAAAATTTTTCTTATCAGAGTCAAAATAAGGTTTTTGTTTAATGACAGAAAGAAAAACAGCAAATAAATTTAATGCAAAAAGAAACGCATTAAAAGCTATTATAAAACTCCTTTTATGCCTAAAACAAAATTAGTAAGAAAATAAGATAAAACATTTTCTTTTCCTGTTAATAAAAGTTCACCCTATATAACTACAGAAACTAATCTGAAATAAAATATAATAGAGGTAAAAATATATTTTTAAATTAATTAAAACAACAGAAAACAGCAGCAAGTTAAAATAACTAGAATAGGCTTCTTTTCGTGTAAAACTAATTTTAATAAAAACTATAAATACCCAAATAAATCCTACTGCTAGGCAATGTCAAAACAAAGCAGTGGCAAAAAGAATCATTAAAAAAATTAATCCTAGCTCATTTTATAGCAGAAATACTAATCTGACTAAAACTAAAATAAAACAATTTTTAAAAACTAAAACATGGACAAAACTATTTTATACAGAAACTTTAGGAAATTTGCAAACTATCGCAAAAGGAATCAACTAAAAATATTTAATAACATAAAAGTTATTGATTTTACAAAACTGAAACTATTCTGTTTTAAAAACAGAAACTAAAACTAAAACTAAAAAAAAACTAAACGGCTAACGGGCCGAACAGGTGGGCGATTGGAAACTAAACAGCGCTCAAGCGTTTAATAGGCTCATAGGTCTACGGGCTAAATAGAAAAAAAAAACGTACCCCTTCGGGGTTCTAATCTCGTGCGTTGATGCGAGATCTAACGGCAGAGGGGGCTCGGGCTTACAGTGGACGGCGGCGACGGACGGGGACGACGGCGGCGGCTCGGGCGTGGTCGGTGGCGTCGCTCCGGCGGCCGGGGAAGGCGGCGGAGACGTCGGGGCGAAGTGGAGGAGCGTGGCGGAGGCGATGGTGATGTCGAGGTGGCTCGGGGACGTCGGAGGCGGCTCGGGGCGATGATGACGACTCCCTGGTGAACTGCAGCTCCGGCGGTCGGCGATCGATCTCGGGGTCGACGGTGTAGTGCTCCTGGAGAAATAAGGAGGTGTCAGGGAGGTGTGGAACGAAGAGGGGTTCGGGTGGAGGTGCTTGAAGCAAGGGGGGGGGGGGGTCCTCATCGGTGTCGGTAGCGGCGGCGAACCGAGGTGCGCGGCGAGATGCTTTTGCGGGGCGCGAGCTGCGGCGGGGTTTGGAGTTAGGGTTTTAGGGGGTCTCGGGAGAAGGGTAGGGCTTTATAGGGCACAATTTCGTGGGGAAGGGGCAGCTCGGGCTAGGGTTTTAGAGGTGGGCGCGGACGCGGTCGGCGTCGGGTGCAGCGGGATACGGCGTGGGAGAATCGGGAAGGGAGACGGGTGCGGGGTCCGCGGGTCAGGGAAGGGGAGAGGGGAGGTGCCTCGGGCGACCGAGGCGGAGGGGACTCGGGCGCGGCGCACTGGCTGCTGGCTGGCTCCGCTGCTGCTCCGGTTCCTCCAGCTCTCGAGATTCTTTTTTTTTTGAAAGACAGAGAAGAAAAATAGCTATATATGAAATATATAATATATTTATATAGGACATATATATCAAAAAGATCAGAAAAATAAATCCTACAGATGAACTATTTTTTAGAGGCAAAATAAAAACTTAATAAAAAACCATTTTTTTGAAAATTCCAAATACAACTCAAATTTGAATTCAAAACTTTTGGCATAAATTTCTTCTGACATTTTGGAGTGTCATGTTAGCTCCTCTCATACTTTTGAACAAATATTTGTCAGGGATTTTTGACATAAACTTCAAATACCAATTTGAATCCAAATTCAAATAAAACTCACAATGCCTCTGAAATTCCAAATGCCACTCAATTCAAACAAAATGCATAGATGCTTAGCTAATACTTGTAAAACATTCCAAATTGAAAATTTGGGATGTTACATCGGCCTACTTGGGGCGCCCCCCTTGGCTGCTCCCTCTCCCTTCCACCTATATATATATGAAGGGGAGGAGGCTCCTAGAACACACAACAACATCTGTTAGCCGTGTGCGGCGCCCCCCTCCACAGATTACACCCTCGGTCATATTCTCGCGGTGCTTAGGCGAAGCCGTTCGCGGATCACTTCACCATCACCGTCACCACGCTGTCGTGCTGACGGAACTCATCTACTCCCTCGACACTTTGCTGGATCAAGAGTTCGAGGGATGTCATCGAGCTGAACGTGTGCAGAACTCGGAGGTGCCGTTCGTTCGGTGCTTGATCAGTCGGAACGAGAAGAAGTTCGACTACATCAACCGCGTTGTCAAACACTTCCGCTTACGGTCTATGAGGGTACGTAGACACACTCTCCCCCTCATTGCTATGCGTCTCCATGGATAGATCTTGCGTGAGCGTAGGAATTTTTTTGAAATTGCATGCTACGTTTCCCAACAGTAGACATGACCGAGACACCTCTCCGGTCAATAAGCAATAGCGGAACCTGGATACCCATTTTGGCTCCTACATATTCTACGAAGATCTTTATCGGTCAAACCGTTATGATAACATACGTAATTCCCTTTGTCCATCGGTATGTTACTTGCCCGAGATTCGATCGTCCGTATCTTCATACCTAGTTCAATCTCGTTACCGGAAAGTCTCTTTACTCATTCCGTAATACATCACCTCGTGACTAACTCCTTAGTCGTTTGCTTGCAAGCTTATGGTGTGTATTACCGAGAGGGCCCAGAGATACCTCTCCGATACTCGGAGTGACAAATCCTAATCTTGATCTATGCCAACTCAACAAACACCTTCGGAGATACCTGTAGAGCATCTTTATAATTACCCAGTTACGTTGTGACGTTTGATAGCACACAAGGCATTCCTCCGGTATCCGGGAGTTGCATAATCTCATAGTCGAAGGAATATGTATTTGACATGAAGAAAGCAATAGCAATAAAACTGAAGGATCATTATGCTAAGCTAACGGATGGGTCTTGTCCATCACATCATTCTCCTAATGATGTGATCCCGTTATCAAATGACAACTCATGTCCATGGTTAGGAAACCTTAACCATCTTTGACGAACAAGCTAGTCAAGTAGAGGCTCACTAGGGACACGGTGTTTGTTTATGTATTCACACATGTATTTAGGTTTTCGATCAATACAATTCTAGCATGAATAATAAACCTTTATCATGAATAAGGAAATATAAAATAACAACTTTATTATTGCCTCTAGGGCATATTTCCTTCACTTTTCCCTCATCAACTTCAATGATTAGCAGGATCCAGTGGAAACTGCATGCGCACACGTTTGTATAATTAAGCGGGCATGTGCATAACTCATCAACTACACTTATTAACATATAGTAAGCAAAAATAGAATTTGTAGTACAAGACAGTAACACTCACCCGAAGTTGTAAGGAAGTAGTATTTCTGGTTGGGTATTTAGTCGCTTCAAAAACTGTAGCAAGCTTCCCTCTCTGTCTTTTCTCGACGTCTCACGCTTCCATGTCTCTTCATTAATGGTATTTGGGTCAATGAACCCAATGACATAGCGTCCTTCTCTTTTCATTTCATACATCTTCATTCTGCATAATACCACAGAAAAGAATATAGTGAGGATAATTACAGGTAATGAACGAGCACAACTAGAGACTTAAATTACAGAAAGAAATCATTTACAGACAATAGCAACTGACGAGAGATTTGTCGAGTGTGTCTTGATTGAATAACAGAAAAAGTTCTGGAAGGTCAACTCACAGATCGTTTTCATGGAAGTAATGTTCTGCCTTGACTTTCACCATGAGGGACTCTCTCCTGGTCTTTACTTCTCTCAGGTACCACTCATGCAATTCGTACATCACTAGTGCAGAATCAGGCTTTAGTGCCGGTTCGTAAGGGCCTTTAGTGCTGGTACAACAATCGGCACTAAAGGGTGGGGACTAAAGGCCCCCCCTTTAGTCCCGGTTCAATAGGGCCCGGGACCAAAGGCCCACCACATGGCACGAGCCGGAGCCAGGGGCTGGGGGACCTTTAGTCCCGGTTGGTAACACCAATCGGGACTAAAAGGATTAGGGGTTTATGAATTTTGGTTTATTTTTCCTTTTAATTTTGTGTTTTCCATTTAATTCTTTTTCATTTCGAACATATTTTACGCTACTACATACTGTACACGTTATGCATATATATAAATAGAATTTCTCATAGAACTGATCATATATATATCATCGCATTTCTCGTACGACCATTCACATACACACATATATATATATATACAATTTGGTATATACAATTTCTCCTACAATTTGCGGATCATTACATGGTGGCATTAGATGTAATGATATTCTCCTTTGGGATTTATGACCTGGTCGAGCAAAAATCTCGCTATTTCCTCTTGAATTGCTCGTACGCGATCCGTTGGTAGGAGTCTGTCCCGCATCTCCGACATCTTTAAAGAAAGGAGATCAATATGAATGTATTAGTTGTGTGTATATATGTTAGATAATGATATACAAATTGTGAATTGTGTTCTGCCAAACGTACCCAAAGTTGCCTATCATCTTTGCTCCTTTCGGACGTCATAATGTGAATGTTCTCGCAAACATAGTATGCGCATAAATTATTCCCCGGCGCCTACCTCAGGCACTTTATGAGAATAAAATTCAATCAAATAATAATTAATCAAGCATGATAATGGTATTGAAACTAGAATTAAAGAGATGCACGGACGTAGCTAGCTAGTACTACTTAATTACCTTGGGTCGCACCCATTTCAGCTGTTGTTTACATTCGCCTTCAACCTCTTTGATGAACTTTTGCCAAGCCCTGCCCGCTGGCAAAGAAAATGAATAAAGAAGTTATTAATTAGTTGATATCAGGAAATGAACTAAAGAGGCCGACATAGTGCGATAATGATTGAAATTACCTGTCGACCATCCCCCTCACGATTGCGTATTCGGATGTTTCTTTATATAGTGAGTCCAGTATTTGAACTTTTCCCTCATCAACTTCCATTATTAGCAGGATCCAGTGGAAACTGCATGCGCACACGTTTGTATAATTAAGCGAGCATGTGCATAACTCATCAACTACACTACTTATCAACATCTAGTAAGCAAAAACAGATTTTGTAGTACAAGACAGTGTCACTCACCCGAAGTTGTAAAGAAGTAGTATTTCTGGTTGGGTGTTTAGTCGCTTCAAAAACTATAGCAAGCTTTTCTCTGTTTCTTTTCTCGACCATTCTTGTGACCATGTCTCTTGATTAATGGTATTTGGGTCAATGAACCCAATGCCATAGCGTCCACCTCTTTTCATTTCATACATCTTCATTCTGCATAATACCACAGAAAAGAATATAGTGAGGATAATTACAAGTAATGAACGAGCACAGCTAGCTAGAGACTTAAATTACAGAAAGAAATCACTTACAGACAATAGCAACTTACAATAGATTTGTCGAGTGCGTCTTGATTGAATAACTGAAACATTTCTTCAGACTCAACCCACAAATCTTTTGCATGGAAGTAATGCTCTTCCTTGACTTTCACCATGAGGGACTCTCGCCCGTTCTTTACTTCTCTCAGGTACCACTCATGCAATTGATACATTCTCGTTGAGAGAAGCGGGATCTCCTCAGGCTTGACCAGAGGTTGCCCGCTGACAAATTTCCATTTTAATTCCTCCTCTGTAAATGTTTGGAATTCCTCGATGCCTAGGATTTATTGAACAGTGACACCGGCCTCTTTAGCCTGCCTTCTATCATCGTTGGTTATTACCAGCTGATCGGCGGTACTCCCATGTGGTTGTACAATGAGTAGGGGGATCGATTGCACTACCTGTTCTCCCAGCTGGGGAACAGTTTTCCCGGCTTTTTGCCAACTGCTTAGCTCGAGCTCGAGCTTGACTTCTTCACTTTTTGTGCACGATATGACTTCTAAGTGTTGTATGACTTTCTCATGTACTTTTTTCTTTTGGCGGCGGCGGGGGGGGGGGGGGGGGGGGGGGCGGGGGGGGGTCGGTCAGTGCAAAATGGGCCGTCACTTGGGCAGCCACTTCGACATCGTTTTCCTTGTCAGTCAGGTTGTAAGGCAACTTCGGAAGAGGCTTGAGACTTGGACCATATTTGAATTTCTTGCCTGTTGTACCGCTAGCCTCCGTAGCTGCGGCACATCTCATCCGCTGTTGTTGAGGTGCCGGAGCCCGCTAAGGCGGCGGAGACGACTGATGCGGTGCCGGACTTGGAGGAGGAGGAGTCTGTTGACATGGTGCTGGACTTGGAGGAGGAGTCGGCTGACGCGGTGCCGGACTTGGAGGAGGAGGAGTCGACTGACGCGGCACTGGACTTGGAGGAGTAGGAGTCGACTGACGCGGCGTCGGACAGGAGCAGGAGTCGGCTGACGCGGTGGCGGACTTGTTGCAGCAGGAGTCGGTGGCCTTGGAAAGACGATGCAATCCTTTTTCCATAGAATGATACGATGTATGGCCTCTCCCATTGTGCTCTCCTCGTCACCTCCAGGAATGTCAAGCTCTAGCTCATAATATCTTGACATCACTTCATCAACCCCGACACGAGCATAGCCAGCTGGAATCGGATTGCAATGGAAGGTTGCTTCAGGGGGATTTGTTAAAGCATAGCAGTCCGCCACCTTCATGGATATGTTCTTCACTTTCATGTGTAGCTCACAAGTTATCCTATCTTTGATATCATCCACAGGGTATCTAGCCAACAGTGCATCATCGGCCTGGGTGGAACCCACGCTGCTTCTCGGCATAGATGGGACGGTGCTATCCAGTGCTGGATCTGCTTGCTGCTTCAGCTGAGATGCCTTTTCCTAGCTAAGTGAGTCGATCTGCTCTTGCTGCCGCCTGAAAGCATGTTCCAACTCCGCGTGCTTTGATTCTACCAGTTGAAGGCGGTCTGGTTCCTCCTTCCTCTTCTCCTCCTCCAGCTTCCTCTTCTCCTCCTCCTACTGCCTCTTTCTCGCATGGCTTCTGTAATCGGCGTTCTAATCTGCAAACCCCTCAAACCAAGGAATAACGCCTTTGCCTCATGTTCTTCCCGGGTGTTCAGGATTCTTCAAGACGCGCGTAAGCTCGTCGTTCTCTCTATTGGGCGTGAACACCCCCGTTCGAGCCGCTTCTATTGCAACAAGTAAACCGTCAGAGGCTTCTTTAAGACCTGCCCGCTCCAATACCAGCCCTGTCTTTGGGTCCAACTTCCTCCCATGCGCATAAAACCAAGTCCTGCACCTGGGGGGCCAGCTCAATGTAACTGGAGTGACCCCTGCAGTAATCATCTCTTGCTCAGTGATATCCCACTTAGGCCGGGCCACCTCGTAGCCACCTGGCCCCAAATTATGGTGCCACTTCTTTTTCGCAGCATTAATCTTGTTTTTTCTCGACCGTTCCTGAGCTGTTTCCGATTCCTTGAACTTCACGAAAGCGTCCCAGTGATCTCTTGCCTTCTCCAGTGTTCCCTTGAATTCTGGAGTCTGCTTTCCTGCTTTGACGTACGTGAACCATATATTTTTATTGTGGTTGTTGAATTCTATTGCCATCTTCTTAAGAGCACTCTTCTTGACTTTCTCCAGATCTGCATCTGTCAAACGATCTGGTAGGGTGAAATGTGACATGAGGATTCCCAAAGCAGATCTTTTGCTCTTTCGGAGACAAAAGTAGCATCTGGATCTCCCTTTGCTGGCATTTTCCATTCTTGAACGGAGATCGGGATTTGGTCCCTGACAATAACTCCGCATTGACGAATGAACTTGTTCGCATTTTTCTTAGGTTCCAGCGGTTCGCCATTTGGTTTGATGGCATCGATGTTGTACTTTACACCAGCCTGCAACTTTTTTGCCGGGCCTCGAACGGTCCTGCTTTTTGTAGAAGATTTGCTCGATCCGGAGGGCTAAAAGAAAAAAGATCAATTCGGTAATATATATACAAATCAATTAAAATATGTGATGATCACCAGATGCCTTATATAAATATACCTCGCCGGTCTTTGTTATTTGAAGAACAACATTTCCTTTGTCATCATTGTTGTGGACTTCATCTATTCGTTCGCCTTCATCAAATATCATACCCTCATCGGTATTGTTCAGATATTGCGAGCCGTCATCTTCTTCATTCTCATCTGGGCTCGGGGAGCGTATGATGTCGAACATAGTCTCTTCTCCTTCTCTGCCGTTATTATCCATAGCTTTTATTTAACTAATCCAGAAGAAAGATAAAATAATTTAGTATTCAAATTAGAATGAATGAAATCAATAAGGAAAAACTGAATCATAGTAGATAGTATACATCTCGAATAATCTAGATAATATGCATCATCGAATATAATCTCGAATACATCGTCTCGAATATTATCGAATAATATAATCTCGAATACATCGTCTCGAATATAATCTCAAATAGATCTCGAGTATTTTCACTAATACATCTCGAATATTATCATGTATATAACATCACTAGCTAACATCACTCGCGGTGGACACCCAAGAGAAGGAACGATCACGGGATCATAGCTCAGGTGAGATCCCTGAAGAACCTGCCAGGTATTGGAGAACCTGACGTCCAACGCAACCATGTAGTGTCGGACGTGCTCGTCCTCCTCCCTAACACGGTGACGTACCACCTCCGCGGGGGACGCCAGCCTCCGCACCGAATGTGGCCCACGCGCCCGCCACCAAAGAAGCTTCGGGTCGATGATGGGAGGCGGGTTCCTCACCAAGATGCGCGCCCCTGAAGGTAGCACCTCCCAGTGCCAGCCCGGCGGAGCCCAGTCCCGGACATGGCGCCTCTGAAGCAGGACATCGTCGCGAACGAGTTGACGACGAGGATGCGGGCCGGGCATCGTTGGCGTCGAGAACAAATTCTATGCAAATTTAACATTTTTTAAATGCTTGATTGTGATTTTTGTAATTCTTTTTCACTTGATTTTGCAAATACATAACAAACTTTTACAAATACAACATTAAAATATGCAACTTTTTTCTATGCAATTTTTTTCTATGCTTGGTCAAAATTCCTCAAATGTTTTCTATACATTGTATACATACATATACTAATTGCTATACATTGGATCAAATGTCAAAATTCCTCAACTTTTTTCTATACATTGTATACATACATATAATATATATATACTAATTTCTATACATTGGATCAAAATGTCAAAATTCCTCAAAATTTCTATACATACATTATAATAATTAATTCCTCAAATGTCAAAATTCCTCAACTTTTTTCTGTACATCTAATCATCTAGTGAAATAAAATGTCAAAATTCCTCTGAAAAATGTCAAAATTGCTATACATATATACTAATTAATACTTGAACTAAGCATCTATACATACATTATATACTAATTAATAATAATCTAAAACATGCTAGTGAAAAAAAATCGCCGGAGGGCCGGGGCTGCGCGAGCTCATAGTGGGCGAGGTCGAGGCCGGCAGGCGCGGGCGGCATGGGCGGTGATCGACGGCGGCGTCAGGGCAAGCGCGCGGGCGTGGGCGGCATGGGTGGCGCGCGTTGGGGGCGGCGCCGGCGTCAGGGGCGGTGTCGGATCATAGAGGAGAGGCGCGTCGGGGGCGCCGCCGGCGTCGGGGGCGGCGTCGGATCGGAGAGGAGAGGCGCGGCGGCGTCGGCGACGACGAGGACGGGCTCGGGAGCAGCCTGGCGGCGTCGATCGGCGCGGGCAACGGCGGCAGCCTGGCGGCGTTTGGTTCGGCGTCGATGGGAGAATGGAGTGAAAAATTCGTAAGTGTTGTATGTATACAAGGCATCTTTAGTCCTGGTTGGAGCCACCGACCGGGACTAAAGGGTGAAATTTGGCCAGGCAGAGCGGCGGGAAGCAAGGCCTTTAGTCGCGGTTGGTGGCTCCAACCGCGACTAAAGGGGGGGGGGGGCTTTAGTCATGGTTGGAGCCACCAACCGCGACTAAAGGCTGGTGCTCGCGCAGGCGCGGTGCCGGGCAATTTTAGTCCCACCTCGCTTAGCGAGAGGCGCCCGCACCAGCTTGTAAGCCCCGCCGCGACATCTCCCTTGAGCTCCTCTCTAAGAAGGCCTATTGAACCAGTTCTGCCCTGTTGGGCCTACTGGGCCTTGCGGGCCTGCATCCTGGCCCAACTAGAGGTTGGGTTGCTAGTCGTATATAGGCCATGGCAGCCCAGTAGGCGGGCTTTTTTTAATTTATTTATTTTTCAGTTTTTTTGTTTTCTGCATTATTTATTTTCTTTTGTTTCTGAGTTGTTTTTTGCTTTATTTAGAGTTTCTGAGTGAATCTTTTTGCTTTAGGTAAAAAAATTATAAACTTTCTGTTAGTGCCAGTAGTTTTCAAATTTGAATAGTTTAAATTTGAATTATTTGAAATTTGTGTGAATCACTAGTTTGTGAATAAGTTTAATTTAAAAATAGATTTTTCAGTGATTCTTTTTTCTGCTGTTTAATATTAGTGTGTTTTATCATTATATTCAATTTGGTAATTCTTAGGTTATTTAAAAAAATGAAATGCCTTTGAAACAGATTAGTTTTCGTCCGAAACCCTGATACTTTGAAAGAGATTGTCCATTTTGGACACAAAGTGCATCCAGTTTTTGCCGTAACCCTCTCAATTTTTTATCACATGCTATGTGGGTGAAATGATGATACCATGCCAACTTTCAAACTTTCCAGAGTTCATTTTGTAGTGCTTTTCAATTTCAGGGTCATTTATCTTTAAATAAAATCAGTAAATGCATGAAAAATAGCAAATGAAGTCAGAAAGGGTTGAAAATTGACGACGTGGCTTTGAATGGTGCATACTGAATGCACAAAAAGTCTGGAGTTGAAATAAGTTTAAAAAAATGAAATGCCTTTGTAACAGATGAGTTTTTGTCCGAAACCCTGATACTTCGAAAGAGATTGTCCATTTTGTACACGAAGTGCATCCAATTTTTTGCCGTAACCCTCTCAACTTTTTAGCACATGCTATGTGGGTGAAATGATGATACCATGCCAACTTTCAACCTTTTCAGAGTTCATTTTGTAGTGCTTTTCAATTTCAGGGTCGTTTAGCTAAAAAAAATCAGTAAATGCATGAAAACTAGCAAATGAAGTCAGAAAGAGTTGAAAATTGATGACATGGCTTTGGATGGTGCATACTGAACACACAAAAAGTCTGGAGTTGAAATAAGTTTAAAAAAATGAAATGCCTTTGTAACAGATAAGTTTTCGACCGAAACCCTGATACTTCGAAAGAGATTGTCCATTTTGTATACGAAGTGCATCCAGTTTTTGCCGTAACCCTCTAAACTTTTTAGCACATGCTATGTGCGTGAAATAATGATACCATGCCAACTTTCAACCTTTTCAGAGTTCATTTTGTAGTGCTTTTCAATTTCAGGGTCGTTTAGCTCAAAAAAAATCAGTAAATGCATGAAAAATAGCAAATGAAGTCAGAAATTGTTGAAAATTGATGATGTGGCTTTGAATGGTGCATACTGAATGCACAAAAAGTCTAGAGTTGAAATAAGTTTTAAAAACGAAATGCGTTTGTAATAGATGAATTTCAGGGTCATTTAGCTCAAAAAAATAGCGAATGAAGTCCTATGGCCGATGCTGTTGTTTGCCGTCGAGGTTAGCTGCATCCCATGTCTTACAGTATTTCACATCATTTGTGCAATTGCAGTTTAACTTCTACCATTTACTGGTTGCCTGTAGGTACACATGTCAGTGGCACTGATCCACGCTTCTATGCAGCGGTGTAACACCTCTCTTCCCCGCTGTAATCTCTACTTAAACATGGTGCTCAACTCCATATATTATTTCCCAATGATCTATGGTTATCCTATGATGTTTGAGTAGATCCGTTTTGTCCTGTGGGTTAATCGTGATCTTGGTTGGTATGATTGTATATTTTATTTATGGTGCTGTCCTACAGTGCCCTCCGTCTCGCGCAAACGTGAGGGGTCCCCGCTGTAGGGTGTTGCAATACATTCATGATTTGCTTATGGTGGGTTGCGAGAGTGACAGAAGCTTAAACCCGAGTAGGTGGGTTGTTGCGTATGGGATAAAGAGGACTTGATACTTAATGCTATGGTTGGGTTTCATGATCTTAATGATCTTTAGTAGTTGCGGATGCTTGCTAGGGGTCCAATCATAAGTGCATATGATCCAAGTAGAGAAAGTATGTTAGCTCATGCCTCTCCCTCATATAAAATTGCAAGAATGATTACCGGTACTTGCTATCGATTGCCTAGGGACAAATGACTTTCTTGTTGACAAAAGCTATCCACTTTTATTGCCTTGCAATTTATTGGTAGTTTTATTCTCGCAAAGTACTCGTAGTTTTATTCTTGCAAAATAGTTTCGTACTTGTTTTAGGTAAAGCAAACATCAAGTGTGCGTAGAGTTGTATCGGTGGTCGATAGAACTTGAGGGAATATTTGTTCTACCTTTAGCTCCTCGTTGGGTTCGACACTCTTATTTATCGAAGAAGGCTACAAACGATCCCCTATACTTGTGGGTTATCAGTGTGCTCCTCGTCTCCTCCAGGAATGTCAAGCTCTAGCTCGTAATATCCTGACATCACTTCATCAACCCCGATATGAGCATAGCCAGCTGGAATCAGATTGCAATGGAAGATTGCTTCAGGGGGATTTGTTAAAGCATAGCCATCCACCACCTTCATGGATATGTTCTTCACTTTCATGTGTAGCTCACAAGTAGTCCTATCTTTGATATCATCCACAGGGTATCTAGCCAGTAGTGCATGATCGGCCGGGGTGGAACTCACGCTGCTTCTCGGCATAGATGGGACGGTGCTATCCAATGCTGGATCTGCTTGCTGCAGCCGCTGCCGAGATGCCCTTTCCTGGCTAAGTGAGTCAATCTACTCCTGCTGCCGCCTGAAAGAGCGAGTTCCAACTCCGCGTGCTTTGATTCTACCAGTTGAAGGCGGTCTGCTTCCTCCTTCCTCTTCTCCTCCTCCCGCTTCCTCTTCTCCTCCTCGTGCTGCCTCTTTCTCGCACGGCTTTTGTAAGTGTCGTTCCAATCCGCAAACCCATCAAACCACGGAACAACGCCTTTGGCTCGTGTTCTTCCCGGGTGTTCATGATTCTTCAGGGCGCGCGTAAGCTCGTCTTTCTCTCTGTCGGGCTTGAACGCCCCCGTTCGAGCCTCTTCTACTGAAACAAGTAAAGCGTCGGAGGCTTCTTTAAGACTTGCCCGCTCCATAACCAGCCCTGTCTTTGGGTCCAACTTCCCCCCATGCGCATAAAACCAAGTCCTGAACCAGGGGGGCCAACTCAATGTAACTGGAGTGACTCCTGCAGCAATCATCTCTTGCTCAGCGAGATCCCACTTTGGCCGGATGACCTAGTAGCCACCTGGCCCCAGAGTATGGTGCCACTTTTTTTCGCAGAATTACTCTTGTTTATTCTCGAACGTTCCTGAGCTGCTTCAGATTCCTTGAACTGCACGAAAGCGTCCCAGTGATCTCTTGCCTTCTCCAGTGTTCCCTTGAATTCTGGAGTCTGCTTTCCTACTTGGACGTACCCGGCCCATATTTTTTTCTTGTGGTTGTTGAATGCTATCGCCATCTTCTTAAGAGCACTCTTCTTGACTTTCTTCCGTTCTGCATCTGTTAAATGATCTAGTAGGGTGAACTGTCACAGAAGCGATTCCCAAAGCAGATCTTTTGATCTTCCATCGACAAAAGTAACTCCTCGATCTCCCTTTGCTGGCTTATTCATTCTTGAACGGAGATGGGGGTTTGGTCCCTGACAATAACTCCGCATTGACGAATAAACTTGTCCGCATTCTTCTTAGGTTCAAGCGGTTCGCCATTTGATTTGATGGCATCTATGTTGTACTTTACGCCAGCCTGCAACCTTTTGGCCAGGCCTCGTACTGCCCTGCTTGTAGAAGATTTGCTCGATCCAGAGGGCTAAAAGAAGAAAGATCTATTCGTTATTATATATATATACAAATGAATTAATACATGTAATGATCACCAGATGCCTTATATAAATATACCTCACCGGTCTTTGTTATTTGAAGAACATTTCCTTCATCATCATTGTTGTTGGAAATCACTTCGGGACCCCAAAACTGAGTAGTACTCCAAGAAACGGGGCAGAATCGGCCCAAACTGCAAGTCTTGACGACCAACATGTAAGCACACATTGCGGTTCAACAACCATGGAAATCGCGTTGGGACCCCAAAACGGTGAGTAATAGTCCATGAAACGGGTCAGAATCGACCAAAACCGCGAGTGTTGATGACCGACACGTAAACACACCCCGGGGTTCGTCAATCGTGGAAATCACTCCGAGACCCCAAAGCAGTGAGTAATAGTCCACAAAACGGGCAAGAATCGGCCAAAACTGCGAGTGTTGATGACCGACACGTAAGCGCACCTTGGGGTTCAACAACTATGGAAATCGCTTCAGGACCCCAAAACGGTGATTAATAGTCCACGAAACGGGTCAGAATTGGCCAAAACTGTGAGTGTTGACGACGGACACGTAAAAGCACCCCGGGGATCGTCAATCATGGAAATCACCTTGGGACCCCAAAACGGTGAGTAATAGTGCATGAAACGGACAAGAATCGGCCAAAATATTGAGTGTTGATGACCAACACGTAAACGAACCCCAGGGTTCGTCAATCGTGGAAATCACTTCGGGACCCCAAAACTGAGTAGTAGTCCAAGAAACGGGCCATAATCGGCCCAAACTGCGAGTCTTGACGACCAACACGTAAGCAAACCTTGGGGTTCAACAACCATGGAAATCGCGTTGGGTCCCCAAAAGGATGAGTAATAGTCCATGAAATGGGTCAGAATCGACCAAAACCGCGAGTGTTGATGACGGACACGTAAACGCACCCCGGGTTCGTCAATCGTGGAAATCACTCCGAGACCCCAAAGCAGTGAGTAATAGTCCACAAAACGGGCAAGAATCAGCCAAAACTGCGAGTGTTGATGACCGACACGTAAGCACACCTTGGGGTTCAACAACTATGGAAATCGCTTCAGGACCCCAAAACGGTGATTAGTAGTCCACGAAACAGGTCAGAATTGGCCAAAACTGTGAGTGTTGACGACGGACACATAAAAGCACCCCGGGGATCGTCAATCATGGAAATCGCCTTGGGACCCCAAAATGGTGAGTAATAGTGCATGAAACGGACAAGAATCGGCCAAAATAGTGAGTGTTGGTGACCGACACGTAAACGCACCCCAGGGTTCGTCAATCGTGGAAATCACTTCGGGACCCCAAAACTGAGTAGTAGTTCAAGAAACGGGCCAGAATCGGCCCAAACTGCGAGTCTTGACGACCAACATGTAAGCACACCTTGGGTTCAACAACCATGGAAATCGCGTTGGGACCCCAAAACGGTGAGTAATAGTCCATGAAACGGGTCAGAATCGACTAAAACCGCGAGTGTTGATGACCGACACGTAAACACATCTCGGGGTTCGTCAATCGTGGAAATCACTCCGGGACCCCAAACAGTGAGTAATAGTCCACGAAATGGGCAAGAATCGGACAAAACTGCGGGTGTTGATGACCGACACGTAAGCGCACCTTGGGGTTCAACAACTATGGAAATCACTTCAGGACCCCAAAACGGTGATTAATAGTCCACGAAACGGGTCAGAATTGGCCAAAACTGTGAGTGTTGACGACGGACACGTAAAAGCACCCCGGGGATCGTCAATCATGGAAATCGCCTTGGGACCCCAAAACGGTGAGTAATAGAGCATGCAACGGACCAGAATCGGCCAAAATAGTGAGTGTTGATGACCGACACGTAAACGCACCCCAGGGTTCGTCAATCGTGGAAATCACTTCGGGACCCCAAAAGTGAGTAGTAGTCCAAGAAAAGGGCCAGAATCGGCCCAAACTGCGAGTCTTGACGACCAACACGTAAGCACACCTTCGGGTTCAACAACCATGGAAATCGCGTTGGGACCCTAAAACGGTGAGTAATAGTCCATGAAACGGGTCAGAATCGACCAAAACCGCGAGTGTTGATGACGGACACGTAAACGCACCCCAGGGTTCGTCAATCGTGGAAATCACTCCGGGACCACAAAACAGTGAGTAATAGTCCACAAAACGGGCAATAATCGGGCAAAACTGCGGGTGTTGATGACCGACACGTAAAGACACCCCGGGGTTCGTCAATCGTGGAAATCACTCCGGGACCCAAAACAGTGAGTAATAGTCCACAAATCGGGCAAGAATCGGGCAAAACTCGGAGGGTTGATGACCGACACGTAAGCGCACCTTGGGGTTCAACAACTATGGAAATCGCTTCAGGACCCCAAAACGGTGATTAGTAGTCCACGAAACGGGTCAGAATTGGCGAAAACTGTGAGTGTTGACGACGGACACATAAAAGCACCCCGGGGATCGTCAATCATGGAAATCGCCTTGGGACCCCAAAACGGTGAGTAATAGTGCATGAAATGGACAAGAATCGGCCAAAATAGTGAGTGTTGGTGACCGACACGTAAACGCACCCCAGGGTTCGTCAATCGTGGAAATCACTTCGGGACCCCAAAACTGAGTAGTAGTTCAAGAAACGGGCCAGAATCGGCCCAAACTGCGAGTCTTGACGACCAACACGTAAGCACACCTTGGGGTTCAACAACCATGGAAATCGCGTTGGGTCCCCAAAACGGTGAGTAATAGTCCATGAAACGGGTCAGAATCGACCAAAACCGCGAGTGTTGATGACAGACACGTAAACGCACCCCGGGGTTCGTCAATCGTGGAAATCACTCCGAGACCCCAAAGCAGTGAGTAATAGTCCACAAAACGGGCAAGAATCGGCCAAAACTGCTAGTGTTGATGACCAACACGTAAGCGCACCTTGGGGTTCAACAACTGTGGAAATCGCTTCAGGACCCCAAAACGGTGATTAATAGTCCACGAAACGGGTCAGAATTGGCCAAAACTGTGAGTGTTGACGACGGACACGTAAAAGCACCCCGGGGTTCGTCAATCATGGAAATCGCCTTGGGACCCCAAAACGGTGAGTAATAGTGCATGAAACGGACAAGAATCGGCCAAAATAGTGAGTGTTGGTGACCGACACGTAAACGCACCCCAGGGTTCGTCAATCGTGGAAATCACTTCGGGACCCCAAAACTGAGTAGTAGTTCAAGAAACGGGCCAGAATCGGCCCAAACTGCGAGTCTTGACGACCAACACGTAAGCACACCTTCGGGTTCAACAACCATGGAAATCGCGTTGGGACCCCAAAACGGTGAGTAATAGTCCATGAAACGGGTCAGAATCGACCAAAACCGCGAGTGTTGATGACGGACACGTAAACACACCCCGGGGTTCGTCAATCGTGGAAATCACTCCGAGACCCCAAAGCAGTGAGTAATAGTCCACAAAACGGGCAAGAATCGGCCAAAACTGCGAGTGTTGATGACCGACACGTAAGCGCACCTTGGGGTTCAACAACTATGGAAATCGCTTCAGGACCCCAAAACGGTGATTAATAGTCCACGAAACGGGTCAGAATTGGCCAAAACTGTGAGTGTTGACGACGGACACGTAAAAGCACCCCGGGGTTCGTCAATCATGGAAATCACCTTGGGACCCCAAAACGGTGAGTAATAGTGCATGAAACGGACAAGAATCGGCCAAAATATTGAGTGTTGATGACCGACACGTAAACGCACCCCAGGGTTCGTCAATCGTGGAAATCACTTCGGGACCCTAAAACTGAGTAGTAGTCCAAGAAACGGGCCAGAATCGGCCCAAACTGCGAGTCTTGACGACCAACACGTAAGCACACCTTGGGGTTCAACAACCATGGAAATCGCGTTGGGTCCCCAAAACGGTGAGTAATAGTCCATGAAACGGGTCAGAATCGACCAAAACCGCGAGTGTTGATGACGGACACGTAAACGCACCCCGGGGTTCGTCAATCGTGGAAATCACTCCGAGACCCCAAAGCAGTGAGTAATAGTCCACAAAACGGGCAAGAATCGGCCAAAACTGCGAGTGTTGATGACCGACACGTAAGCGCACCTTGGGGTTCAACAACTATGGAAATCACTTCAGGACCCCAAAACGGTGATTAATATTCCACGAAACGGGTCAGAATTGGCCAAAACTGTGAGTGTTGACGACGGACACATAAAAGCACCCCGGGGATCGTCAATCATGGAAATCACCTTAGGACCCCAAAACGGTGAGTAATAGTGCATGAAACGGACAAGAATCGGCCAAAATAGTGAGTGTTGATGACCGACACGTAAACGCACCCCAGGGTTCGTCAATCGTGGAAATCACTTCGGGACCCCAAAACTGAGTAGTAGTCCAAGAAACGGGCCAGAATCGGCCCAAACTGCGAGTTTTGACGACCAACACGTAAGCACACCTTGGGGTTCAACAACCATGGAAATCGCGTTGGGTCCCCAAAACGATGAGTAATAGTCCATGAAACGGGTCAGAATCGACCAAAACCGCGAGTGTTGATGACGGACACGTAAACGCACACCGGGTTCGTCAATCGTGGAAATCACTCCGAGACCCCAAAGCAGTGAGTAATAGTCCACAAAACGGGCAAGAATCAGCCAAAACTGCGAGTGTTGATGACCGACACGTAAGCACACCTTGGGGTTCAACAACTATGGAAATCGCTTCAGGACCCCAAAACGGTGATTAGTAGTCCACGAAACAGGTCAGAATTGGCCAAAACTGTGAGTGTTGACGACGGACACATAAAAGCACCCCGGGGATCGTCAATCATGGAAATCGCCTTGGGACCCCAAAATGGTGAGTAATAGTGCATGAAACGGACAAGAATCGGCCAAAATAGTGAGTGTTGGTGACCGACACGTAAACGCACCCCAGGGTTCGTCAATCGTGGAAATCACTTCGGGACCCCAAAACTAAGTAGTAGTTCAAGAAACGGGCCAGAATCGGCCCAAACTGCGAGCCTTGACGACCAACACGTAAGCACACCTTGGGGTTCAACAACCATGGAAATCGCGTTGGGACCCCAAAACGGTGAGTAATAGTCCATGAAACGGGTCAGAATCGACTAAAACCGCGAGTGTTGATGACCGACACGTAAACACATCTCGGGGTTCGTCAATCGTGGAAATCACTCCGGGACCCCAAACAGTGAGTAATAGTCCACGAAATGGGCAAGAATCGGACAAAACTGCGGGTGTTGATGACCGACACGTAAGCGCACCTTGGGGTTCAACAACTATGGAAATCACTTCAGGACCACAAAACGGTGATTAATAGTCCACGAAACGGGTCAGAATTGGCCAAAACTGTCAGTGTTGACGACGGACACGTAAAAGCACCCCGGGGTTCGTCAATCATGGAAATCGCCTTGGGACCCCAAAACGGTGAGTAATAGTGCTTGAAACGGACAAGAATCGGCCAAAATAGTGAGTGTTGGTGACCGACACGTAAACGCACCCCAGGGTTTGTCAATCGTGGAAATCACTTCGGGACCCCAAAACTGAGTAGTAGTTCAAGAAACGGGCCAGAATCGGCCCAAACTGCGAGTCTTGACGACCAACACGTAAGCACACCTTCGGGTTCAACAACCATGGAAATCGCGTTGGGTCCCCAAAAGGATGAGTAATAGTCCATGAAACGGGTCAGAATCGACCAAAACTGCGAGTGTTAATGACCGACACGTAAACACATCCCGGGGTTCGTCAATCGTGGAAATCACTCCGGGACCCCAAAACAGTGAGTAATAGTCCACGAAATGGGCAAGAATCGGACAAAACTGCGGGTGTTGATGACCGACACGTAAGCGCACCTTGGGGTTCAACAACTATGGAAATCACTTCAGGACCCCAAAACGGTGATTAATAGTCCACGAAACGGGTCAGAATTGGCCAAAACTGTGAGTGTTGACGACGGACACGTAAAAGCACCCCGGGGTTCGTCAATCATGGAAATCGCCTTGGGACCCCAAAACGGTGAGTAATAGTGCTTGAAACGGACAAGAATCGGCCAAAATAGTGAGTGTTGGTGACCGACACGTAAACGCACCCCAGGGTTCGTCAATCGTGGAAATCACTTCGGGACCCCAAAACTGAATAGTAGTTCAAGAAACGGGCCAGAATCGGCCCAAACTGCGAGTCTTGACGACCAACACGTAAGCACACCTTCGGGTTCAACAACCATGGAAATCGCGTTGGGTCCCCAAAAGGATGAGTAATAGTCCATGAAACGGGTCAGAATCGACCAAAACCGCGAGTGTTGATGACGGACACGTAAACGCACCCCGGGTTCGTCAACCGTGGAAATCACTCTGAGACCCCAAAGCAGTGAGTAATAGTCCACAAAACGGGCAAGAATCGGCCAAAACTGCGAGTGTTGATGACCGACACGTAAGCGCACCTTGGGGTTCAACAACTATGGAAATCGCTTCAGGACCCCAAAACGGTGATTAATAGTCCACGAAACGGGTCAGAATTGGCCAAAATAGTGTGTGTTGGTGACCGACACGTAAACGCACCCCAGGGTTCGTCAATCGTGGAAATCACTTCGGGACCCCAAAACTGAGTAGTAGTTCAAGAAACGGGCCAGAATCGGCCCAAACTGCGAGTCTTGACGACCAACACGTAAGCACACCTTCGGGTTCAACAACCATGGAAATCGCGTTGGGTCCCCAAAAGGATGAGTAATAGTCCATGAAACGGGTCAGAATCGACCAAAACCGCGAGTGTTGATGACGGACACGTAAACGCACCCCGGGTTCGTCAATCGTGGAAATCACTCTGAGACCCCAAAGCAGTGAGTAATAGTCCACAAAACGGGCAAGAATCGGCCAAAACTGCGAGTGTTGATGACCGACACGTAAGCGCACCTTGGGGTTCAACAACTATGGAAATCGCTTCAGGACCCCAAAACGGTGATTAGTAGTCCACGAAACGGGTCAGAATTGGCCAAAACTGTGAGTGTTGACGACGGACACATAAAAGCACCCCGGGGATCGTCAATCATGGAAATCGCCTTGGGACCCCAAAACGGTGAGTAATAGTGCATGAAATGGACAAGAATCGGCCAAAATAGTAAGTGTTGGTGACCGACACGTAAACGCACCCCAGGGTTCGTCAATCGTGGAAATCACTTCGGGACCCCAAAACTGAGTAGTAGTTCAAGAAACGGGCCATAATCGGCCCAAACTGCGAGTCTTGACGACCAACACGTAAGCAAACCTTGGGGTTCAACAACCATGGAAATCGCGTTGGGTCCCCAAAAGGATGAGTAATAGTCCATGAAACGGGTCAGAATCAACCAAAACCGCGAGTGTTGATGACGGACACGTAAACGCACCCCGGGTTCGTCAATCGTGGAAATCACTCCGAGACCCCAAAGCAGTGAGTAATAGTCCACAAAACGGGCAAGAATCAGCCAAAACTGCGAGTGTTGATGACCGACACGTAAGCACACCTTGGGGTTCAACAACTATGGAAATCGCTTCAGGACCCCAAAACGGTGATTAGTAGTCCACGAAACAGGTCAGAATTGGCCAAAACTGTGAGTGTTGACGACGGACACATAAAAGCACCCCGGGGATCGTCAATCATGGAAATCGCCTTGGGACCCCAAAATGGTGAGTAATAGTGCATGAAACGGACAAGAATCGGCCAAAATAGTGAGTGTTGGTGACCGACACGTAAACGCACCCCAGGGTTCGTCAATCGTGGAAATCACTTCGGGACCCCAAAACTAAGTAGTAGTTCAAGAAACGGGCCAGATTCGGCCCAAACTGCGAGCCTTGACGACCAACACGTAAGCACACCTTGGGGTTCAACAACCATGGAAATCGCGTTGGGACCCCAAAACGGTGAGTAATAGTCCATGAAACGGGTCAGAATCGACTAAAACCGCGAGTGTTGATGACCGACACGTAAACACATCTCGGGGTTCGTCAATCGTGGAAATCACTCCGGGACCCCAAACAGTGAGTTATAGTCCACGAAATGGGCAAGAATCGGACAAAACTGCGGGTGTTGATGACCGACACGTAAGCGCACCTTGGGGTTCAACAACTATGGAAATCACTTCAGGACCACAAAACGGTGATTAATAGTCCACGAAACGGGTCAGAATTGGCCAAAACTATCAGTGTTGACGACGGACACGTAAAAGCACCCCGGGGTTCGTCAATCATGGAAATCGCCTTGGGACCCCAAAACGGTGAGTAATAGTGCTTGAAACGGACAAGAATCGGCCAAAATAGTGAGTGTTGGTGACCGACACGTAAACGCACCCCAGGGTTTGTCAATCGTGGAAATCACTTCGGGACCCCAAAACTGAGTAGTAGTTCAAGAAACGGGCCAGAATCGGCCCAAACTGCGAGTCTTGACGACCAACACGTAAGCACACCTTCGGGTTCAACAACCATGGAAATCGCGTTGGGTCCCCAAAAGGATGAGTAATAGTCCATGAAACGGGTCAGAATCGACCAAAACTGCGAGTGTTAATGACCGACACGTAAACACATCCCGGGGTTCGTCAATCGTGGAAATCACTCCGGGACCCCAAAACAGTGAGTAATAGTCCACGAAATGGGCAAGAATCGGACAAAACTGCGGGTGTTGATGACCGACACGTAAGCGCACCTTGGGGTTCATTAGACCCCAAGGTGGCGCTTACGTGTCGGTCATCAACACTGCAGTTTTGGCCGATTCTGCCCGTTTTGTGGACTATTACTCACTGCTTGGGGTCTCGGAGTGATTTCCACGATTGACGAACCCGGGGTGCGTTTACGTGTCGTCATCAACACTCGCGGTTTTGGTCGATTCTGACCTCTCATGGACTATTACTCACCGTTTTGGGGCCCAACGCGATTTCCATGGTTGTTGAACCCAGGTGTGCTTACGTGTTGTGTCGTCAAGACTCGCAGTTTGGGCCGATTCTGGCCCGTTCTGACTACTACTACGTTTGGGGTCCCGAAGTGATTTCCACGATTGACGAACCCTGGGGTGCGTTTACGGTCGGTCATCAACACTCACTATTTTGGCCGATTCTTGTCCGTTCATGCACTATTACTCACCGTTTTGGGGTCCAAGGGATTTCTTCCAGATTGACGACCCCGGGTGCTTTACGTGTCCGTCGTCAACACTCACAGTTTTGGCCAATTCACCGTTTCGTGACTATTAATCACCGTTTTGGGGTCCTGAAGCGATTTCCAAGTTGTTGAACCCCAAGGTGCGCTTACGTGTCGGTCATCAACACTCGCAGTTTGGCCGATTCTTGCCCGTTTTGTGGACTATTACTCACTGCTTTGGGGTCTCGGAGTGATTTCCAGATGACGAACCCCGGGGTCGTTTACGTGTCGTCATCAAACTCGCGGTTTTGGTCGATCTGACCCGTTATGGACTATTACTCACCGTTTTGGGGACCCAACGCGATTTCCATGGTTGTTGAACCCCAAGGTGTGCTTACGTGTGGTCGTCAAGACTCGCAGTTTGGGCCGGTTCTGGCCCGTTTCTTGACTACTACTCATGTTTGGGGTCCCGAAGTGATTTCCACAGATTGACGAACCCTGGGTGCGTTTACGTGTCGGTCATCAACACTCACTATTTTGGCCGATTCCTTCTTGTCCTATCATGCCTATTACACCGTTTTGGGGTCCAAGGGATTTCCATGTGACGATCGGGGGCTTTTACGTGTCCGTCGTCAACACTACAGTTTTGGCCAATTCTGACCCGTTTCGTGACTATTAATCACCGTTTGGTCCTGAAGTGATTTCCATAGTTGTTGACAGGTGCGCTTACGTGTCGGTCATCAACACTCGCAGTTTTGCCGATTCTGCCCTTTTGTGGACTATTACTCACTGTTTGGGTCCGGAGTGATTTCCACGATTGACGAACCCCGGGTGCGTTTACGTGTCGTCATCAACACTCGCGTTTGGTCGATTCTGCACCGTTTCTTATGGACTATACTCACCTTTTGGTGTGGAGCCCAACGCGATTTCCATTGTTGTTGAACCCCAGGTGTGCTACAGTGTTGGTCGTCAAGACTCGCAGTTGGCCGATTCTGGCCGTTCTTGGACTCTACTCAGTTTTGGGGTCCCGAAGTGATTTCCACGATTGACGAACCTGGGGTGCGTTTACGTGTCGCGTCACACACTCACTATTTGGCGATTCTTGTCCTTTCATGCACTATTACTCACCGTTTTGGGGTCCAAGGTGATTTCCATGATTGACGATCCCCGGGTGCTTTTACGTGTCCGTCGTCAACACTCACAGTTTGGCCAATTCTGACCGTTTCGTGGATATAATCACCGTTTGGGGTCCTGAACGATTTCATAGTTGTTGAACCCACGGTTGTGACTCCGCGATTGCGCTACGTTTTCGTTGTTCGTGGACTATTCACCGGTGTGATGATTTCCTATGGGGATGCCCATTGTTGAGTGTCGGTCATCAACACTCGCAGTTTTGGCGATTTTTGCCCGTTTTGTGGACTATTACTCACGCTTTGGGGTCTCGAGTGATTTCCACGATTGACGAACCCGGGGTGCGTTACGTGTCGTCATCAACACTCGCTGTTTGGTCGATTCTGCCGTTTCATGGACTATTACTCATCCTTGGGGACCCAACGCGATTCCATGTTGTTGAACCCCAGGTGTGCTTACGTGTTGGTCGTCAAACTCGCAGTTTGGCCGATTGGCCCGTTTCTTGGACTACTACTTAGTTTTGGGGTCCCGAAGAGATTTCCGATTGACGAACCTCGGGGTGCGTTTACGTGTGCGTCATCAACACTCATATTTTGGCCGATTCTTGTCCGTTCATGCACTATTACTCACCGTTTTGGGGTCCAAGGTGATTCCATGATTGACGATCCCGGGGTGCTTTACGTGTCCGTCGTCAACACTCACAGTTTTGGCCAATTCTGACCCGTTTCGTGGACATATTAATCACCGTTTTGGGGTCCTGAAGCGATTTCCATAGTTGTTGAACCCCAAGGTGCGCTACAGTGTCGGTCATCAACACTCGCAGTTTTGGCCGATTCTGCCCGTTTTGTGGACTATTACTCACTGCTTTGGGGTCGGAGTGATTTCCACGATTGACGAACCCGGGTGCGTTTACGTGTCCGTCATCAACACTCGCGGTTTGGTCGATTCTGAACGTTCATGGACTATACTCACCGTTTTGGGCCCAACGCGATTTCCATGTTGTTGAACCCAAGGTGTGCTTACGTGTTGGTCGTCAAGACTCGCAGTTTGGGCCGTTCTGGCCCGTTTCTTGACTACTACTCAGTTTTGGGGTCCCGAAGTGATTCACGATTGACGAACCCTGGGTGCGTTTAGGTCGGTCATCAACACTCACAATTTTGGCCGATTCTTGTCCGTTATGCACTATTACTCACCGTTTTGGGGTCCCAAGGGATTCCATGATTGACGACCCGGGGTGCTTTTACGTGTCCGTCGTCAACACTCACAGTTTTGGCCAATTCTGACCCGTTTCGTGGACTATTAATCACCGTTTTGGGGTCCTGAAGCGATTTCCATAGTTGTTGAACCCCAAGGTGCGCTTACGTGTCGTCATCAACACTCGCAGTTTTGGCCGATTCTTGCCGTTTGTGGACTATTACTCACTGCTTTGGGTCTCGGAGTGATTTCACGATTGACGAACCCGGGGTTGCGTTAGTGTCCGTCATCAACACTCGCGGTTTTGGTCGATTCTGACCCGTTTCATGGACTATTACTCACGTTTTGTTGGGACCCAACGCGATTCCATGGTTGTTGAACCCAAGGTGTGCTACGTGTTGGTCGTCAAGACTCGCAGTTTGGGCCGATTCTGGCCCGTTCTTGACTACTACTCAGTTTTGGGGTCCGAAGTGATTTCACGATTGACGAACCCTGGGGTGCGTTTAGTGTCGGTCACAACACTCACTATTTTGGCCGATTCTTGTCCGTTTCATGCACTATTACTCACCGTTTTGGGGTCCCAAGGGATTTCCAGATTGACGAACCCCGGGTGCTTTACGTGTCCGTCGTCAACACTCACAGTTTGGCCAATTCTGACCCGTTTCGTGGACTATTAATCACCGTTTTGGGGTCCTGAAGGATTTCCAAGTTGTTGAACCCAAGGTGCGCTTACGTGTCGGTCATCAACAAGCAGTTTTGCCGATTCTTGCCCGTTTTGTGGACTATTACTCACGCTTGGGGTCTCGGAGTGATTTCCACGATTGACGAACCCGGGGGGCGTTTACGTGTCGTCATCAACACTCGCGGTTTTTGTCGATTGACCCGTTTCATGGACTATTACTCACCGTTTTGGGGACCCAACGCGATTTCCATGGTTGTTGAACCCCAAGGTGTGCTTACGTGTGGTCGTCAAGACTCGCATTTGGGCCGATTCTGGCCCGTTTCTTGACTACTACTCAGTTTTGGGGTCCCGAAGTGATTTCCACGATTGACGAACCCTGGGTGCGTTTACGTGTCGGTCACAACACTCACTATTTTGGCCGATTCTTGTCCGTTTCATGCACTATTACTCACCGTTTGGGGTCCCAAGGTGATTTCCATGATTGACGATCCCGGGGTGCTTTTACGTGTCCGTCGTCAACACTCACAGTTTTGGCCAATTCGACCCGTTTCGTGGACTATTAATCACCGTTTTGGGGTCCTGAAGCGATTTCCATAGTTGTTGAACCCCAAGGTGCGCTTACGTGTCGGTCATCAACACTCGCAGTTTTGGCCGATTCTTGCCCGTTTTGTGGACTATTACTCACTGCTTTGGGGTCTCGGAGTGATTTCCACGATTGACGAACCCGGGGTGTGTTACGTGTCGTCATCAAAACTCGCGGTTTTGGTCGATTCTGACCCGTTTCATGGACTATTACTCACCGTTTTGGGGCCCAACGCGATTTCCATGGTTGTTGAACCCAAGGTGTGCTTACGTGTTGGTCGTCAAGACTCGCAGTTTGGGCCGATTCTGGCCCGTTCTTGAATACTACTCAGTTTGGGTCCCGAAGTGATTTCCACATTGACGAACCCTGGGGTGCGTTTACGTGTCGTCATCACAACATCACTATTTTGGCCGATTCTGTCCGTTTCATGCAATATACTCACCGTTTTGGGTCCCAAGGGATTTCCATGATTGACGACCCCGGGGTGCTTTTATGTCCGTCGTCAACACTCACAGTTTTGGCCAATTCTGACCCGTTTCGTGGACTATTAATCAACGTTTTGGGGTCCTGAAGCGATTTCCATAGTTGTGAACCCAAGGTGCGCTTACGTGTCGGTCATCAACACTCGCAGTTTTGGCCGATTCTTGCCCGTTTTGTGGACTATTACTCACTGCTTTGGGGTCTCGGAGTGATTTCACGATTGACGAACCCGGGTGCGTTTACGTGTCCGTCATCAACACTCGCGGTTGGTCGATTCGACCGTTTCATGGACTATACTCACCGTTTTGGGGCCCAACGCGATTTCCATGGTTGTTGAACCCAAGGGTTGCTTACGTGTTGGTCGTCAAGACTCGCAGTTTGGGCCGATTCTGGCCCGTTTCTTGGACTATACTCAGTTTGGGGTCCCGAAGTGATTTCCACGATTGACGAACCCTGGGGGTTGCGTTACGTGTCGGTCACAACACTCAATATTTTGCCGATTCTGTCCGTTTCATGCACTATTACTCACCGTTTGGGGTCCCAAGGGATTTCCATGATTGACGAACCGGGGTGCTTTACGTGCTCGTCGTCAACACTCACAGTTTTGGCCAATTCTGACCTGTTCGTGGACTATTAATCACCGTTTTGGGGTCTGAAGCGATTTCCAAGTTGTTGAACCCCAAGGTGCGCTTACGTGTTGGTCATCAACAAATGCAGTTTTTGCCGATTCTTGCCCGTTTGTGGACTATTACTCACTGCTTGGGGTCTCGGAGTGATTTCCACGATTGACGAACCCCGGGTGTGCGTTACGTGTCCGTATCAACACTCGCGGTTTTGGTCGATTTGACCCGTTTCATGGACTATTACTCACCGTTTTGGGACCCAACGCGATTTCCATGGTTGTTGAACCCCAAGGTGTTTACGTGTTGGTCGTCAAGACTCGCAGTTTGGGCCGATTCTGGCCCGTTTCTTGACTACTACTCACTTTGGGGTCCCGAAGTGATTTCCACGATTGACGAACCCTGGGTGCGTTTACGTGTCGGTCATCAACACTACTATTTTGGCCGATTCTGTCCGTCATGCACTATTAATCACCGTTTTGTGGGGTCCCAAGGGATTTCCATGATTGACGATCCCGGGGTGCTTTTACGTGTCCGTCGTCAACACTACAGTTTTGGCCAATTCTGACCCGTTTCGTGGACTATTAATCACCGTTTTTTGGTCCTGAAGTGATTTCCATAGTTGTTGAACCCCAAGGTGCGCTTACGTGTCGGTCATCAACACCGCAGTTTTGGCCGATTCTTGCCCCTTGTGGACTATACTCACTGTTTGGGGTCCCGGAGTGATTTCCACGATTGACGAACCCCGGTGTGTTACGTGTCGTCATCAACATCGGTTTTGTCGATTCTGACCCGTTTCATGGACTATTACTCACCTTTTGGGGCCAACGCGATTTCCATGGTTGTTGAACCCCAAGGTGTGCTTACGTGTTGGTCGTCAAGACTCGCAGTTTGGCCGATCTGGTTTCTTTTGACTACTACTAGTTTTGGGGTCCCGAAGTGATTTCCACGATTGACGAACCTGGGGTGCGTTTACGTGTCGGTCATCAACACTCAATATTTTGGCCATCTTGTCCGTTTCATGCACTATTACTCACCGTTTTGGGGTCCGCCAGGTGATTTCCATGATTGACGATCCGGGGTGCTTTTACGTGTCCGTCGTAACACTCACAGTTTTGGCCAATTCTGACCCGTTTCGTGGACTATTAATCACCGTTTTGGGGCTGAAGCGATTTCCATAGTTGTTGAACCCCAGGTGCGCTTACGTGTCGGTCATCAACACTCGCAGTTTTGGCCGATTCTTGCCCGTTTTGTGGACTATTATCCACTGCTTTGGGGTCTCGGAGTGATTTCCACGATTGACGAACCCCGGGGTGTTTACGTGTCCGTCATCAACACTCGCGGTTGGTCGATTCTGACCCGTTCTATGGACTATTACTCACCGTTTTGGGGCCCACGCGATTTCCTATGTTGTGACCCAAGGTGTGCTTACGTGTTGGTCGTCAAACTCGCAGTTTGGGCCGATTCTGGCCCGTTTCTGACTATATACTCAGTTTTGGGGTCCCGAAGTGATTTCCACGATTGACGAACCCTGGGTGCGTTTACGTGTCGGTCATCAACACTCACTATTTGGCCGATTCTTGTCCGTTTCATGCACTATTACTCACCGTTTTGGGGTCCCAAGGGATTTCCATGATTGACGAACCCCGGGGGCTTTTAGTGTCCGTCGTCAACACTCACAGTTTGGCCAATTCTGACCCGTTTCGTGGACTATTAATCACCGTTTTGGGTCCTGAGCGATTTCCATAGTTGTTGAACCCCAAGGTGCGCTTACGTGTCGGTCATCAACACTCGCAGTTTTGGCCGAATCTTGCCCGTTTTGTGGACTATTACTCACTGCTTTGGGTCTCGGAGTGATTTCCACGATTGACGAACCCGGGTGCGTTTGACTGTGCCGTCCAAACACTCGCGGTTTTGGTCGATCTGACCCGTTTCATGGACTATTACTCACCTTTTGGGGACCCAACGGATTTCCATGGTTGTTAACCCAAGGTGTGCTTACGTGTTGGTCGTCAAGACTCGCATGTTGGGCGATTCTGGCCCGTTTCTTGACTACTACTCAGTTTTGGGGTCCCGAAGTGATTTCCACGATTGACGAACCCTGGGGTGCGTTTACGTGTTGGTCATCAACATCAATATTTTGGCCGATTCTTGTCCGTTTCATGCACTATTACTCACCGTTTTTGGGTCCCAAGGTGATTTCCAGATTGACGATCCCGGGGTGCTTTTACGTGTCCGTCGTCAACACTCACAGTTTTGCAATTCTGACCCGTTTCGTGGACTATTAATCACCGTTTTGGGGTCCTGAAGCGATTTCCATAGTTGTGAACCCCCAGGTGGCGCTTACGTGTGCGTCATCAACACTCGCAGTTTTGGCCGATCTGCCCGTTTTGTGGACTATTACTCACTGCTTTGGGGTCTCCGAGTGATTTCCACGATTGACGAACCGGGGTGCGTTTACGTGTCGTCATAACACTCGCGGTTTTGGTCGATTCTGACCCGTTTCATGGACTATTACTCACGTTTTGGGGACCCACGCGATTTCCATGGTTGTTGAACCCAAGGTGTGCTTTCGTGTTGGTCGTCAAGACTCGCAGTTTGGGCCGAATCTGGCCCGTTTCTTGACTACTACTCATTTGGGGTCCGAAGTGATTTCCACGATTGACGAACCCTGGGGTGCGTTTACGTGTCGGTCATCAACACTCACTATTTTGGCGATTCTGTCCGTTATGCTATTACTCACCGTTTTGGGGTCCCAAGGGATTCCATGATTGAATCCCCGGGGTGCTTTTAGTGTCCGTCGTCAACACTCACAGTTTTGCCCATTCTGACCCGTTTCTGGACTATTAATCACGTTGGGGTCCTGAAGGATTTCCATAGTGTTTGAACCCCAAGGTGCGCTTACGTGTCGGTCATCAACACCCGCAGTTTTGCGATTCTTGCCCGTTTGTGGACATTAATACATGCTTTGGGGTCCCGGAGTGATTTCCACGATTGACGAACCCGTGTGTTTACGTGTCCGTCATCAACACTTGGTTTTGTCGATTCTGACCCGTTTCAGACTATTACTACCTTTTGGGGCCCAACGCGATTTCCATGGTTGTTGAACCCCAAGGTGTGCTTACGTTGGTCGTCAAGACTCGCAGTTTGGGCGATTCTGGCCCGTTTCTTGACTCTACTCAGTTTTGGGGTCCCGAAGTGATTTCCACGATTGACGAACCCTGGGGTGGTTTACGTGTCGGTCACAACACTCACATATTTGGCGATTCTTGTCCTTTCATGCACTTTTACTCAGTTTGGGGGTCCCAAGGATTTCATGATTGACGATCCCCGGGGTGCTTTTATGGTCGTCGTAACACTCACAGTTTTGGCCAATTGACCGTTTCGTGGACTATAATCACCGTTTTGGGGTCCTGAAGCGATTTCCATAGTTGTTGAACCCCAAGGTGCGCTTACGTGTCGGTCATCAACACTCGCAGTTTTGGCCGATTCTTGCCGTTTTGTGGACTATTACTCACTGTTTGGGGTCTCGGAGTGATTTCCACGATTGACGAACCCGGGTGCGTTTACGTGTCCGTCATCAACACTCGCGGTTTGGTCGATTCTGACCCGTTCATGGACTATTAATCATCCGTTTTGGGGACCCAACGGATTTCCATGGTTGTTGAACCCAAGGTGTGCTTACGTGTTGGTCGTCAAGACTCGCAGTTTGGGCGATTTGGCCCGTTTCTTGGACTACTACTCAGTTTTGGGGTCCCGAAGTGATTTCCACGATTGACGAACCCTGGGGTGCGTTTACGTGTTGGTCATCAACACTCAATATTTTGCGCGATTCTGTCCGTTTCATGCACTATTACTCACCGTTTTGGGGGTCCCAAGGTGATTTCCATGATTGAAGATCCCCGGGGTGCTTTTACGTGTCCGTCGTCAACACTCACAGTTTTGCCAATTCTGACCGTTTCGTGGACTATTAATCACCGTTTGGGGTCCTGAAGCGATTTCCATAGTTGTTGACCCCAAGGTGCGCTTACGTGTTGGTCATCAACACTCGCAGTTTTGGCGATTCTTGCCCGTTTTGTGACTATTACTCACTGCTTTGGGGTCTCGGAGTGATTTCCACGATTGACGAACCCCGGGTGCGTTTACGTGTTGTCATCAACACTCGCGGTTTTGGTCGATTCTGACCCGTTCATGGACTATTACTCACCGTTTTGGGACCCAACGCGATTTCCATGGTTGTGAACCCCAAGGTGTGCTTACGTGTTGGTCGTCAAGACTGCAGTTTGGGCCGATTCTGGCCCGTTTCTGGACTACTACTCATTTTGGGGTCCCGAAGTGATTTCCACGATTGACGAACCCTGGGGTGCGTTTACGTGTCGGTCATCAACACTCACTATTTTGGCCGATCGTTGTCCGTTCATGCACTATTACTCACCGTTTTGGGTCCCAAGGGATTTCCATGATATGATCCCGGGGTGCTTTTACGTGTCCGTCGTCAACACTCACAGTTTGGCCAATTCTGACCCGTTTTCTGGACTATTAATCACCGTTTTGGTCCGAAGGATTTCCATAGTTGTTGAACCCCAAGGTGCGCTTACGTGTCGGTCATCAACACCCGCAGTTTGGTCGATTCTTGCCCTTTGTGGACTATTACTCAATGCTTTGGGGTCTCGGAGTGATTTCCACGATTGACGAACCCCGGTGGTTTACGTGTCCGTCATCAACACTCGGTTTTGTCGATTCTGACCCGTTTCATGGACTATTCCATACCTTTTGGGGCCCAACGCGATTTCCATGGTTGTTGAACCCCAAGGTGTGCTTACGTGTTGGTCGTCAAGACTCGCAGTTTGGGCCGATTCTGCGCCGTTTCTTGAACTACTCAGTTTTGGGGTCCCGAAGTGATTTCCACGATTGACGAACCCTGGGGTGCGTTTACGTGTCGGTCACAACACTCACTATTTTGGCCGATTCTTGTCCTTTCATGCACTATACCACGTTTTGGGGTCCCAAGGGATTCCATGATTGACGATCCCGGGGTGCTTTATGTGTCCGTCGTCAACACTCACAGTTTTGGCCAATTCTGACCCGTTTCGTGGACTAATAATCACCGTTTTGGGGTCCTGAAGGATTTCCATAGTGTTGAACCCCAAGGTGCGCTTACGTGTCGGTCATCAACACTCGCAGTTTTGGCCGATTCTTGCCCGTTTTGTGGACTATTACTCACTGCTTTGGGGTCTCGAGTGATTTCCACGATTGACGAACCCCGGGGTGCGTTTACGTGTCCGTCAAACACTCGCGGTTTTGGTCGATTCTGACCCGTTCTGCTATGGACTATTCCTTTGGGGCCAACGCGATTTCCATGGTTGTTGAACCCCAGGTGTGTACGTGTTGGTCGTCAAGACTCGCAGTTGGGCCGATTTGGCCCGTTTCTTGGACTACTACCAGTTTTGGGGTCCCGAAGTGATTTCCACGATTGACGAACCCTGGGGTGCGTTACGTGTTGGTCATCAACACTCAATATTTTGGCCGATTTTGTCCGTTCATGCACTATACTCACCGTTTGGGTTCGGTCCAAGGTGATTTCCATGATTGACGTCCCCGGGTGCTTTTACGTGTCCGTCGTCAACACTCACAGTTTTGGCCAATTCTGACCCGTTTCGGGCATATTAATCACCGTTTTGGGTCCTGAAGCGATTTCCATAGTTGTTGAACCCCAAGGTGCGCTTACGTGTCGGTCACAACACTCGCAGTTTTGGCCGATTCTTGCCCGTTTTGTGGACTATTACTCACTGCTTTGGGGTCTCGGAGTGATTTCCACGATTGACGAACCCGGGGTGCGTTTACGTGTCCGTCATCAACACTCGCGGTTGGTCGATTCTGACCCGTTTCATGGACTATTACTCACCGTTTTGGGGACCAACGCGATTTCCATGGTTGTTGAACCCAAGGTGTGCTTACGTGTTGGTCGTCAAGACTCGCAGTTTGGGCCGATTCTGGCCCGTTTCTTGACTACTACTCAGTTGTTTGGGGTCCCGAAGTGATTTCCACGATTGACGAACCCTGGGGTGCGTTTACGTGTCGGTCACAACACTCACTATTTTGGCCGATCTTGTCGTTTCATGCAATTACTCACCGTTTTGGGGTCCCAAGGGATTTCCATGATTGACGACCCCGGGTGCTTTTACGTGTCGTCGTCAACACTCCAGTTTTGGCCAATTCTGAGTTTCGTGGACTATTAATCACTCGTTTGGGTCCTGAAGCGATTCCATAGTTGTTGAACCCCAAGGTGCGCTTACGTGTCGGTCATCAACACTCGCAGTTTTGGCCGATTCTGCCCGTTTGTGGACTATTACTACTGCTTTGGGGTCCCGGAGTGATTTCCACGATTGACGAACCCCGGGTGCTTTACGTGTCGTCATCAACACTCGCGGTTTTGGTCGATTCTGACCCGTTTATGGACTATTACACCTTTTGGGGCCCAACGCGATTTCCATGGTTGTGAACCCCAAGGTGTGCTTACGTGTTGGTCGTCAAGACTCGCAGTTGGGCCGATTCGGCCCGTTTCTTGACATCTACTAGTTTTGGGGTCCGAAGTATTTCCACGATTGACGAACCCTGGGGTGCGTTTACGGGTCGGTCACAACACTCACTATTTTGGCCGATTCTTGTCCTTTCATGCACTATACTCACCGTTTTGGTCCCAAGGATTTCCATGATTGACGATCCCGGGGTGCTTTAGTTCCGTCGTCAACACTCACAGTTTTGGCCAATTCTGACCCGTTTCGTGGACTATTAATCACCGTTTTGGGGCTAAGCGATTTCCATAGTTGTTGAACCCCAAGGTGCGCTTACGTGTCGGTCATCAACACTCGCAGTTTGGCCGATTCTTGCCGTTTTGTGGACTATTACTCACTGCTTTGGGGTCTCGAGTGATTTCCACGATTGACGAACCCCGGGGTGCGTTTACGTGTCGTCATCAACACTCGCGGTTTTGGTCGATTCTGACCCGTTTCATGGACTATTATCACCTTTTGGGGACCCAACGCGATTTCCATGGTTGTTGAACCCAAGGTGTGCTTACGTGTTGGTCGTCAAGACTCGCAGTTTGGGCGATTTTGGCCCGTTTCTTGGACTACTACTCAGTTTTGGGGTCCCGAAGTGATTTCCACGATTGACGAACCCTGGGGTGCGTTTACGTGTCGGTCATCAACATCATATTTTGGCCGATTCTTGTCCGTTCATGCACTATACTCACGTTTTTGGGGTCCCAGGTGATTTCCATGATTGACGATCCCGGGGTGCTTTTACGTGTCCGGCGTCAACACTCACAGTTTGGCCAATTCTGACCGTTCTGTGGACTATTAATCACGTTTTGGGTCCTGAAGCGATTTCCATAGTTGTTGAACCCCAAGGTGCGCTTACGTGTCGGTCATCAACACTCGCAGTTTTGGCCGATTCTTGCCGTTTTGTGGACTATTACTCACTGCTTTGGGGTCTCGGAGTGATTTCCACGATTGACGAACCCGGGTGTGCGTTACGTGTCCGTCATCAACACTCGCGGTTTTGGTCGATTCTGCACCGTTTCATGGACTATACATCACCGTTTTGGGGACCCAACGCGGATTCATGGTTGTTGAACCCCAAGGTGTGCTTAGCGTTGGTCGTCAAGACTCGCAGTTTGGGCCGATTCTGGCCCGTTTCTTGACTACTACTCAGTTTTGGGGTCCCGAAGTGATTTCCACGATTGACGAACCCTGGGTGCGTTTACGTGTCGGTCACAACACTCACTATTTTGGCCGATTCTTGTCCGTTTCATGCACTATTACTCACCGTTTTGGGGTCCCAAGGGATTCCATGATTGACGAACCCCGGGGTGCTTTTACTGTGTCCGTCGTCAACACACAGTTTGGCCATCTGACCCGTTTCGTGGACTATTAATCACCGTTTTGGGGTCCTGAAGCGATTTCCATAGTTGTTGAACCCCAAGGTGCGCTTACGTGTCGGTCATCAACACTCGCAGTTTTGGCCGATTCTTGCCCGTTTGTGGACTATTACTCACTGCTTGGGGTCTCGGAGTGATTTCCACGATTGACGAACCGGGGTGGTTTACGTGTCCGTCATCAACACTCGCGGTTTTGGTCGATTCTGACCCGTTTCATGGACTAATACTCATCTTTGGGGACCCAACGGATTTCCATGGTTGTTGAACCCAAGGTGTGCTTACGTTGGTCGTCAAGACTCGCAGTTTGGGCCGATTTGGCCCGTTTCTTGGACTACTACTCAGTTTTGGGGTCCCGAATGTGTTCCACGATTGACGAACCCTGGGGTGCGTTACGTGTTGGTCATCAACACTCAATATTGGCCGATTTCTGTCCGTTTCATGCACTATTACTCACCGTTTTGGGTCCCAAGGTGATTTCCATGATTGACGATCCCGGGGTGTTTACGTGTCCGTCGTCAACACTCACAGTTTTGGCCAATTCTGACCCGTTTCGTGGACTATTAATCACCGTTTTGGGGTCCTGAAGCGATTTCCATAGTTTGAACCCCAAGGTGCGCTTACGTGTGTCATCAACACTCGCAGTTTTGCGCGATTCTTGCCCGTTTTGTGGACTATTACTCAATGCTTTGGGGTCTCGGGTGATTTCCACGATTGACGAACCCGGGGTGCGTTTACGTGTCGTCATCAACACTCGCGGTTTTGGTCGATTCTGACCCGTTTCATGGACATATTACTCACCGTTTTGGGGACCCAACGCGATTTCCATGGTTGTTGAACCCCAAGGTGTGCTTACGTGTTGGTCGTCAAGACTCGCAGTTTGGGCCGATTCTGGCCCGTTTCTTGCATACTACTCATTTTGGGGTCCCGAAGTGATTTCCACGATTGAAGAACCCTGGGGGGCGTTTACGTGTCGGTCATCAACACTCACTATTTTGGCCGATTCTGCGTCGTTCATGCACTATTACTCACCGTTTTGGGGTCCAAGGGATTTCCATGATTGACGATCCCGGGGTGTTTTACGTGTCCGTCGTCAACACTCACAGTTTTGGCCAATTCTGACCGTTTCTGGACTATTAATCACCGTTTGGGTCCTGAAGGATTTCCATAGTTGTTGAACCCCAAGGTGCGCTTACGTGTCGGTCATCAACACTCGCAGTTTTGCCGATTCTTGCCCTTGTGGACTATTACTCACTGTTTTGGGTCCGGAGTGATTTCCACGATTGACGAACCCGGTGGTTTTACGTGTCGTCATCAACACTCGGTTTTGTCGATTCTGACCCTTCATGGACTATTACTCACCTTTTGGGAGCCCAACGCGATTTCCATGGTTGTGAACCCCAGGTGTGCTTACGTGTTGGTCGTCAAGACTCGCAGTTTGGGCCGATTCTGGCCCGTTTCTTTGACTCTACTCAGTTTTGGGGTCCCGAAGTGATTTCCACGATTGACGAACCCTGGGGTGCGTTTACTGTCGGTCACAACACTCACTATTTTGGGCGATTCTTGGCCTTCATGGACTATTACTCACCGTTTTGGGGTCCCAAGGGATTTCCATGATTGACGATCCCCGGGGTGCTTTTATGTGTCGTCGTCAACACTCACAGTTTTGGCCAATTCTGACCCGTTTCGTGGACTATAATCACCGTTTTGGGGTCCTGAAGCGATTTCCATAGTTGTTGAACCCCAAGGTGCGCTTACGTGTCGGTCATCAACACTCGCAGTTTGGCCGATTCTTGCCCGTTTGTGGACTATTACTCACTGCTTTGGGGTCTCGAGTGATTTCCACGATTGACGAACCCGGGGTGCGTTTACGTGTTCGTCATCAACACTCGCGGTTTTGGTCGATTCTGACCCGTTTCATGGACTATTACTCACCGTTTTGGGGACCCAACGCGATTTCCATGGTTGTTGAACCCCAAGGTTGGCTTACGTGTTGGTCGTCAAGACTCGCAGTTTGGGCCGATTTGGCCCGTTTCTTGGACTACTACTCAGTTTTGGGGTCCCGAAGTGATTTCCACGATTGACGAACCCTGGGGTGCGTTTACGTGTTGGTCATCAACACTCAATATTTGGCCGATTCTTGTCGTTCATGACTATACTCACCGTTTGGGGTCCCAAGGTGTTTCCATGATTGACGATCCCGGGGTGCTTTTACGTGTCCGTCGTCAACACTCACAGTTTTGGCCAATTCTGACCCGTTCGGGACTATTATCACCGTTTTGGGGTCCTGAAGCGATTTCATAGTTGTGAACCCCAAGGTGCGCTTACGTGTCGGTCATCAACACTCGCAGTTTTGGCCGATTCTTGCCCGTTTTGTGGACTATTACTCACGCTTTGGGGTCTCGGAGTGATTCCACGATTGACGAACCCGGGGTGCGTTTACGTGTCCGTCAAACACTCGCGGTTTTGGTCGATCTGACCCGTTTCATGGACTATTACTCATCCTTTTGGGGACCCAACGGATTTCCATGGTTGTTGAACCCAAGGTGTGCTACGTGTGGTCGTCAAGACTCGCAGTTTGGGCCGATTTGGCCCGTTCTTGGACTACTACTCAGTTTTGGGGTCCCGAAGTGATTTCCACGATTGACGAACCCTGGGGTGCGTTTACGTGTTGGTCATCAACACTCAAATTTGGCCGATTCTTGTCCGTTTCATGCACTATTACTCACCGTTTTGGGGTCCCAAGGTGATTTCCATGATTGACGATCCCCGGGGTGCTTACGTGTCCGTCGTCAACACTCACAGTTTTGCCAATTCTGACCCGTTTCGTGGACTATTAATCACCGTTTTGGGGTCCTGAAGCGATTTCCATAGTTGTTGAAACCAAGGTGCGCTACGTGTCGGTCATCAACACTCGCAGTTTTTTGCGATTCTTGGCCGTTTGTGGACTATTACTCACTGCTTTGGGGTCTCGGAGTGATTTCCACGATTGACGAAAACCGGGGTGCGTTTACGTGTCGTCACAACACTCGCGGGTTTGGTCGATTCTGACCCGTTTCATGGACTATTACTCACCGTTTTGGGGACCCAACGCGATTTCCATGGTTGTTGAACCCAAGGGGTGCTTACGTGTTGGTCGTCAAGACTCGCAGTTTGGGCCGATTTGGCCCGTTTCTTGACTTACTCATTTTGGGGTCCGAAGTGATTTCCACGATTGACGAACCCTGGGGTGCGTTTACGTGTCGGTCATCAACACTCACATTTTGGCCGATTCTGTCCGTCATGCCTATTACTCACCGTTTTGGGGTCCCAAGGGATTTCCATGATTGACGATCCCGGGGTGCTTTTACGTGTCGTCGTCAACACTCACAGTTTGGCCAATTCTGACCCGTTTTGGACTATTATCACCGTTTGGGTCCTGAAGGATTTCCATAGTTTGAACCCCAAGGTGCGCTTACGTGTCGGTCATCAACACTCGCAGTTTTTGCGATTCTTGCCCGTTTGTGGACTATTACTCACTGTTTGGGGTCCCGGAGTGATTTCCACGATTGACGAACCCCGGTGTGTTTACGTGCGTCATCAACACTCGCGTTTTGTCGATTCTGACCCGTTTCATGGACTATTACTCACCTTTTGGGCCAACGCGATTTCCATGGTTGTTGAACCCCAAGGTGTGCTTACGTGTTGGTCGTCAAGACTCGCAGTTTGGGCCGATTCTGGCCCGTTTCTTGACTACTACTCAGTTTTGGGGTCCGAAGTGATTTCCACGATTGACGAACCCTGGGGTGCGTTTACGTGTCGGTCACAACACTACTATTTTGGCGATTCTTGTCCTTTCATGCACTATTACTCACCGTTTTGGGGTCCCAAGGGATTTCCATGATGACGATCCCCGGGGTGCTTTTATGTCCGTCGTCAACACTCACAGTTTTGGCCAATTCTGACCCGTTTCGTGGACTATAATCACCGTTTTGGGGTCCTGAAGCGATTTCATAGTTGTTGAAACCCAAGGTGCGCTTACGTGTCGGTCATCAACACTCGCAGTTTTGGCCGATTCTTGCCGTTTTGTGGACTATTACTCACTGCTTTGGGGTCTCAGGTGATTTCCACGATTGACGAACCCCGGGGTGCGTTTACGTGTCCGTCATCAACACTCGCGGTTTGGTCGATTCTGACCCGTTTCATGGACTATTACTCACCTTTTGGGGACCCAACGCGATTTCCATGGTTGTTGAACCCCAAGGTGTGCTTACGTGTTGGTCGTCAAGACTCGCAGTTTGGGCCGATTTGGCCCGTTTCTTGGAATACTACTCAGTTTTGGGGTCCCGAAGTGATTTCCACGATTGACGAACCCTGGGGTGCGTTTACGTGTTGGTCATCAACACTCAATATTTTGGCGTTTTGTTCGTTTCATGCACTATTACTCACCGTTTTGGGGTCCCAAGGTGATTTCCATGATTGACGATCCCCGGGGTGCTTTTACGTGTCCGTCGTCAAACTCACAGTTTGGCCAATTCTGACCCGTTTCGTGGACTATTAATCACCGTTTTGGGGTCCTGAAGCGATTTCCATAGTTGTTGAACCCCAAGGTGCGCTTACGTGTCGGTCATCAACACTCGCAGTTTTGGCCGATTCTGCCCGTTTTGTGGACTATTACTCACTGCTTTGGGGTCTCGGAGTGATTTCCACGATTGACGAACCCGGGTGCGTTTACGTGTCCGTCATCAACACTCGCGGTTTTGGTCGATTGACCCGTTTCATGGACATTACTCATCGTTTTGGGGACCCAACGGATTCCATGGTTGTTGAACCCAAGGTGTGCTTACGTGTTGGTCGTCAAGACTCGCAGTTTGGGCCGATTTGGCCCGTTTCTTGGACTACTACTCAGTTTTGGGGTCCGAAGTGATTTCCACGATTGACGAAACCTGGGGTGCGTTTACGTGTCGGTCATAACACTCAATATTTGGCGATTCTTGTCCGTTTCATGCACTATTACTCACCGTTTTGGGGTCCCAAGGTGATTTCCATGATTGACGATCCGGGGTGCTTTTACGTGTCCGTCGTCAACACTCACAGTTTTGCCAATTCTGACCCGTTTCGTGGACTATTAATCACCGTTTTGGGGTCCTGAAGCGATTTCCATAGTTGTTGAACCCCAAGGTGCGCTTACGTGTCGGTCATCAACACTCGCAGTTTTGGCGATTCTTGCCCGTTTTGTGGACTATTAATCACTGCTTGGGGTCTCGGAGTGATTTCCAGATTGACGAACCCCGGGGTGCGTTTACGTGTCGTCATCAACACTCGGTTTTGTCGATTCTGACCCGTTTCATGGACTATACTCACCGTTTTGGGGACCCAACGCGATTTCCATGGTTGTTGAACCCCAAGGTGTGCTTACGTGTTGGTCGTCAAGACTCGCAGTTTGGGCCGATTCTGGCCCGTTTCTTGAACTACTACTCAGTTTTGGGGTCCCGAAGTGATTTCCACGATTGACGAACCCTGGGGTGCGTTTACGTGTCGGTCATCAACACTCACTATTTTGGCCGATTCTGTCCGTTCATGCTATTACTCACCGTTTTGGGGTCCCAAGGGATTTCCATGATTGACGATCCCGGGGTGCTTTTACGTGTCCGTCGCAACACTCACAGTTTTGGCCAATTTGACCCGTTTCGGACTATTAATCACCGTTTTGGGTCCTGAAGGATTTCCATAGTTGTTGAACCCCAAGGTGCGCTTACGTGTCGGTCATCAACACCCGCAGTTTTGCGATTCTGCCCTTTGTGGACTATTACTCACTGTTTTGGGTCCCGGAGTGATTTCCACGATTGACGAACCCCGGTGTGTTTACGTGTCGTCATCAACACTCGGTTTGTCGATTCTGACCCGTTTCAGGACTATTACTCACCTTTGGGGGGCCCAACGCGATTTCCATGGTTGTTGAACCCCAAGGTGTGCTTACGTGTTGGTCGTCAAGAATCGCAGTTTGGGCCGATTCTGGCCGTTCTTGAAACTACTCAGTTTTGGGTCCCGAAGTGATTTCCACGATTGACGAACCCTGGGGTGGGTTTACGTGTCGGTCATCAACACTCAATTTTTGGCGATTCTGTCCTTCATGCACTATTACTACCGTTTTGGGGTCCCAAGGGATTTCCATGATTGACGATCCCCGGGGTGCTTTTATGTGTCCGTCGTCAACACTCACAGTTTTGGCCAATTCTGACCCGTTTCGTGGATATAATCACCGTTTTGGGGTCCAAGCGATTTCCATAGTTGTTGAACCCCAAGGTGCGCTTACGTGTCGGTCATCAACACTCGCAGTTTTGGCCGATTCTTGCCCGTTTTGTGGACTATTACTCACTGCTTTGGGGTCTCGGAGTGATTTCCACGATTGACGAACCCCGGGGTGCGTTTACGTGTCCGTCATCAACACTCGCGGTTTTGGTCGATTCTGACCCGTTTCATGGACTATTACTCATCCTTTTGGGGACCCAACGCGATTTCCATGGTTGTTGAACCCCAAGGTGTGCTTACGTGTTGGTCGTCAAGACTCGCAGTTTGGGCCGATTATGGCCCGTTTCTTGGACTACTACTCAGTTTTGGGGTCCCGAAGTGATTTCCACGATTGACGAACCCTGGGGTGCGTTTACGTGTTGGTCATCAACACTCAATATTTTGGCCGATTCTTGTCCGTTTCATGCACTATTACTCACCGTTTGGGGTCCCAAGGTGATTTCCATGATTGACGATCCCCGGGTGTTTTCGTGTCCGTCGTCAACACTCACAGTTTGGCCAATTCTGACCCGTTTCGTGGACTATAATCACCGTTTTGGGGTCCTGAAGCGATTTCCATAGTTGTTGAACCCCAAGGTGGCGCTTACGTGTCGGTCATCAACACTGCAGTTTTGGCCGATTCTGCCCGTTTTGTGGACTATTACTCACTGCTTTGGGGTCTCGGAGTGATTTCACGATTGACGAACCCGGGGTGCGTTTACGTGTCGTCATCAACACTCGCGGTTTTGGTCGATTCTGACCCGTTTCATGGACTATTACTCATCCTTTTGGGGACCCAACGATGTTCCATGGTGTTGAACCCAAGGTGTGCTACGTGTTGGTCGTCAAGACTCGCAGTTTGGGCCGATTTGGCCCGTTTCTTGGACTACTACTCAGTTTTGGGGTCCCGAAGTGATTTCCACGATTGACGAACCCTGGGGTGCGTTTACGTGTTGGTCATCAACACTCAAATTTTGGCGATTCTTGTCCGTTTCATGCACTATTACTCACCGTTTGGGGGTCCCAAGGTGATTTCCATGATTGACGATCCCGGGGTGCT